>JAWWLV010000001.1:105616381-105644432 GCA_035041135.1 Platyrinchus mystaceus
AGGTATTTACTTCTCCTGACAGGAGTAGAGGTTGCCAACAGTTGAAGCTACTCTGGAGAGCTGTATGTGAATTGATACGAAAGCTCAAGGAAAGGTCATGATGTGCCATGGACTCGCTGCTACCAGGATGCAAATGGACAGGTTGGTTTCTAGCAGTGTTTTAGTACAAGTGGCCAAAGATTTCAAGATATCAGCAGTTAGCTGAAAAAAAACATTTGAGTCAAATTTATTGCCGGTAAGGGTAATATGATGCAGTAGGGAAGAAATGGCTGGAATAGATTGCCATGCTAGTACTCCCTAACAGCTGTGTTAAGCTACAGGTAACTGAACTCAGTTCTACTTCTAAATGCATAGATAGAAGAATGAGATAAATCTAATTGATAAGTGCTATGGGGCACTAGGACTTAACAAAATTAGAATGCTTTGCTTTAGAAAAATAATGCAATATAAAAAGGAAAGGTAAAGAGTAACCTCAAAAAATAAGTGTTTTGCATTCATATATGGGTGACATGACCAAATGTCAAATATGAGGAACATGCTTTCAACCACATCACATATGTAGTTCAGTACAGGATTAGAGAACCAAACAGGGGCCAGAAGGACCTCTTGAATATTGAGGTTAATTCTCTGTAATAGCAAGCAGCTATAAAATATACATCAAGCTCAGAACAGTCCATGGTACTATATTACTTGAGGTTTTTTTCAAACATGTCTTCTGTGTTTTTCACAGACCAGAACAAGAAGTTCAGTGTTTGGATTGATGCAGTGAGAAGTACAGTTTTTGACATTCTCAGTATAGGACTTTTATCTCTGTAGTCCTTTGCTAAAGAAAAACAGAAGCTATTTTCTGAATACAATTCAAAACATTATTTTATTCAGCAGGCAAAAATACAACCCTTTAACAGATGGATATAGTAACTATAATAGGATTTACTCCATGGAGAAAGCAGAATGTCCTAGTCTGTGAGCCAATTAGTCTATCTTCAATTATTCAGTGTCTCAGAGGAAGACTGTTGATTCAGGACTCCAGTTTCCACTTGAGATTGTTTAACTTCAGGCCATTTTCTGAAGTTTGACCATTCCATCAAACTCCTTTAAGACTAACTGTTATTATAGGATTATATACCATCGTGGGAAATTTATTATTTCTATCTGTGCACAACTAGTCTATTCCAATTGTAAATGTGCTTCATGGCAGTAAAAAAAAAACAAAACAAAAAAAAAAAAAAACAACCCAAAAAAAACCCCAAAAAACCCAACAAACACACAAAACCAACTGAACAAACAAAAAAACCCAACATATTCTGCAGTGCATGGAAAGAGAATATATTGTTTCTCTGACCAACAGGAAGGCAAAAAAAACCCCTTGTTATGGGTTTGATTCCATGAAAACAGAGGAAACAGCTTAAGAACGAGGGTGAGAACACGAGAGAGTTTATCATAACAGAATAAAGACATCTCACAAAAATTCTCACCCCTTGGCTGTAGGGTAAATGCACACAAACACCTATGAGTCTATGTCAGGTGAATCTGTGTCAGTGTCTCTTCCCAGCAGAGTGTGAAAAAGAGAGAGAATACCATCTGAATCAATATTTAGAAGTACACAATACTGAAATGAAGGAAAGCAAGAGCTCACATGCACTTAAGGTTATATACACACAAGCTGTTGAAAAGTGTTCCTTATTAATTTTCTTGTCTTTATTCCCCCGACCCTTCCCCATTGGGCTTCACTCTCCAACTTGGCAACTTAGCACTGGCTTTTGCCAAGCTTCCCTTTTGCTTCTTCATTTTAGTCCTTCATCTGGTAACTCTGGGCCTGCCTAGGATTGAACTTTGTAAATATCTTTGATACATGCATTTAGGTTTGAAAAATCTTTGCAGAACCTCTCTATTGACAACTTAGATTTTCACATTGAGGCTCTTTTTCCAAGCATAAATAGAATATTTTTTTTCCCCAGGAAACACACTTATAAGTTCCAAATACAGATGCAGAGTTATATATGTGCTAAAAAAAAATAAAAACCAAAACAAAAAAAAAACCGCAAATGAAAAATACTTGGTACCTCTAAGGGTAGTCTTTTCTTTAATATGAAATGGCACAATGCCACTTGACTGCAAAATATTTTTAAATATCCTGTAATTGGAGAATATTTGGGACTTCTTCAGTGCATTAAATATTTTGTCATTCTATAAAATTGAATTCTTCATCATAATAAGTTATTAATTTGTTTCCAACATACAAGCTGCTAAGAAATGTAGGCATTTAGAGGATGAAAGGAGAGATTAACTATTAATGTAATGTGTCATCAATATTTGACACCCTACTTAGCATGACCATTATCTACTACAATCTACAGAAAATATTCTTCATGCTCCCACTGTATTGCTAGAGTGCCATATGGCCATGCTTGTTTTTCTTCAAATAATTTTTACATAAACAGCTGGTGAGCTGTTTTCTTTGTAACATGGCACATATTTTTTAAGACAGTTAGGAAAGACTGATGTAACACTAGTATCTTCAATGCTTTTCATGTCAGGGTTGTAAGGAATCTCATATGTATTATTCAAAAATTCCAAGTTCATTCTGTGTTTTGGTTGCTTTGGGGGGAGCTTTTTTTAAGTGACTGCTGAGCAAAAAGATTACATTTTCCCACTTTCTGTTGATACAATCTTTGAAATTACAGTTGGTGTAGATGAATGCTTAATCACACAGAAGACAGTCAAATTATAAAGTGTTGTGGAAGCTCTTAAATATTAATTTGATTAAAATTGGAGTTCAGCTCACCTAGAATTTGACCCCTGTCACCTTAGATAAAGGTAAATCTGAGCTGATTTGCTGCACAGGGATTATTTCACTTACATGGTAACCAATTTATTTAATTTAATGTTTTATTTTATGCAATTCTGAGGAAATAGTACAGTAACAAAACAGCAACAAAAGCTGAGTTAAAGCTGGATTTAAATGCTCTTCCTTAGCTATCAAAGATGCTTTCTCAAGATTATGCACCAAAGCCTATTTCACCCAGTGATATTAATTTGCAATGAGCTTTATGTGAAATTTAATTTTCCCAACACCTTTACCTGAAAAGTTTTGCACCATTCCTGCCTCTCACTTGTAAATAAAGACAAAGTATAACAGTCTTTATTTTTATAAAAAATGTATAAATAAAGGAAACTCAAAACTTTTAGAAACGTAACTAAGCGATGAGGAAGTGCTTTATAGATTTAACTTTTAAAGGCTTTCTGTTTTCACAAGTATGAGGAATGATAAATGTTTTAGGTGTTTTACTAGTGGCCAAAGCAGGTATTTGTGAAAGAAATACACAACACGTGGTAGTTGGCAACTGTTGAAAGCAATTTATCAAAATGTGTGGGAAATATAAAGCTTAAAGTGAGTCAAATGCTGTCAGAAACATAGCATTAGTTTCCCTGCCTTGTGTGAGAATGTCACAGTGATTCACATGAGGCAAGAAAGACTTCTGGTAAAACAGAGCAATAGGACTACACTGAAGTGGTTACTCAAGAACAGGTGAGTGAGAACCTATAATAAATCCTTCAGCTCGTGAATCTGATATATGATTTTTTTATTTGCCAAGCAGGTTTTCCTGCATGTTTCTACAGACATTATCTGCAGATTAAAGTGGTACATTGTTGGATAAATTTGGATGATCTTGAATTCTACATGGGAATAATAAAACCCCCTGAAAATAAATTTAATCACTTACTAATAATAAGCAAATTTTAAAAAAAGATTGGTACTTTTTGTGGAATACTTAGAAATCCCTGTTAGGCTCATGTTGGGGATAGGCAGGAGCCTGGAACAGAGTTCGGTCACTGGAAATACGAAGATCCCGAATACGAGGACATGGCTGCAACAATGGATGAGGACAAGATGGCCGACGATGGGGACACTGAGGACAATTGCCTTTAATGGGATTTGTGATTTCTTTATTAACCTGTGGACTTTAAACAACTACCTCTCCACCGTATTGGAGACTCATAAATGTATCCATCTCCAGGACTAAAAGGAGCTGCAAGGGACAGCAACAGTTCGCTGATTGGGCGAGTTGTCTCCCCAGCAACAGCCCTCAGCCAATAGTTATTACCCCAGTTATGTAATGTTTTATCCCCTCCTCTCTCCAATCCATCCCGGTTACCTAACCAATCCTAAATCCAAGTTTTCATACTCCTCCCATGCTCTGCCCCTGTTCTAGCCCTTTCCATCCAAACCCTATATAAACCCTTACCCCAGTTAATAAAAGTGAGATCACTCTCTTCCACCGTCAGTGCTGTAATCGTCATCTGTCTCGCGCCTTTTATCCTGTGTTACCTGCACTCTCGGCTCTCAGCCTGAGACCTTGTGCTGTAGCCCTACCATCTCCTCAGCATAAAACCGCTGCTTGGTGGCAAGAACCCCGTGGTCTCGGTTTGGCCCTTCACTCCCAAACCATGGCAGGCTCATCCTTGGTTCGTTTGGTTTTGGGGGTTTTTTGTCTGTGGACTATCTGCTGCTGCTACTTGAAGCAACTTCCTATCATAAAGCCATTTCAAGAATTAATAATTAATTCTATCCAAATTTAATCATTTTTAGGTATCATTAGTGACAGATTAAGAATGTTTGAGACCTGCTTAGGCTGATATGAACAGAAGTTATTCAACAACTAGCTAAAATTAATGAAAGAATGAAAATTCATCAATTCCAGAGAGGAAAAGTAAATTTCCTCACTGTCATTCTTATTCATCCTGCTCCAAAGCCATCAAGTAACCCAGTAAACTCTGCTGCACAGAGATCCATATCACCTTTTGCTTGTAAAACTGTGATTTGCTCTAGACTGGAGCCTGAAGCAGTCTACTATCTCTGTTACCAGATGCCAAGCAATTGGTAGACAAAAAGAAGCCAGTCTCCCTGGTCTCTATTTCTCCAAAACGTCTACCAAATAAAAGGAAAAAAAGGGGTTACAAATGGCCCATCTCTCCAGCTGCATGGATTCCCAAGAAAGTATAGGGATATGAAAGAAAAGAATGAACACCAGGAATGACAGAGAATCTTAGCAGCAGGACATGACACAGACCCAAATGGACCTTCTGCTCAATGGGTAAGTGTTTGCAAGTTCAGAGCATAAGGGGGTTGAAGATGCCAACTGCTTACTCAACACAAATGTTCCAATTTTCTCTATTGTTGCAGAACATTGTCATAACCACTCAGTGTAATTATTTTGTCCCATAAAACTGAATATATTTGGTAATCTGTTGGCCTATTTTCTTCTTTTTCTTTTTTTTCCATATTACTTATTAGATATTTGCTATATTTTCTTATTGAAACTGTGCAGTAATAGTGCCTTAGAGTGTTAATAATGTTTACATGGGAGATTGCCTTGCATTGTTAAAACTACCTTTTATGACTCTGTACCTGTTTTAATCTCAAACTCATATTCTCCATTTAAAAAAAAAAAAATTGTCATTGAGTTGCAAAATCTGAAGTCAAGGTAAAAATTAAAACACTCATCACTGAGCTCATCTTGTCTAACCTTGCACTAGTAGGCACTGAAATTGCTTCTCTTTAATATTGCTTGAAAAGAGCTCTGACTTTTATAAGGAATAACACATACCTGTGAGAAAAAAATTACATTCTCAGAGACAAATAAAAGTGTTCCCTCAATATATCAGCAAGACATCTATTTGCATTTTTTGTTGTGTTACAAAACTTCAGGACAAGTAGAAGTGTGAATGCATGAAAACACAGACACAGAGGTATATATGTGATATTATTAATATCACATATTAATATATGTTTTATGATTATAAATGTGTGATATGATTAAAGACACCTCACTATTTTGCCTCTAAAAACATTTCATGACCATAATTTATAGTTTCCTTGATATTTATGAAACAGATATTTAGCACAGGCCTTTGCATTTGGTCAGAGGTCAGAATAAGTTTATGAAAGCATATCTAAGAACATGTTCCATGTCCCTAAGACATTTGAGAACATCTGAGACACCTGAATCCATCCAGGATGGTGTTTTAGATCGATATTGATACGATTATTCTCCTGTCCAATAGCTTTAAAAATAAATAAATTAAATATTAAAATATGTAAATGACTACAGTAAAGAAAACTGAGGTTGGAAAAAAGTGTCGTGGTCTTATTAAAAAGTACCTAAAATATTTTTATATTCTGTAAATTTATATGAGATTTAATCATTTAAATCCAAATTCAAATCTTACTGATGCTCAAAAAAATGGGAGTTTACCAATTTTTCCTCAGAAATATTTCAATCTGTGCATGTTTTACTTACACCATATGTTTTTGTAGCTGAAAGATACTCAAGATTTAATCAATGTTATAACAGAAAATGAAGTTCTGTCAGCTTATTACCCAGCAGGAAGCTGAGTTTCTAAAGACTAATCAAAGCAGAGTTTCACATTAAAAGGTCATATCAGACTATTTGGATACGTTAAATACAAATTCACATGTGTGATATAGTGAAAATTCTGGGTATTCTAAACTTTGCAGAAGTGGAGATGTAACAAGGTAATTAAAGAAATAGCACAGGAAGATTCTTGGATCAAGAGTGAACATCCCTAGACTTTCTGAAGAAGAAATCCAACAAACCCCACATTAAAATGTTAGATTGTCTTTTTTTTTTACAAACACTTGACTTCTAAAAGGGGACTTATGAGCATATACATTTTCAACACTGATATCTCTATTTCTTACACCAGTAGGCTTGTTGAGATAAACAGAGGATCCTTGAAAAATAGGTGAGATGGGCAAGTAACAACCTGGGATAGGCTAGTGAAAATCAAGACAAGAGCACCACACCTTCTTCTTAGTGAGAAGTACTCCTTCTTTTCTTCTTCTTAGTGAGTAGTATTCCTTCTCAATCACTTTGTGAGCATGATATGTGGAAAGTAAGCATTAGGGTACCGTTATGTGGTGACTTGAGACAGGACTGGCCCTGCTGTCCTACTATGGCTTTCACAGATTTCTGAAAACTCTTATTTGTAATTTACTTTTTTAGTATATATGTGTATAAAACAACAGGTTAGGGAAACAATCTCTGAATTTTGGGATTTTATGTCTGCAAGGTCACCTTTCCACTGTATGCAAGAGTCAAAACAGCTAGAAAAGATTTTTTTTTTGAGTGAGTATTGATTCAACTGAATTAGTCAAAGCTGGAAACAACTGCAACAGAAACCAACATGAACTATATGATAAGTTCTTGGTACGTCCTCCAGTCCATGCTATTTTGGGCAGAAGTTATTCCCTTTTCACAGACCTGCAACACCTCCAGATAGTCTTTTGGAGATAACTCCATAACACCTACTAGAGGAAAAAGCAAGAATCAAGCCACATTTGATTTCAATTACACAGTTTTAAGTCTAAAACACTGTATGCTTTTCAGCCGATTTAAGTTTGTTTGAGAATCTAGAAGAACACTGTGGGTTTATATCAGACAAAGAAGCTATTTAATAAAATCATTCATCTCAGAAATAGCCTATTGAAACAACAACAACAACAACAAAAAGGCCAGGAATTAAATGAATAAAAATTAGAATACAAGACAGTATAAATCATGTAAGAATAGATATTGAAGGCATTTTTACTTCAATTTCATGCTCTCAAAAAAAGGGAATGACTTAACTTTCCTAGAAGGAGCAATAGAGTTTTCAACTAAAATGTCCACTTTTTTTATTGTCAAGATTTGTTTGTATTTTGTGAGTAATAGTATTTTTTATTTCTGTCTCCACATATTTTCTTTTCTGCTAAAAAGGTTAACTGTCTAAAAAGTTACTCTTACTAATGTATGCAGGAAAGCAGAGAACTGAAGTTGTAGTTGGTCATAACATTTAAGAAAGCTCTTGTATTATATGACATCTTTCATTTACACCCTGTTTCAAGATAGGTTGTGCAATAAATTAATGCAATTGTCACTCTACATAATATTAATTGGAAGTTATATTTGGAGTGAAATTGCAAGGAAGAAGGGAGATTCTTACAAGGGCAATTTTCAAAGGTAGAGAGGCAGGTAAGAAATGTAAAACCATTGTTACATGTTTTATGTTCTGCATAAAAAAGTGCACTGGGAATAGGCAAAAAAAGGAATGTCAGATGTAGGCAGTTGTAGTTAGTGTCTTTAGAAGCAGATGACACAGTTCTTGAAAGTACAATATTAAATTTTTAAAAAATCATGCAGCAGTGATCCCATTCTCCTTACTCCAGCATAATTCCCAAGGATACATTGACTTGAGAGATTTTCTTATATAGATTCATGAAATGTGGTTGTAGATTAGTCATTGAAAGTTTACAACACAGATTGAATGAATGGAAAGAGTGAGCTCAGAGTTCATTCCTAAGCATCTAAGAAAAAAATAACAGAAGTTGAGCATCAATTATACTAGGCTATAACAAAGAAAGATGTCAAATACAGACACATTTTTAGGGGAATTCTTCATATCCAGAATAAAACAGACATCAACTGATTGTCATCTAGTGTTCCTAAAGTAACCAAAAATTTGATTGTTTTTCCTCTGGCCAAAGTTTTACCAATGTATGCATTTCTTATGCAGAAAGCTGTGAACATAAGAAGGATATGGACCTGTTGCAGTGGGTCCAGAGAAGGGCCACAAAGATGGTTAGAGGGATGCAACACCTCCCTTATAAGGAAATCTTGAGAGAGTTGAGGCTGTTCAGCTTGGGGAAAAAAAGGCTCCAAGGAGACCTTATAGCAGACTTTTAAGACCTAAAGGGGTCCACAAGCGAGTTGTAGAGGCACTTCTTACAAGTGCAATAGAGTGGTAAGACAAAGCAGAGTGGCTTTAAACTGAAATAGGGCAGGTTTATGTTAGATATAAAGAAGAAGTTTTGAGGATAGTAAAACACTGGAACAGGTTGGCCAGGGAGGTGGTGGATGCCCTGTCCCAGGGAACATTCAAGGGCAGACTGCACAGGGCTCTGAGCAACCTTGTGGAAGACACAGGGATGTCCATTGCAGGGGGTTTGCACTAGGATTCTAGGATTCTATGATCTAAGGAAGGTTTTTAAAGAATAGAGAGATGATTATATAAAAACTGTTTTTATTGGGACTGAAAGAGAAGCTTTATCTTCTTCCTCTTTTCTCTCTTTTTGAAATATGACAGATGGAAAGTAATTAATCTAATTGTGAATGTCTACAGAGAGATGCTCAGTTTTGAGCCAGACCTCAGCTGTCTTATTCATCTTTTTATAGTCAAGGGAGAGGCACAGGGCTTTTACAGCACAAAACATGTGGAGTAATTTAAATGTCTATTTCAGATTAAAATAATCTTGCGTTATGTCTTTCCACTGCTTATAAAGGGAACCTGAGGAGTTTCTTGTAGGTTTTAGCCCCATTTATTCAAATTAGATCAATTTAATTAAATGCTAAATGTATGCAGATGTAATTACATCTTTATGAAGAGGCTTTATGGGTAGAAAGAAAAAAAGCAAGTTTTTATTTCCCTTGGAAAGATTCAAACTACTCAGACGTGTGTCTTAGCTATGGCATCAAGAAACAACTTTTATTAACCTGAATGGTCTTCAATTATTACTGTATAGTAATGCTCTTAGGAATCAAAGAGAAGTTCAAAAAAACCACTTTTTGAAATATTTTTTATCCTGAATTTTGGTCTGGAAGTGTGAATGTACTTCAGATTAAGCTGAAGGAGAGGAAGTAATGTTGGTAAGAATACTTAGCAACAAAAACATTTGTGGTTTTTGGTTGACAGGAAATGGGGAATCTAGAGAGTTTTAGTAATAGAGAAGTAGATGCAAAGACTTAAAATAAATAAACAAATATGCCACCTGTTTTTTTGACAGAAAAACATAGGAGGAGATAGAAGCAGAGTTGTATTACGAGTTAACATGCCAGTGTGAAGGATTGCACATGGGTGATAGCTGGGACTAATGTTATGTTTAAGCAAGGAGGAGGCATTGCTGTCAGTTATTGAAACACTGGTCAAAGGGAAGACACTGAGCACGTGTGTGCAGAACCAGACTGAGCAGTCAGAACTCTGTTACTACCTGGGACAGTAGGAAGAGATGATGTCATGCAATGGGATGTCCTACTGAGATAGTAGGAAGAGAATGTGATACCTACTGATATCACAGAAAGGGATGGATACTTATATGACAGACACAAGAGGAAACTGCAAAGATCCTAGATAAGCATTTCTTGTTTCTCTTTTAAGGCAGTACTTTATTTCTTCCTTTTTCACTGTCTCCTATTCCATTTTTTTCCACATGTACATAAATAAGTTTAGCTCTGGATTAGAAGTAGAGGCTGCAAACATGTTGGCTCTGTGAATAAACTGGAGGAAATTGTAGTGATAAGGCAGAAGTTCCTGTTGAAATTTGGGGGATCGTCATTTTGGGGTACACATTGAAATCCTTATAGAAACAAAACAAGCAGAAAAATATCCTCATTTTGACAGTAGCTGTTGGGTCAGAGGCAAAAACCACCTAACAGCTGCACTAGGGACAAAGAATAATACCCTAACTGCAGCAGCAACTTATGCAACAGGTATGCACATCCTTTTCTGCACCGTAAAAACAGGATCATCTGTACTGCTTTCTGTCACTCTTTTGTACTTCATGCATTTATATTACCAACACTGCCCCAGGCATCAATGACAAAAAATTTATTTTGTATGGATATGTTAGGGTAAGCTTACCTATATATAGCTAAGCTATAATTGCATTCAATGAATACAGTGACAAATATATATTTAGATAGTTTTTGCTTTCTTTTGAAAATCTTAACAATTTTCTTCAGAATAGGTAGTGTATATCTGAAACATAGAGCATAAATGCACACACAGACATCTCATTTTATTCCAAATTTGACACATGTTGGATTTCTTGCTATCGAAAAGGAGAAAGTTTAAACTTACATGTGAATTTTGACCCACCACCCACTCAAGGTGGCAATAAACATGTAGACTTGTAAAAGTTAGATAGGAACTACATGGAACAAATATTTTGCTGTGAACCAGGGAGGTGTGACTGTATGATCAAGAATTAACTTATTCACAGTTTTCCATCAAACAGGAACACTTCATCATAATTAGAAGAGTAAGAGGTAAGGAAAGCAGTTTTCTGCACACTTTGCTTGTGGGAGGGGAGCTGAATGAATAGAATTTAACCACAAAAGGAACAACAACAAAAAGGAAATATTACTGTTATATCTAAAGCTGTGTGAATTGTTTTCTTCTCAGGACAGTAAGTCTTTCCCTCCAGGTGTGGGGAAGAAGCATATTTCATATTGATGCTTAGCATAAAGAGACCCTCTACAAAGCTCAAGGAAATCTTGACTTGGAGAAATGTGTCTCAAATTCAGGTTTTGGTGCCTCAGGAGGACAAAATGGTTCATTGGGGAAAAGAAAATTAAGGCAGGAGTTCGTGTACAATTCCTTCTCTACTAAAGGCAGGATATTGTTTTTATTGCCCAAATTGCAGAGTGATTTTTCTTATTGTTGCTTTACAACGTCCTCTGAAAATCCATCTCCTCAGTTCAAGTGTTAAATCTGCAGAAATCTGCAGAAATAAGCTACAAAACATGTTTGAAACTCCAGGATTTGGCTGAAGATACGAGGAGATGTCAGGGGTGATCTTTGCAGGTCTACTGCAGTTGGCTCACAGGGTCCCTTTGCTACTAAGAGGAACTAAGAGACAAATGAATGCCTAGAAACTGTGCCAGTGAAATTACGAAAGAAGGAGATAATCTTAGACCCTGGAAACCTTACAGAAAGGTGGAGTGTTAGGTGCCACAAAGAAATTTGGTAGTGCTCCAGGAGAAAAGGCTGGGTCACTGCTTAAAACAGGCACCTGTGGTTAGTTCCTATAGTCTGGAAGAAAGGGGGGTGACCAACGCTTTGCATAATTAGGTGTATTTCAAATAGCCCATCTGTAGCCTTTTAAAACTGTGAGAAATATTTTGCACACAGTGAGTTTCTGATGAATTTTAAATTGAAATATTTGTTCTCAGGAAAACTACTGTGCCCCTATCTTGGCAATTTAACTGATACAGCCTCCTTGCAATTCATCCATGTAATCACAGTAAAACAGGTGAAAATGAGTGGATCAAAGTAAAGTGTTCAGGAACACACAACCCATCTTTTGAGAGAAATAAAAACAAATTGCCTCCCAGCTTAGCACCATCAGAGATAGCTGCTCTTTGTATACTATTCAGTGAACCACACACAGTATTCAGCAAAGAAAATACATTTTGAAAAGAATCTCACTCTTTGAAGAATTATGTGACTATTGTTTGATTTTAATTTCCTGAAATAAATAACAATTACTAGTTTGAAAAATTGCCTTACCAGCATCTGCTGATGTCTTTGTACTTCTGGTTTAAAAAAAATAAAAGGTTTCCTGGAGAGAATTTTGCATCAAATTTGCTACATAGGAATGCACTTCTAGAAAATGAGTGTCTCATAGATTTTGTATTGAGAGAAGCACTTTTACATTAAAAAAAAAAGAAACTGATTTTCATTAAAGATAGAAAAGGAAAGCAATCCTTAAAGCATCTGTCTTTTGACAAAAAAGGAGAAGTAATTCAATATATTTCCAGCATATATTCAGTATCTGGTTTCTGGTTTAAATGTTTAATGTGGTATACTAAGAGTCAAGAGAAAATTATGACAACTAGCATAATTCACATGTTTTCAGAGTGTAAACAGGTAAGTAAAGGGGAATACATATATATATATAAATACTTTACATCTTCCATGAATTGATTTAATATCTAAGTATGGTATATAATCATGGGAACAGAATTTTTAAATATCTCCCTTTTTAGCTTCAAAATCAGTTCTTTATGTTAGTGTTAGTGGCTTTTACAAATGTAAGCAACAATGCTGGATAGAAAATATGTATCTAAAGATTCTTTGGTAGAAAATATCCTGCTTGCAAAACTGAAATATTTCAGAGAGAAAGGAAAAGATTTATCAGCGAGAAACATTTTGAAAATTATAATACTTCTAGGAAGGTAGTACAGTTTTGGCCACCTAATAATGCAATAAAAATAAGTAATTGCACAAATGGAGCGTAGTAACAAGCTTTCTGCTGCCCACGCTGTCTTCCTCCTCAAGCAGACCTCCTCATCTTTGAAATGCAAATCAGATAAAACAGAGTTTTTTAAATCCATCAACAAGGTCTCCTCCAAATTACACAAAGTTCACCACCAGAGACACGATTTTTAATGTTACTTATACCCTTCTCTGCCTTTTAAAAATTTTTTTTCACTGTATCTGCTAAGAATTATAAGAAAGGAATAAGGAATAATGCTGTCTTAAAAAAAAAAACAAAAAAACAACAAACCCCACAAACAACAAATTAAAAAACCCAAACACAATACAAACAAAAACCCCTAAACAAAACAACTTTTTTTTACAGTCAGTATCTGTGTCAGCTCCTGTTTAGATTCCTTATTCCTCCTGCTTATTATCATCTTTCTCCCCTACTGTGTAGCCTCACTGATATAGATTCATCAACTGCTAATTACACCCAAACTGCTTTCAGAATGCTTCTTTCCACATCTTCAGATGTGGAAAAAGTATTTAATACATTCAGAGGACTTCATGGCATAAAAGTCTAATGCTGGAGACATGTTCAATTCCCAACATAAGATGGGCTCAGGAATTCTTTATTTATAGTTGTCACTGGATGTGTGATTATCTTCTAAAGAAATATTTTCTCTCTGATTTCAACACTTCAGAATGTGAGGGTCCCTTCAAGTAGCCAGCATTCTAATACCAGATTGCTAAATTTAATGTCAAACTCGTTTTGACTCATCTCATCTTATACTTGATATACAGATTCCTTTATTATATTTCTACTCCTTGTATAAGATCATGTCAAGCCACCAGCATGAAATGCTTAAAATACTACAGAGGAAAAAATAATTTAAAGAGGTGATGTTAATATTTCGAGCATTTTGAGGTTTTTAGTTCTTTCAAAATATCACTTGAAAGTGTCTAATGGCTTTGTCTTGAAAAGAAGTAATCTCATAGTGGTATCATGACTATAAGGCCATCACCTCCAAATTCTATATACAGCAAAATATATTCATACTTTAGTAATCCCATTTCACTAGTACTTTTTTCTAAATTTCTTCTGAAATTACCTATTATTGGAGCTCTACAGTACTAAAATGAGGGAGGGATAGTAGCTATTTCAATGGACTGCAAGTAGGATCATGTGCTATTACAATGTATGCTATAAAACCCTATTTTGGTGGAGCCCATATGTGTATGATGATATAATGGGAGGGTGCCAAATGGGTAGCTTTAATCCTAATGATTCCTTCCTTCTCTTGGTAAAGAGGAAGTATTAAACATCTGTAAAGGGATATTAGGATTTTATATGAAGAAATTAAAGTAAAAAGGCTCAATGTAACTTTGCATTACCATTCAATGGAACAATAGTTTATAAAAATTCAGAACAAGCTGAGATTATTCAGTTACTTCCAAAATTGAAGAAATCTTCAGAGATTCAGAAAAACTTGGCAGCATCTACAGCCTGGGACGTAAGAAACTATAGGACGTTTAAAATCAATAAACTGTTTACATTTTCTGTCCATTCATATGGAAATCATTACAGTGCTATTTTTGTAATGCAAGACAGTGGCAATTAAGGAAAAGAATTTAAATACAGACAGAAAATTCAACCCATGCAATTAAACGTAAAAGAGTGTTCAAGAGAACATCTCACATTAGCACAAAATCAAAGTATGTTCGCTAATTATTAGAAATATAAAGAAGGTGGGGTGCATTTATATCTTGTTTTATTTGTGCTTCTTGGCCTGTTACACCCTACACTGAGATAGCAATTAGTACCAGAAGCCAATGCATGTGCTTGAAAACCTACTCACGTAAAGTAAAAATAGAAACTGCAACTTTACTTCTTTAGTGATATTTAGAAGTTTCTGGTAATAATGCTAGCAGCTGGGCTAGAGAATGAAAATTCATAGGAGGAAAAAAACTTAAGAAGGAAAAAGACATTCTCTAGGAAACTATTCATCATCAAAGAATGCTGTAGCAATGGTGATGTAACACTGATGGTTTGTGGGTTTTTTCCCTTATTTCTTTCTCCATGCAAAAAGACTAGACTTATCCTGTCTGAACAACTGATAAAAATCATCAGTCTCTGATGTTAATTACAGTTAATTCTGAAGCCAAAATTTTGTTATTGCCTGTTATTACAAATCTTGGCAGAGATATATCTCTTAGATTTTGCAAAATTCAGGTTTTCCTAGTTCCCACTACACATACAGGAAATTAACTGCATGACGGCTGTGATGGATCATTTAGTTATTCTGAAGTAAAATCATTTACTTTTTGCTCAGAATATGCATATATATATATATATACACACACAAGGTATAAAAATACTTGGTTTCAGTTGTGTTCTCTGTCTTCTGAGATAGCTTAACATCAGGAATTTGGGTGCCTGTATTTGACAAAACAGTTCAATGGCTATTTTAGACTTTAAACTAGGTTTTAGATTTCATTAATCTTGGGGAAATGAGTTTATGTCTTCATCATTCCTAAAATCTGATGAAATCTCCTTGCTTTTCTTCTGAGGTAACACTCCTCCTCTCCTAATGAAGCAGAACAGATATGGAAAAAAAGAAATTTCAAACAGAATATAGAAAAGTCTGACTCTATCCCAGCTCTTGGCATAACTACCTATGCTTGGCATAACTACCTTCATCTACACTAATAGATAGATCCATGTATTTAAAATGTGGTGTGTTTTTTCTTAAAGAAAAAAATCCATTATCCTGGGTTTGGATTTATATATAAAAGAATTAGGTGAGTTGGGAAAGTGGTGAGAAATATTTCTCGGGACAGAGTTGGTTCTATGAATGTAGTTCCCAATTTAGGCAAACGTAGGACGTAACAGTTCCCACCCTTCAGATTTTAATAAGGGATTTGAGTCTTACTGTCTTTTTTTTTAGTCTCATTACCTAAAAAGTAATAATCAGTTTGCAAAAAACTGTGAATTCTTTACATATTTACATATGTAAGGAATTACATTGTGTAGTTTATATTTAGCTGTTTCAGCGTATGTATTTTTAATGTTGAGAAAAGGTGTGTTAAAAATGTTATTTAAAAATATTTTGGGGGGATTTTTATCAAATTATTTCTGAAAGGAAACTGTAATAATCTAATATTTGATTTTTTTAATAAAATTTAAAAATACTGTATACAAGCTGAATGAAAAATACATTTGGTTTTCAAAAAATACCTGAAGTACTAAAAGTAAAATATCAATGAATTAATTTGTTTTGGAGGTAGTTGGGTTATTTTTAGTTTTATCCACACATAAGTGTACAAATCTCAGGTCTCAACATTTCTAACCTACTTTTTATTCATGGATCAGGAAAGGAAAGCAAGCTTTCATTTTCTGTCTCTTAACAGGAACGTTTAAAGCTAAAAGGAAGCAATGATCTGTCTTTATCTGAAGAACAGTCTACAGCTTTCAAAAACTGGGTTTTGTAGGCAATGATATTCTTAATTTACAGGGCTTAGTTCTTCAAAAGTGTGGTGGCTAACGTGTTTCTTGAATAATATTTATGTTAAATTTAAGATTTTACCATGGTCTTTAGAACAATTCTATACCAAAATACAGATTGTAATTTCTTCTTTAGGTTGACATTTTTGTTGTTTACTTTGTTGTTTGTTTGTTTGTTTTTAACAAGGAAGCATGTGTTTAATTGAATTAAAAAAAAACAATTGAAAGGGTTTTGTTTGTATTCTTATGCATTGCATTTATTTTGAGCTCTTAATTAGGAATGTTCACATCAATGAACATGTAATTTTTTTATATTCTGTTATCTTCACTTTTCCATTTTGTGAAACATTTTCCATTGAACGTAAATAGTAGAAAACAAATGCAGAGAGTAAAAACATGAATTTAACTACTTGTGAAATAAATACCCAGAATTTGCAGAAATCCTTTTGCTATTGTGTCACAGCAGTGAATAACCCTATTTTCTCTCAGAATATGGTGTCTGGATCAAAATAAGCAGATGTAGGTTAAAGAAAAAAAAAAAAAAGCTTAAAATTATAGACACTTTGTAAACCCATATTACATCTGAGCACCAGTCTGACTATAAATGTGGAGATGGGTAACACTGGAGAACTTCAGGTTTGAGCCCTGCTGTTCACTACAAAGTCCTGCCATCTGCGCTGCAAATATTGGAATGAAGTGTGTAAGACTCTTCTTGGATGTGCAGGGATGCAGCTGACTGTGAGGAAGAAGCACAGGGAGATGTGGCACAACTCTGACACGATGTGTGCCAAAGCAAACCTCACACCACTGAAAACCAAGCCACAGATTTGATGGTTGGAACAACTTCAGAGCAGCATACAGGTTTTATCCACTCGGTTCTACATATTGGAGTTTTCTAAGATTTTGAAATGCTTTGGACCACTTGCATGTCTTCAGTTTTTAGACAGAATATATATTATCTTCAGTCACTTCAGAAACAAATTTACTTCTATGTGCTGTGAAAAAGAAGAATCAGAAGAGTATGTTTTACTGTGAAGAAATTAATTCTTTTCCTTTTGCATATCTTACTGATGGTACAGATGAATAATCAGCTAACCCTGAGTCCTTTCCCTTATTAATATTAAAATAATATCAGGGCTTCATGGAAATTCAGTGACAGAGTGATTTAAATATCCTTTTTGCCTTCACACCATGGATTATGTATCTTGACTACAAGATCAAACACTAAGCTTCTTTAAAATGAGATAGCTATCCTACAGTCATTGCAGCACCTTTAGAAAGACACAGCTTTCTTTCCAATAACTGCTCTATAACGTGCTGTGACTGCACACACCTAACCACAATGAAGGCAAGAGTGGTCACCCAAAACTCCTGTGTCCTTTTTGAAGACCTTTTGACCTTATAAAATGAGAATTTCAGCAAAGAAGATCCCAGCCTTTCCAGTCTTTTTCATTAGCCTTTCCAGCAAGATTGACAGTTGCCTATCTTCATTCTCACCTAAATGATCTAGATAGAAGGACGTAACAGATCTTTTAGAGTGAGATTCAAAAAAATCAGTGGTTTAAAACTTTTCTTGAGTCCTGTAAGCCTTTGTCTCTTATTTTCTTTATGATCATCTGTTGAAATTCATGATTTCTGGCCTTTCTCAAATTGGACCTCCTAAAGCTTGCTTGTGACTGTGTCTAAGGCAACAAAGCTTTCTTAAACTTATGTTTCTTGTGAATCCACATAATTCCTAAACTCTTCTGCTTTGGTATGTGTGGGGCACAACTGCCAAATTTCTTTCCCAAACTGTCTCCCAGGCATAGGCAGCAAAGAGAGATGTAAAAGGCAGCTACTGTGAGTTTCCATACTCAGTACTGGCAGTACATTTTCCTTGCAGTTAATGGGAACATATGGCAGGTCAGTTAATTTAGATCATGATTGGAGATGTGGCTGGGACTACAGTTGAAGAGTCATAGAATGTGATAGAATAATCATTGTATCTCATTTACAAAAGAGCAAATGTTTTACATTTTTTACATGTGCTATAGCTGATGCTTCCCTGAGCTGTCATAGGAGCATTAGGTAGTCTTGGTGTTGACCTGATAATTTCTAAATCAGGTGCACTGTCATAGCAAGGACCTAAGGAGAGGAGCATTAGTGAGAGAAAGGGAGGGAAAAGGTAGATATTATCTTTGAAAACAAAAGGAAGAGGGAATGAGGAAGCTGGAGCTGTTTCTCATCAGAGCTTTGGGTTGAGGTGGGATGTTCCTCTGACCACAGCTGCAGGCAGAGCCCCTTCCATAGAAATGCCCATGGCAGGCCGTTTGGAACTAAAGGTTCTGTAGGGTCCCTTCCAACCCAAACATCAATGAATTAGAAACATAGATATCCTGGCTATGGGCAGCTTCTCCAAAGAGGAAATCTTTATGAGGATTAATTTCCAATGAAGAGTTGGAAAAAACCTAAAACAAGCAAAAACAAAACAAACAACCAAACTAACAAACAAACAAAAACAAAACAAAAAAACAAACAAAACCAAACAAACATATATTCTTATATGTGGAAAGGTGGCATGGTCATTCAGAGGCTGTCCAGGTCAGGGTACAGGAGTCATAAAGGCTGGTGGTTTGTGCTTTGTCATATCCATATGTAGCCCCCCAACCTGTACTCATGAAAATTCTGGGTGTATTCAAAGAAAAAGATGGTACAGATTGTCATGGAATTTGTTTTCAAAGGTACTTACAGAATGGTATAAAATGATTACAAGTTGTGCATTATAAAGAAAGTTTTATTTTTTTTTTAATTTGTAGAAGGGTAGATTAAATGAAGGTGCATTGGTTTTGGCAATTTGATTGCAGCAATGTCTTTGGCCAGAAAAAAAAATGAGGTAAAAATTTTTTGCTTTGTTTTGTTTTTTACCTCCTTAACTCTTGTAATGTCTTCTATGGTAAAAATATAAAACACAGGTATGTACAGAATAGTTCTATTAAATTTCTTCAATCAGGAACAAAGACTTAATGTCTTTCATAGCTGAATATTTTTTCTTCTGCTACTATAATCAACCTATGGGAATTTTAATTATAGTTTCACTAACATGACTATAGTTTAGATCTGTCAGTTTTCCATTTAATAAATATATATCTATACTCATGTCCCAATTTTTACCAAGGTCCACAATTCAGCCAATGAAATTACTTCAGATAGAAATTTCAATTGAGATTTTTTTCCCTGTCTTTTGGGGTTCTTGAAATTTCATCATTTTAAGCTTGCTTCCAGATATTCTGGCCATTTGTAACATGAAGAGCAAAACCTTTAAAATTAAATTAAAGCCTCCACATTTTCAGTCTGTTCAAGTGATTGTGTCATTCCAACATAGTTTAAGCTAATTAATATCAAGTAATTTTTGTTAAGAAAAAATTTTCTCATTCTAATTAAAAACTTGGTATCAAAAAGTAAATGCACTTCAAGCAATCAACATATTACTTCATTTTGAAAAGTTCATCATGATTATTAGTGAATCAGATGCATGCTTGTGGGTAGCAGTGACCTTAACAGAACAGAGGTGTCATTACAGTAGCATAAAGGATGAAAAAATCCCTTATATGGAAGAACTTCCAAAGAGTCTTCGTGGTCACTGCATTAAAAAAAAAAAAAAACAACAACCAAAACCACAACAAATCAAACAAAAACCAAAAACCAAAAGAAAACCCACAAAAACCTGTAGTTTGCTAGTAGTGTCAGTCATCACAGTCAGTCAATGTAAAAGTCTTCTCATACCTCATCAAAGCCTGGGCAAAATCAGTTGCTGAACTAAAGATAATGGAGTCTGCAACTTGAAAAGGGGGTTCCTGCTTAAATTTAAGGTAAAAATAAATCTGATAATAAAAATGTCATTTTTTTTATTTAGAAGTGGGAAAACTCTTGAGAAAATGTTATATTCAGCACTTCTCTGACATATATTATGAAAGGTGACAACCTCAACAGCTGTAGGTGGAATGTAATTAGGCTTTATTATCCCCATTTTACAGATGGCAGTCTGAGATACATAGCAATCAAAAGCTACACAATGCAAAGAGATTATAACACTGAAAGAACCCTTTTTTTTCTGGGATAAAAGAACTTCCAATGATTTTCATAAGCATTATTTGTATTTCACTGTAAAGAAAAAAAAAAGGAGCTTTCAGTTTTACTGGCCCTCAGTCCTACACTAAATCCTCCAGCAGTTTATACTCCCATTCAGGCGAATCATCTTGTTGCAACCAAACTAGAGTGTTAAAGGCACTTTAGAGGGGTTTTAGCTATTATACCATAAATGAGGAGATCAACAGGGGTTCCCCCGGGGTCTGGGTATCCCACAGAGCTGAATTCCTACGGAGTGAGTAATTGCAAGTTCTTTCCTGTCTGGTGGATCGAGGTGTGAGAAAAAGCAACTGAAGTGCTTTGTGATTCAGCTAGTATGGGCAGATGTGTTCTGCAACCTTAATGAGGCAATCTGGAAAGGAGGAGTGGGTGTGTCTAGCTGCATTTTTAAGGAGAGAGGGTGCTAGAGAGCACGTTGAAGTTGTACTAGACAGATATATGTAGGAGGATTTGGGGTTGAACTGGGTCTACTTGTTTAAAAAAAAACAACCAAACTTAAACACATTTTAAATTATGGATGATGCAGCTGTGATTATTAACACTTAACTGAGGCATTTTGAAAGAGGAAGAAATAATTTTAAAAGCTTTGGGAGATACTCTTTCTTAGAATTTCACTACTTAAGTGTTGTATGCATCTGCCCATAATTTTCCTGTTTGCCCAAAACAGATTTTTTTTTAGGTACTCTCTGTTCTGCTTAACTTCCACAGAAATTCTGGCATTAACAGTACCGAGTCCTAACATGTAAGGGAATAAATACTTTGGATTAAGCTTGAGAAAGTTTTGAGAAACTGAGCAGAGTTTAATGTCATTTGTCTGGCATTTGTCTTGTATAAAATGTTGCCTAAAAATGCCTGTTCACCTTGCAGTCACACTCAAGTCAGTTTAAGTCAGCTAAAAAATAAAAATAAAATGGGTTTATTTACCAAATTCACTTAAAACCACTAGTTCAAAAATTTTTCTAAAGCTACAGGCACCACTAATGAAGAAAAATCTCTAATATGCTGTTTTAAGATCATATCTAAAAATTTCCTTTCCTTCTAGATTTACTTGAACTTCCACTAAGTGTTTAATCTAAATGATATTAATTCTATTTTCTGACTATTTGACTTGTAAGCCTACATGTCTGAAGAGGCAGAATTGTTCAATTTTCTCCTCAGATGTTTAGGAGTCCACTTACCATTTGGAGGTGCTCAAGCAGGAGGTCTAATTCACTAATTCCAAAGGTTTTTTCCTCTTTTGTTCCCAAAGTTCAGTGTTCCCCTTCTTTTTCCTGATTCCTCTTCATACCTTTCCAGTGCCAAGTTGGCCCTTATGTAAATTATCTAGTAGAATCTCTGGGGCTGACATGACCCTTAGACAGTTTTCCTTCAGGCTCAAAATCTCACTCAATTATGTCAATCTCAATGTCAAATCTGAGCAGGCTTTGACTATTTTGGGTCCTCTCATGAAAATTTCAAATGATGGCAAATACATGTCCTCACTCATTCACACTGATTGTCCCTTAAACTGGCATTTGTCTGAAAAAACCATTGCCTTGTATGCTAAAGTAAGGAAAAAAATACTTTTATATATCTCTCCTCCCCTATCTGAATTATGCCTGCAAATAATTTGTTCTTCCTTTATAGAATAAAACACTTTTGCTTATTTCAGTGTTTTTCTTGATTTCTTATAGTCATTTGTATGTAAATTATGTTATACCACACTAGTTGAATTTAAATTTTAGTACTGATATCAAATTCCCCTGTGGAAAGACATGTAAAAACACATTTCTTCTTAGGTATGTTTATAGATATCATTCATTATCTTTTTCTGTGTATAAGCATTATTGTAATGTTATCACTGACAGCATAAATTAGAACCAGGGCTGCAGAACTCTGGTGTTATCCTGGACACAAGATGGGAATTCTCTAAGAATTAAATAATTTATAGAAAATATAGATAAATAAAATTTTGGAGAGTAGCTTCCAGCACCTTTTCTGATTCATAATGGAAGTTTATCTAATTTTAATTGTAATTTTGAATTCCATATTTTTGTCTTTTTGGATTTTTTGTTTGGTTTGATTTTGTAGGTTTGTTTTTATTTTTTTTTTAGTGGATTAGTTTTAAATGTATTTCAGTATTTGGACATAATTTAATTAATATTTGGTAAACACTCATTAATTAATCAGGGTGCAGGAAAAAAATTACCTCAATTTTCATTAATTATGAAAAAATCACATTCTAGTCTCTTACTCAAATTCAGGTAGATAATCCTTAAAGTTTGTCCGTTATACCCTAATCTTGCAAGGGAAGTAAATACTCCTAAGGTGTCATCTTTTTGCATCCATTTTCTACTAGTGTTAATAAACAGATTTTCATTCTTTTAAATATCTCTTCAGCTTCTGCTTTTCATTCCATCTTCACAGTTCCCAGCTGACTTATTTCAGGACCTTAAATAGATCACAAATTAAACTATGCAACTTCAAAAATTACCACTGTTTACTCAGTGAATGGCTCTAGAGCAACATGACTAATCAAACACTTGATTAAGCTTGATTCAAATAACTGTGTTCAACAGTCCCTGGACAGAGAATGCTATGTTTGTCCCATATGTTCTTTGCTTTAAGGATTGTCTTTAGTTCTAGTTGAAATTCTACTGGTTTTGCATGTTTAAGGTGCCTACAACAGCTATTCTTCAAAAACAAACATAAAGAAAATTAGTAATGTTACATTCTTGCTAACTGTTGAATTTCCAATAAGAATTGTAGCTTTACATAAGATTTTGAGAAATAGACCAGATATCATCATATTACTAGATTATGTCAACAGTGTCCAAACAGAAATGTTCTATCAAAAATTTCTTGTTTTCATTGGTTTGACAGCTCAGTAGATTAAAAAATATTAGTCAATAGAATCCAATACTTTCTTCAAGTATTGTTTCTTCTTCTGAGGCATGCATAAATTGAAACTGTTTCTAGAGTATAAAAAAGGTGCTCAAGTATATAAATCTCAAGTTCAAAGAATCTAGCTTTTGATTTGTTTTGGTCGGGGTCAGGAAGAGTCTTTGGAAGCTTCTTCAAATAAATGCTACAATGTCAATGATCATGTCAATAGTTATTTGTGGTGAAGTGTCTAACTCTATAAATGATATGTTAGATACATGAATCAGTGAAAAAAGGCAGAGAGAGAAACCTACCCAGTATTTTTCCCTCTTTTGTAATATGTTGTAGATCAAGAACATACAGGTGATTGGCCTCAAATTTTGCTTGGAAAGCAGGGTTTTCATTGAGAAGTGTCTCAGGTACTCATTCACAAAGTCCTTGAGACTTGAGTCCTCCTAGTAGTATGTTACAATACTTTGCCTTGAATGGCTTCTCCACTATTTTGCTGACTCCTCTCCCACACTGAATTCTGTTTTCTCTGAGAGTAATTTATGTCATTCTGTCCATTTACAGCCACTCATTATGAAAACATATTTATTGAGCGTGAACCAAGCTCTACAGGCACCACTCTTCAATAATCATGTTCATACTGTTCTGAGGTCTATGACTGCAAAACCAGTTGCAGCTATTCTTTACCATCCAAATAGATATATATGAAAACAGATGTGTTTTACTACAACACACACATTTAGATTAAATTTCGTAGCATTTTAAAAACAAAAGTCAACCTGGTGATACAATATTTAGTAAAGATTTTTTAAACTTCAAGCTAATGAAGAATTATAAATAAAGAGATGCTTGTATTTTAATTTGAACTGAGGCAATATTTCAAATTACATTATAATATGTCTGATATGCATAGGAAATTAATATGAGGTAAATGGGCCCACAAGCACACAGATTTTAAATTATATACAGGTCTTTGAGAGATTATTACATTGTCTTAATAATCAGGGTATTTCTTTCAGATTCAAGAACAACAAATCACAATCCATATATTAAAAGAAATAGACCAACAACCCAGCTGAACATACAACAATTCCTTGATTTATTTATATAGGAGGAATAAAAGTGAATGAAGCTACATTTTGAAACAAAACAATAGAAAGGTGTTTAGTCTGATATTTTGCCTCTGGGCTGCTAGTCCTTTGTTCTAAAATTCACTGGTTAATTCACTTTGTGACTTCAGGCAACTTGCTTTACTTCTTTTGACCTTCCTCAATTTAGCTCTAGGGCTGAGTAACATGACTGCAATGGAAAAACAGGTGTTTTATCCCCATTAGCACTGACAGATATATAAAATAACAAAGTGTGAGTTTTAATGATTATGTATGGCTTAAATATGAAAGAGTTATGCGAACAAGTCACTGTATTGATACATAAGGATTAAGGACCATGTGCTCAAATTAATTGCAGATAAGCCTGATGTCACTTAAATGCCTAAAGGAATTTTTAGCCCTTGCATAGTTAAAACGACCAAACATGGAAATGTTTTCATGATAGTTCTGGGAATCCAGTGTAAGAATTTCGAAATTATTATATTTTACATTAATAAGAAAATTAATACTGAATATTGAGAGAAGCTTTGTCCTTGCATTGGATGAACTAAATAGACAATTAGAGCTGTTAAAAAATGACATAAGACCAACCCTAGAGGAACAGAATCCCAGATCTCAGAAGGAAAGAACAGAAAATAAAAGGTATTCTTAAGAATGATTTTTAGTTACTTCTTTGGATATCAGATTAGGTCTGTCATCATGCTTCCTACATTAACTAATAGTTACTGAGAACAACAATGATTGAACCAACATGCAGTTTAAAATTCTTGAATGCCACTCACGTATGCTGTCAATATGATTTAATAAAATATATGTTGCTGAGAAATAATTAATTTGCTTTTTCTTATAATTGAAAAACACCATGAATACATGAATTTTCTCTTGGTTTCTTTTTTACTTTGTCGATTATTTTTGGACTATTGAAAAATTTTTCATCTCTAGAACTAAATGTTTTTATAATTATACCTGAAGAAGTGACTTCAGCCAAGAATGACAAATTATGTAGTATGACTTAATACATTTACACACTTTTTGGCTCTGAAACTAGGATTCATGGATGGATGTTAATGCTTAAGATGACATTTATCACCTTGACTGAAATTGAAAATCGCTGTTTTTATTAATGTAAGATGAGTTAAGCATCTATTTACCCTGTCTCAACCCACATAATCTTTTTGTATTGGGATATTTCATTTTCTGCACAGTGGAACACTAGGCTTTTTTTCAGTGAAATCTTGGTTAAACACACCATGTCAGGAAGCAGCAAAGGTTGGCTGCCCCACATGAGGAGGGATGCCGGGTGCCAAGCAAGACATCAAGCAGCAACCTCTCATGCTCAAAGTACCCCTGCGAGGGAAGAAAAGCGGGTTCATGATGACAACCACGTGCAACTTTGAGTCAAAACTCTCAGGCAACTCCAATAGAATGACACCAGACCAAAGACAATCAGAGAAGTCAGCCTGTGGTTCTGGGTCCAAGCACACTGTGTTTCAGATATCATATTTTTAACTCTCTTTGAACTATCACAGTTTTTTTATTTTTGTTTTGGAAGCACTATACAGAGGACATTAACCAGCCAACTCCTGAAGCAAAGTGTTTACTTAGTAATGAGTCATAGTAAATGCATACATAAACACATAAATATTTTCTGTAAAACAGTCAATGGCCTGCTTTCATGTTTAATTTCTACTTTTCATGATTAGAAAAATATTCTCTTTGTTTTCAGGACTCCTCCATCTTATTCCAATTATTTTAGAAACCCTAAATGCAAGACAGGTCAAGAGAATGCTCTCAAAGAGGATATTTCTAAGGATTGTTTAACTGTTTGTGAACTTAGACATTGTAATTTTTACAGAACTGTATCTGATGTTCTGATGACTCTTAATTGTCAAGGATTTTCAAAGTATCTGAATACATGTGATTTTTAACTGCCTGTATTATTTTAAAACGTCTGTGGAACCAAGTTCATACATGTATTAACACCTCAAAGTACCCAATCAACAATATTCATCAGATATCGTATCTAGAGCTACCTATCTATTATGTATTCTCTTCTATATTAAGACAGATCCACTTTAAAGTAAGCACCAAGTACTCATCTAACACCCACTTAGCAGAAGTGGGTTCTTGAAGAGAGCATATTGTGTACTGTACACAATTTTAGTGCACAAAATTTGTGGTGGTGTTGTAGAAATTCAGTTAGTCATTTTCTCAGTGAGAGTGTAGTGGATATATAATGCATGTATCAAGTGCATAATGACTACTAACAAATGAAGATAATAATCACTTTGGCTTGTCCTTAAAATTGAATGGAGCAGTTATTATGTACATTTATTTATCCTCCAAAATGTAGGCCATTACTCTAAACAGTAATGAGCACCTCTTTAGCATTCTGTTATCAATGTAAACTACTTAATATGTACAGATCTACTAATAATGATACTTTAAATGAAGGCTGTGATTTCATAACTTCTAAGAATATTCAAATAA
This sequence comes from Platyrinchus mystaceus, assembly GCA_035041135.1. Classification (NCBI taxonomy): domain Eukaryota; kingdom Metazoa; phylum Chordata; class Aves; order Passeriformes; family Tyrannidae; genus Platyrinchus; species Platyrinchus mystaceus. Next base: position 105,643,523 of record JAWWLV010000001.1, read on the forward strand.
GTCTATTGAAAATCAAAATGTGCACATGATTTTTAAACCCCTGAAAATATGTGGTTTTTAATAAAAACCCCAAAAAAGATGTCATGTGAAAGGCAGAGAAAAGTGTTGGACAGGTGTCAGTAAACCCCCAAGGGTACTATGCTAACTAATTAGAGAACAGGAGTTTATAACTAGAAGTTGAAATGTGGTTTACTCTGCCTACATTTGAGGAGAATTTGTACCCAAATACTGCTTGGGCACACTATTAATGCAGTGTGTTCCTGCTACAGAACTTAGAAGCACGCTTATCAGTTTAAAACAGAGAGAACTGCAGGCACAGATATTTCTGCTAGTTAGCTTATTAGAATTACAATAAAACTGCTCTGTTGTTCAAGTACAAACTAGTGAATCTTCATGAATCTTATGACACAGGTAGTTAAGCATGACTACTATCTTTTATGCCTAAAGCAACGATGTTGATGAAATACAGTGACTTGACATGGGCCACCCCAAAAGAATCAGTATTGGAGATGATGAGATTACAAATAAAGTCTCTTGGCTTTGTTCATGCTTCAGTAACATTTTTGTGTTTCCCTCATTGTTGTTGTTGGTTTTGATTCCTTTTTTTACCCATTTATAACTGAGAGCATGTCTCAGTTATAGCGGCTGATTGGCATTCAGTGTTCTATATCCAAATATCATCCTGGATTGAGAACAGTAATATCCCTTAATGACACTATTATCAGAGATATACAACATTTTCCTTTTGTTGTAGTCTAGGACTGAGTTCTCTAAACACAATCTTCCTTTCTGTCACGAGAAACTATAAAACTCAAAAGGTTTGTTATTCTTTAGTAGCTGATGGGTGTTGGATGTAATTGTGGCCAAAGGGAAAGAGCTTTCACAACTCTTTATTAAACTCTGGGAATGC
>JAWWLV010000001.1:105648891-105669620 GCA_035041135.1 Platyrinchus mystaceus
GTCATTTTTGGTATATCAGAAAAAGAGTATCTAGCAAATTTTAGATGTTGTAGCAAGTCTGGTGCATGGATTGTTTTTTAATATCATGTATGTGGGTCTCTCAACTACAGTAATAGACTCACAATAGATCTGGGATTATTTGTATGCAAAATATTATATTTGAGGAACAAGCCTGTAGGTTTAGGAAGTGACTTGCAGAAGTTCTACGAAACTATAGACACTACACACTATACACACTATCTTTGCCCTGTCAGCACTCAGTTTTCATGCTGCAGATAACCCAAATCTGAGTGAGAAGGTCCCTCAATGATCTTGAATGCATGTCCTGCCAGACTCTCTCCTACCTGTTCTCTCTGTGCTAGTAATAGATAAGCATGCAGACAAGACACAGACAGGGAACATACCTATATCTCTTTTTCTTTGACCCAAATAAGAGATCTGCCACTCTTTGGACCTTGTTTCTACATTTTCTAAGTAAATCATCAATGTAGGCTGTATCCTTAGGATAGCACTTGTACATGTAGTACCTGATTGCCAAGTTTGTCTGCAGAATCCTCATTCAGATCCTTCTTTATGATTCATTCCTGCATACTCAGAATTATAGCATTGCTGTAATTATCCAGTCTGGGCTCTAGGATTTCTGAGGACATGTGTCAGTGTTCAAATACCCTCAACCACTCTAGTGGTTACATTGTGAAGAACTGTGTGAAGAAAATGTGACAGTTATTCCAGAACTCAGTGTAGACCCACAGACAAATCTTCACTGAAATGCATTCACTGCCTCTGTATGCAACTCCCCCAAGTTTCCAGTTTTCAAAAGCTGAGTTTTTGATAACTGCTACTTCCAAGAAATTTTATCACAATCTCCCTCTTCAGTTAAGCTTTGCACTTAACAACTTTTGTGTAACTGCAATTTCAAAATTGTAACACATCTACACTAATTCAGCTTAAGAAAATGTTTTTCAAGGCTTGGCATAATTTATGGTTTCCTAGAGGCAGGAATCCTCTTTTATTTTCTTAATCTGAACTAGGATTTTTGCCTCAGAACTGAGATATTTTACTGTAAAAGGGAAAAGGCAGTCTTCCCCCTTTCCCTCAGTCTAGCTATTGTGTCAGTCATTGTGTCTGTCTAGAGTGACAACAAATTCACTTCATCATACAGCAAGAATAGCTGGTTCTCTGTGTTTTGTGCTATCAGTTTCTGTCAGAGACATGGGATTGGATTCAGTTTCCCAACTAATAGCACCTGGTGCTGTTTTAAATGTCCTATGGAATCTCACCTGACCTTCATCTACTAGTTTAGAAAGAAGCAAGTATTTTGTAGGTCTCCTGCGTCACAAACAGCAGCTACAACCACATGTTCCAGATACTCTATAGCTTTCAAAATACTACTTGACATGTGTATTTAGGGAACTAGATACCGCCCAATGAGTCCTACTTGTAATATGGTAGCAGATCCAATTCATGGGATTCACCTTTATGAGACCCCTTCAAAATCCTGACGTCTTTGCAGGTACTGTTACAAACCATTTCACTTTCAGTTAGAAAAAAAATTACTAGCCTTGTTTTGCTGGCATTACTGTGTAATTTGACAGAGCTAAGAAATGTATACCTGATTCCCCGGAGAGAATTTGTTTTGGTTTGGTTTGGTTGGTTGGGTTTTTTTAAGTTATTTCCATACTGTTTACTTCTAATTCATTGAATTGACTTTGACAGTGGTTAGTGGGCATGTGTCTAAATCTGTATTTTTTTACAAAATGCTTGAACCTAAAATTCCTAAGCTTCTCAGTCCCTTTCAGATATTATTCACTTCAGTGTTGCAGTCCTAGGAGAAAACAAACAAGCAAACAAAAAACCCCACCCACAAACAAACAAGAAAACCTCCAAAACAACCCCCCATGTTTAGTATGTACATATCATGTATAGTTCTAATACTCTTGAGTAAAGCTCTTTTAGGAAGGTGAAAACAAAACTGGAAAGTAGGCATATTTCCCTTCCAGTGAACAAAACCAAAGCTATACTATTCTTCTATAGGCTGACATCTTTGACTTGTTGCTCATTGATTGCAAGTATACAAAATACATTTCAGTACTGCTCAATATATCTCTACCATTCACTTATCTTTTTCATTTTTCAAGTGACCGTCATATTGTTGATTTTATATACATTATCCACTTAAGCCAGTCTCCTCATTTGAGCTGGTTTTGAAGGTAGAGAATATGTTCTCTCAGTCACCCATCTGGCACTCTTAATGCTTGTCGGAAGAAGGAAAAGTTTTTTTCTTGAAAATCGTATAAATATACACAATAATTTGTTGAAGTGTGTTCTTCATATTTTTCAAGTGTTTTGAGACTTTGTTCAAAGTCACTTTGTCTCCCCTAAGTTTTTATGTAATTTTTCATTTGCAACTAATTGCTTGATATTCAGTAGACTAATGAAATCTTTTTTTTTCTATGGACTTGTTTTATATGAACTTGTGTTCTTTGCTTCTCTGACTGTTCCCTTTCCATCCACAACCATGACACTCAGCAGGAGACAACATGTGCCAACCGTAATCAGGGCTACAAGTCTGTGGACTGACAGACATTGAAAATGAACTGAACCCAACACCTGTTGGTTGTCCTCTTGTTTCATGGCTGAAGAGTGTTGCACTAACTGTGGATCATACACATCTTTCAGTCTAAAATATCTATCAGCATATTTTTTAATGAGACTAACAGAAATTCTAGGCCAAGCAAGACCTTTATTAGTCATATCTTTCACTTTCAGATCTTCTTTCAAGGCCTAAGAAATTTCAAGAGTGTCAACTTTCTCCAAACACCAGCAGATATGGATGCAAAGGCATTCACAATATTTCTGGACCACTTCCTCCAACTTCATGTCATCTAAATACTGCAGGGTTGTCCTGTGACTTGGGTCATAAAAAATCTCATTCCCTTATTTCCATGATAAATCACAATTGTTTAAACCAGTTATATCTATATTTAAAGACTGTAAAAGTTACTATTGTTTTGGGGTTTTTTTAAACAAGGCTCTGTCAATCAAGAACTGGCTTAGATGAGAACTCCTTCTCTATGTAAAATATATCTTCTATATATAACAAAAAAAATGAAATAGTAATAATTTCTGAAATTAGTTTAAATCTTTCCAATATGGACATAAGTTTCTTAACTATAGAAAGAACAGTTCTTATCAGAGCTCTCTATCGGTTTTTCTGCTACAAGTGTCCAGTGCCTCAAGAACAAACCATCCATACTTCTTCCTTGATTTGGGAGCTCTCCCACGAGTATCACCAGCAGGGAATACCCACCACAGCTCTCACATATAGGCTGAATGAGGGATGTTCTGTACGTTACCTGAAACATCAGAGTCCATCAGCATGTATTCTGTCGTGTCCTTCATTGGCCTGGGATGTTGAAAGCCCCATATGTTCTGTGTAAACTTATGGGAGGTAAGTGTACAGACTGTCTCTGTGGCAGTTTGGTCAGTAATTTAAGTTCTGACTGAAAGGGGTCCAAAAATACTTGCCCGGTCAAACTCAGCAGAGCTATTGGCCCTGTAATGGTGGATCTGGAAAGAGAGCACTCACTTTTTTGGAGCTCCATAGGATACCTGAGGGTAATACATGGGGGTTTTTTACCCCCCACTGAAGAATTACCTTATCTCCTTTCCATACTTGCTCATGTACAAAACCCGAAATCATGTCACTGAGGTGCTGGGCTGAGCCAGCCGGTGACTCGCAACAAAAATCCAGACATTCATAGAAGTAGGAAGTAAAAAAGGGAAATGTTTTGTAAAACATAAGGACCAGATAATCATTTTATTGTCCCCTGAGCACTAGGCAGTGGTTTGGCTCTTCTATTTGTCACCTAGGCCAAAAACTGAACCTGCAGTACGTGGAATAAGCACTTTGAGTGTGAAGATGGCTGGAGAAATTTGCGAAGTCAAATATACTTTTTTCAATGAAGATCTCTGTAAAGGAGCTGTACCTAAGATATAAGGAAATTTTGCTCAAAACTGAATGTCCCAGACACTGTTGTGGGGAAAATTCCATGAATATGATGGAGAGAAGTCCCTTTATCTGCAAGGGAGAAGCGAGAGGTGAAGAAATGTGTTTTGAAGGGGAAAGACACTTTGTGAGGGGCGGTTCATGGAGACCTGTGGAATGAAATGAAGACAAAAGTGGGAAAAGTGACGTGGACTTCACAGTGACATGGACTTCACAGTGTGTATGTGGATGGTATCAGAGTTGTCCCTTCATAAGCATCACAGTAACACTGCCAGCAACTTTATTTTGGGACTGCTCAGGGGTCCTTTCTTGCACAGCTTGTGAATGGCACAGCTTTATGAAGTGATTCTACTGGTTACATACATTTATGTTGATAAGAAAACAGGCACTTAGGTTTTATGTTATGTGATAAAAGTCTGATTAGTGCACACACAGAGGCACATTGGAAGCTGGGGTAACCCCAGTGATGTGGAGCTGTGGTCCTCAGCAATCTCACCTTGGCCAGGCTGTCAGATCTAGTAGTTCCTAACACTGAGAATCTGCAGCTGACTTTTATACGACCAATTATTAATTCAACTTCAGCAACTGAGGATTCACGTGAACTACTTGTGGAGATAGTAAAGCTGAGTGCAGCAGGAGGATAGGATAAAGCATTGTCACCAACAACGCAAATAATTAGACACCTTCTAGTCTTTGATTTCGACAAAATTTTGTAGAATATTGACCTCAAACATAAACACTGTATCTTTGAAACTGCTGCTATTCCCAAAGACATTTTAGCCAGCACTGGAAAGAACAAATGGCAGCTGCTGACTGACAAAATGCTGAAGCTCAGTGGAGTGCAGTCTATAAAACCATTTAAACAACAACAAAAACATTACAGTTCTACTCCTGTTTATAATGTATTGATGGACCTAAATTGGATTACCTGAGGCTAAACCATTTTTTCACAAACCTGTAAATGTCTTGTGAATCTTTCAGCAGGCACTGATTTCATTTTCCAAGACAATAAGGTAACAGAAACACTGCTTGTCCTGAACCAGTTCTACCTCTGAAATCTGACTTCATGTGTCTTTCTGTATCCTGGAATTAGTTGTAGGCTGTTGCTCATCTCACCTTGGTCAAAAGCAAACAGAGGTTTTGATGCATGACCTGAATTGTTAAGATATTTCATGTCTAAGCTGAGTGTCAGCAGCAGCCAGAAACTTGGCAAAGACACTACCAAAAGTTTAAGAATAGCAAAGTACTGCTTTTTATTATGGCAATGCTAATCACAGTTGGTAGAAGAGGAGCAAGGCAAAAAATGAGTGAGAAGCTGCTATTTGCCAGATTTGTTTTCTTTTCTAGAGCTCCTTTTTTCCATCTTCATATTTTCTCAACCTTGGTAAGGTTTTTCAAGGACACTGTTGTATGGGACCCATTTTAAAGGGCTGCATGTCAGTCAAAGACATAAATGAAAAATTTTGTAAAGTAAGTCTTCGAGCTCAGCTGAGGCTGTGGGAAAGCCTCTTATAGTGTAAACATCGCTGTTTTGGGGATCACATGGGAAAAATCGAGAGATTTCTTAGTGTCATAATCTGTGATATTAGGTAGTGAAGTTTGCTAAAAGCTGGCAGTTTCACAAGCTATGAATAAGAAATTCCACTTGCCCACACTGCCACAATATCTGAACAGCTTGTTCTATATATTTCTTCAGTCCTTTGTACTGCCAGATGCCATACATATATTATTTTTGAAAAAAAAATATTTTTTTATAGAGGTGTTTCCCATATTCTGGCAGAGTTAATTGCAATATGACATTCATCATTTATTTAGAACTTGGTTTTATGTATTTGTATACTTATTATGCATTTTTGTTGCTGATTTGTTTTGAAGTGTGATAAAGTCTGGAAATGTTTTCTTTCTTTGTTATGTTAGTTTCAGTATTTTTATTTCTGTTTGTATGTAGTTAACATGAGGTTTAATATATTTTCTTCTGTAATAATTGTAACAGACATTATATGTATCAACAGAAGCAAAATTAGTTCCAGCAAAAAGATCTTCTAAAGTAATAGCATGATCTGGTAAAAATATTCAAATGTACTGAAAATAGGAAGTACTTACCAACTTTTTATTTGAATGTTCCAAAATGGAAGATCCTGTAGTTTAATAGATGATGTATTTTTTAATATCTTCTTTTGACTCATTTAACCATATTTGTTACTCTTATAAAAAGGTTTAATTTTATCCTTCCGGTGTTGAAGTAAATGTACATTTTCCACCATGCTGCCTAAACTGAGTCAATAGAATTTTTATAGACCTCTTTTAAGTATTATGCTTTTGCCTTTCTGCAGCTTTTCCTATGAAGGTATTTAATTTCCCATGTAGCGCATTTTTATAATTTCATATATGCTAATTGTAACTTCTTAAATTAATTTCTTGGCAGGAATGTCCTTTAGACTAACAGCATAAATTTTCACACAGTATCTGTGACGTTAGTATAGAGCTAACTCAACAAAAGCTGTACAGACAATGCACAAGTGTTTGTATAAAATCAATAAACTTTGTAACGATTTTCTAACATTTAAATTCATACAGCTATTTTAATGTAATTTTCCTAGAACACTTAAAACAGCATTAATACATTAAACGGTATCATCAATTTGAGTTTTATAAGGAATGGAGTTTGATATAAAATATTAATATACTATTTATTAATTTTGCAGCTAATGCAAAATTAATTTTGCAGTTAATTATTTGATACATTCCTAACCTAGCAATATTATTCAGGCAGTATACACATGTTACTGAAGTCTCCTGCCTGAACCAACTGCTATTTTCAAAGTTAGGAAATCCTTTTTCTTTCTGTTTCTTACTAAGAAAAAGTGGTGAAAGCTCTCAACAAGAGAAATATCTCAAGTGAAACATGCCACTTCAGGTCTTTAAGAGGGAATATAGGGTGGCTCTCAGTGTAATAAGTGTGGACCACCCAAATTTCAATCTGTGGACTTTTAATCCTACCAGCTGTAGTTCTCTCTTTTTTTAATTTCTCTATTTTTCTTTTTCTTTTCCTTTTTTTTTTCATTTAACAAACTTTAATAAAATCCACAGAAACTATTGGTTTCAAAATATTATAATTCTTTCTTCATGCTCACTCAGTCTTTCAAGCTATGGGGTTTCATACCCTTTCTAAACTGAAAGGGTATGAAACCCCATAGCTGACTTGTTTGTCATCTTTATAAGTCATCGTAGCATAATGTGGTCAAGCTAGACCTTGAAACATATTCAGGGTTCCACAAGATCCTTCATCACTTCCAAAGAGTCTTCAAAGTTCTTTCTAACTTTAATAGCCTTACTATTTTCAGCTGTGGTAGAGATAATTTTCTTCATAGTAGTGAGTATGGGACTAAGTATTGATAACACAAGAATATTCTAGTTACTGCTGAGCTGTTCTTACACAACGCCAAGGTCTTTTCTGCTTCTCACTCCACCCTACCAGTGAGGAGGCTGGGGCTGCACAAGATTCTTAGTTGCCAGCCAGGATTCAACCATGACGCCCTGACTTCGATGTTTATTGCTATTACACTAATGTGACAGTAAAGAAAGAAGTAAGGGCTTAGTATAAGTTTTTATTTTAATTAAGCTTATTCTTAAAGCAACAGAGTTGCAGCTCTTTGGAAAATGTCTATATGAGATTAATTGCCTGGCCATGTGTACCTTTATGTAAACTGATAACCTTTTCCTATAGAAACACAGTTCTTCAGGATTTCAGGCTATGTAAAGGTTTCTCTTTCAGGTTTAGATTTTGTTGTTTGTTTGTGTTTATTTATTTGTTTTTATTTAAGTACTCCAGACAACTCTCAGTAAGACAAGAGGGCATGGTCTTAAGCTCTGCCAGGGGAGGTTTAGGTTGGATATTAGGAAGAAATTCTTTACAGAGAGGGTAATCAGGCATTGGAATGGGCTGCCCAGGGAAGTGGTGGATTCTCCATTCCTGGAGGTTTTCAAGATGAGACTGGATGTGACACCTAGTGCCATGGTCTAGTAACTGTGGTGACAATGGATCAAGGGTTGGACTTGATGATCTCAGACGTCCTTTCCAACCCATCTGATTCTATGATTCTATGATTCTATGTTACAAAAACAAACAAGACCCCCATTTGTGACCCTTATTTTTACACTGCCAGTTCAAATAGTGAAATTTTCTGTCACCTGTCAGCAACATAAACATAAAAAGGAAGCCTACAGAAGATGCAAGCAGGGACAGATAGCACAGGAGGAATACAGAGAGACTCCCCAAGTATGAAGAGAAATTCATTTAGGAAAGCTGAAGTCCACTTGGAGTTGAATATGGCAAGAAATGTCTGAAAACCTGGAAGGGCTCTTGTAAGTACATAAATGCCAAAAAGATTAGGGAAAATGTGTCCCCACTGCTGAATGGGACAGGGGTCTTAGTGGCACAGGGTAGAGAAAAGGCTGAGTTACTTCTTCACTAGAGTCTTCAGTAATAAAACCAGCCTTCAGGATTCTCAGTCCCTGGAGACAGGGAGGAAAGCCTGGAGCAAGGAGGTCTCATCCTCCCACTACCAGCTCAATGGATGTGATTCTATTCATCACAGGTGAGGCCACACCTGCAGTGCTGGGCCCAGTTCTGGGCTTTACAGTACAAGAGAGACATGGAAATACTTGAGTTCAATGGAGGATCTGTCATGGTTTTGCTTGTTCTGGGAAACTAAGCGGGAATTTTTCCCTTCCCCCTGCCCACTGTGTGAAAGGGATGTTGAATAGGCAGGTTGGCTGTGCATTGGGCAATTGACTAACGCAAAAGAAGTGGCTAGCAAAGCCACATTCCAAGTTGATGGCCCTCAAGAATCTGTGGGGAGAGGTGAGGAGTTTTTTTTTTTTTACTTTTTTTCTCCTCTCCTGGGAATCGGCACAGACTTAGGTGTTGTCTGAGCTGGGACAAAGTCTGGGTGGCAGAAACTCCGAGGTGGTTTTGTTCTCAGCCTGGCTGCCTGGCTAGCTCAGTTTTACCCAGCCCGGAACCTGCTTGGATTTTTGTTGGAGAGGAACTATTTGGGAAGGAGGTCACCTTTTTCCCCTCCTCCGTTCCCGTATTTTTTTTTGGCAGGGGTTCTCGTGCACATCAAAGGAGACAGGAAGCCATATGGTCCAGCTGGAGACAGAGTGAGTTCCCATTGGGAAGAGCTTTTTTTTTCTTTCTCTCCTTTCTCCCCTTTCCCAGTAAGGGGGAGGGAAAACCTACATTTTCAGCTTCTCCAGCACACCCAGGGGTCCCCCACGTGGTGACCACCAGTGATCCAACAGCGCCCCCTGCTGGCTGACACAGAACACTGCAGGCTCTGCATCTCCAGTGCCCCCTTCTGACTGAGGTTAGAATTGCGCCAAAGGGTGCAAACTGAATTGTTTACTTTTTTTTTTTTGTTTTGGAGGGGATTATTTTTGGGTATAGAATTATTGTCTGGTTGTTTTATTTGTGTTCTTTTGTTGTTCTGCCAATGCACATATATCTTTTAATAAAGGGCTATTATTTTTCTTTTTTCCACACTTTCTCAATTGGACCCTCTTAATTTCGGATATACAGTTGCTTAGAGGGAGGAGTTTGGGTCTTCCTCATAACTCATCTTCAGCAAAACACTTGTATCTCATTAAACGGAGACAGGATCCCAAAGATGGTGAAGGGACTGTAGTATCTCTTCTATGAGAAACGGTAGGATTATTCAGCCTAGAGAAGAGAAGGCTCAGAGGGATCTCTCAATGTTTACCTGAAGGGAGGATAAAAAGAGAATGGAGCCAGGTTCAATGGTGCCCAGGGACAGGATGAGAGGAAATAATCAAAAACTAAAACACAGGATGCTCTGCCTGAACATCAAGAAACAGTTTTTGACTGTGAGGGTGACTGAGCCCTGACACAGGATGCCCAAGAAGACTGTGAAGGTTGTAGAGTTTTGAGTATCTTTGGAGATACCTGAAACTTAGACTATCCACACAGCGTTCATGTACTCCCTTTGAGCCTTTATGCCTTATGAGAGAGGCACATCATTTGACGTAAGAGCCATTAGCTCTTTCTTTCCCTGGTTATAATAATAAGAATATGTGTTAATTTGTGTTAGAGTTTCATATAGTTAAAAAATGTAAGTAGAGCCAGTAGTGTTCAAACAACCCCATTATTTCAGAATGATTGCCTTCTGTGGTGTCCTATTTGAGATAAAAAAGAAGAAAGCACAGCAGGTTATTTCGGTTTTGTAGTGCTTATGTTAAACAATTAGCTGTTATTGTTGATGGCCTCCTTAGAAATAGTCAAGAATTGTTATCTTATGACACATTTCTACAGTTGCTCTCATGTAGAATATACAGCTACGACTTTACAACTTGGATAGAGAAAACTTGTTTTTCTGCCTGTTCCAATATCTTTCCTATTTCAGACTGTAATAGAACCTCAGTGTGTGCCAGTACTTGCTGTTGTGATGAGCTCTGGAGCACAGTTTGTGCGTGCCTTCAGGAACTAGAAGATGTAGCCATGCATAGTCAAGAGCCAAAAAGTCTCTCCTTGAAAGCTCTTGTATGACTGAGGCTTGTATTTCCATAAGGTATCATGTACAGGAAATTATGGAAATGTTTTCCAAACCTCTCTTACCTCCGAAGCACAGTAAATCTTCACTAAATCATCACAAAATCCTATGGCTCTGTCTATAAGATCTTAAATGGCAAAAAAAGGAAAAGCCATACATTCATTGAAATTGTGGTTATATATTCAAATAATAGGATAGATCAGAATGCCACACACATAAAATCAAGTAATTCTGTTTATTTGAGATGGAAAAGGGAATCTTAAGATTTCTCCAAAAATTTCTGTACGATAAAGCTTTTTCTCATTCTGTGATAAACTTGGGCCTCATATGAGGACAACTGTCCCCCATAAAATAGTAGACATATTGTGTTCTTCCTGCCTGTGATGTGATCACAGTAACTATTTTTAATTCAGAAAACCTTTATGCTTATGTATATAAATATATAAACCTTTTTATTCTCTATTTAGCTATTCCTTTCTACTCTTCTTCTCTGTCCCCCATTGCTTCATATCTCTACAGGAATCTCTGTGGCACTACCTACCGTATTATCTCACTGTCTCACATATGTTAAGAGACACCAATTAAGAATCCCATAGAAAATCCTGAAAGTCAAGAGAATCTTTCATTAGGTAATCCTTTTCCTATAAAAAGTATTTTGAACAAAATATTTTATTAAACATTGGTAACCATTTTTTCCTGAAAATAAAAACTTAAAAAGCAAGCATTTTTAGACTTCAGATTTTTGACACATATTCTTAAGAAAAAAAAAAATCTAATTTAAAAGTTTTAAAATTAGTCAAATAAAAAATTCCCAACCAGGTCTAAGGGGAGAGCTCAGGCTAATTCTACTTTCCCCTTTTCACAGAGGTACAGAAGGAGTTCTAATGTCAGTTAAAATTGGTTTCCAGGATAATCTGAATGGAGACACTCATTTGCTACTATGTTTTTAAATCTGAATGCTGACCTCAGCAAAAAAAGGATGGTTATTCTTAGCAGCACTTTGAAGCAGTACTTTCAAGAAATGAAAGCCCTACATGCTTAACCAATGACATATGGCATACCTTATTGAAAGACATGTTTGTTTGTTTGCTTTTTTTTGCAACATTTTAACACTCTCTTCATCTCTGACAGTTTATGTTGTCTTTAGTCCTGCCATGTATTGTCAGGGGAAGACAGACCATTAGTAGTAGAAGATATATTTCTTCCTGAGATGAGAAGAAAAAGAGGAAGTTGGAGAAGATGAAATGCAGAATATGTATTTAAAGGTTTAATATTTGTCCAATACAAGTTACTTGCATACATTTTTTTTGAAATGACTGGTAGAATCATTTAATACTGCTTATTTATTTGCTTTTGAAAAAGAAACCCAACACACATTATTTTAGTAAAAATAAACACACTTTCAACCTTATATCAACTTATTATAATTTATTACTTTCCCAGGCTTTTAAATTCTGTTATGCGTTATGAAAAATAGCACATCTCTACATCTCCTTCTGGGTGATTGAGCCAATTTAAATCTCTCCACTGGCCTCACTTGTGAAAGCTGTAGTATTCTTTTATAGTGATCACTTTTACGGGATAAAGAACGTCAATTAAAAATCAAGAACAAACCCATGACAAGGGCAAAATAGCAAACCAGCAAACGTAAGCTTTGATTACTAAAGAATTCAGGCTGAAAGGTTTAGAATTTCATGGTCATTTAGATCAGTTTTGGTGCTGTCATAGAACAATTACTCAGTGAATTTGAAACAGTTTGTCTCTTAATATGGATCACATAATAGGTTAGTTGTGGCTTATTTTCTATTCCTATTTCAAAGTGACATTTTACAAAAAGATTTGCATATTTTCAAAGCAAATGTCATGCCCCCTCTCTGTCACTTCCTCTCTTTTTCCATCACAATAAATATTTGATAATCACACAAAATATTAACATATTGCCTGTTGAGTTACAGTCTCCCACTGCTGGAACTATTTTCCTTTGTCCTTATAAAGTCTGTTTGCAATGTCAAAACAACTTAGATAAATTATTACTAATACTGTGCTGTCTCTACTAATTCTAGTATGAAACTAATTGTAGAATTTGTTTAAAAGTCAACTAACTTGTTCACGGTAGAATGTTACACTTAAAGTTGTTGTGTTTGAGCCAATGTGTGAAAGTTCCATTTTCCTGCCTAGGGCTACCATATGGCTAAAGCCAGAATGCAAGACACTTATTTATGCCTTTAGAGATTCCAAAATTGATAATTCATCCATATATTTAAAAAACTGAAGAGAAGAAGATTCCATTTCCATTTTGGGTTGGTCCTAATCAAGAAGTTACCTCTGGGAGATCAAAATGGCACCAAGTAATGTAACGGTGTTACAGATCACCAGTATGAATAACAGCATTTTTAAAAAGGTATTTCCAGAAGGCTAATATTTCACAACTTATTCCACAGGAGTTCATGTTGCCACACAGTGAAATCTAAAATCCATTATATAAATGGAAACATATCAGTGATTTCCATAAATGATAGGTCAGCCGCCACCCTTCATAAAAATCCATCTACCAAGCAATAACTAGTGTACATATTCTTCTTACACATAAAAACTAACAGTTTAAATTTCTAAATATTAACAGGGATTCTTTTTTCCTAGTTTTGTTCCATGCCTCCATGTCAAGTAAGTGTCTTTTTTGTTACAGATTGAGATTCAACTTAGGATATTCTAAAACCTTAAAAAACTTTTTTTTTATTATTTTTTATTTTATAGTATGAATGTCACTTGCATCTCATCTGTCTCTCTAAAATTGCACTACTTTACTGAGCAGTTCAAAGACCTCCTCATTTTTATTTAATTTACTTAAGTTTTAGGTTTGTAGTAAAACCTCAGAACACCTGGATTCCATGTTTGTGATTTCTCAGCTCTCCAATTCTTGTAATATCAACAACAGGAAGATTCTAAAACAGAATGTATGCTCTAGCAAGTAGGCTACCACAAAATCACCATTAGCAAGTATATCTATGATTATATTGACCATTACAAATTACTATCAGCAATCAAAAATATATTATCAATCAATATTATACAGCAACGAATAACAGCAGAAACAAGGATGTATATACTTAACTAGAGCAGCAAAACCCATAAGGTATATATTACAGGTTAGTACAAAATATCACTAGTGAAGCAAGATTACCACCAGTATAGCAGCACCATATTCTTATGGTAGACTACTGATGTGGATATAAGGTACTGGTATCAAATGAATCAGACAGAATTCAGAAGGGGACAAACCATCCCTGAGGGGAGAACAAACCCATGCCAGAGGTAGGAGGAGAAAACAAAGTGACCCCTAAACTGCCCCCAAAGTGGGACCAGTAGTTCAGCAGGCAGAGTCTCACTTCAGAGGTGAGCTTGGAGTCAGATGGGCATGTCCAGTGAAAGTCCAAGATCTCATGGAAAGTTCATGTGTTCAACCTGTGTAGGAAAGAAAAAGTGCAACAAGAGAAGTTCCCAGAAAGAGAGAGGCTCAGCTTTGGGTAAAAATTTAGTCCTTTTCAAATCACTGAGATACAACAAGATATAGGAACATCACCACTTCTAACAGCCAATATGTGCTGTTAATGTTGATTTTACACTTGTAATGGTGCCATTTTCTGTCTTTTCAGACCTATTTAATTTTCCCAGACTATTTCCACCATTTCAAAAAACAAATTGTCATTACAGTTCCTTGATTTTACACTTCTTACTTTTATCTGAGGATATCTCTGGTTTCTAGGTATCCCAGCTGTACTTCAGAGAGGCCAGCTGTATTTTTCATGGATGTTTCTGGTTCCCAGGTCTAGTCCTGGGCTTACAACTTTCAGGCTGACAGGCAACTTCTTGTCACTATTTCTCATCAGACAGTTTCAGTTTTAGTAAATCTTCCCTTCTAACCGGACCAACTTTATGGCTGCTCACATCAACTTAGTTTTACACATTTAGTTATGCCTCTATATAAGTACATCACTGACCTTCAATTCAGCACTATAGTTAGTGTTTTTCACTTTCATGACCAAAGATACAACCTTAGGAAGTCCTAGCACATAGTACATGAACCTGTTATTTGAAAATGTAGGTGCAGATTTTGCCTCTAAACACTAAATTTATGAACTGATTTTTTTCATATCAAAATTTAATTTTGAAAATAAAACATTTCAAAACATGTTCCAACAGTTTTTAATACCTTACTGTGCTAAACAGTAGTGTAATTCACTCAGCATATTCCTTCCTGGTATCTGAGGGCTAGAAGGTTGATTGCTTGTTTAATGGATCTTCAATCATTCTGCATACAAAACTTGAAAATGTGTTCAGTTTCCTGCTATATTAACTTCCAAATGTATCTACTGCTTGTTCTGTACACACCTCCTCCCCTTTCCCTTCAACAAAATTCTGGGTAAAAAGAAATTGAACAGTGTATGAAGTATGCAGCATACCACAAGTAAAATGTCTTGCAGTGGATGCAAGGAAACAAGATTTCTCATAATACCTGGGTGATGTTTGATTGTCTTCTATGTTCTACGTGCATGACATCTTATAGCTGCAAACTTTGGTAGAACACTGACTCATGCAAATAATTTTTCTATATTCTCCTCTAAGATATGTTCTCATGATAAGAAATGTGATGACAAGTCCCAACACAAAGTGCTACTCTTCTATCCAAAATTTGATGACAAGAAAACTAGGTTGGGATTAAAGCCACAGCCTGAAAAAATTGCATTTGAGAGAGGGTGAAAAAACTGTCTGGATCAGCAGCTGGGTTAGGATGAGGGAAAACCTCTTTTTAATGTCTGCACCTTTCAGTAGCTGAGTTTTTATGAGAACCATTTTTTCCAATAAGTGGTAGTGTGTCTTCAAACAGTATGGCTAGTACTGATTTTGTTATGAGCTAAGGTGGCCAAAGCGAGTATCGAAGCTCAAGAGTTTTGAAATATCAAGTCATGAAAGATGCTGGAATGTCTGCTGATATACCTGTACCTGTTGACCTCAAAGACCGTGAAGCTGGGGTGGTGCAAAATCAAAGAAAGACAGTAGGGAGAAGACACATTTAGTGAAGATAAATCAATCCTGTGAACCAAAAAGAACAAGGGCTTGAATTTAGTTCTCATAAAGGAATGCTCTAACCATTTTGAGTTATTGGTGTCTTGGATTCCTGTCCACAGATTTGACCAGAAATCCTATTTCAGTGAAGAAAAGCCTGTAAGTGTTAATCAGATGTTTGTGTGAGCAGCTTCTCTTTTGACAAGCCAACATAATGTAAAGGAAAGACATTTTTGTTTTCAAATATCAATTAACTTCATGCACCTTTCCCCCAGCCAAGAATGAGCATGCACAATTATAGGGAATGATTGATCGAGATGTGGTTTTCTTTTCTGAAGAATTTTTCCTCTAGTAGACATAGAGAATAACATGGAACATATTTCCTCACAATATCTACCTGATCCTGCATCCGTAACAGTACACAAATAGTATCATATTATTCATGCACATTTCTTGTCTTGCAGAGTACTAGCATTTGTTTAAAATACTATTCTTTCAATTATTTAACTCCTGTTGTTATGCTTCACCCTTATTAATTCACAGAAATAAATCCAAGGACTGTCAATGACAGTAACAACACAGCAACTGAAGAACCAGGAGGTTCATTTTTGATTCAATAGTATCATGTCAAACCACTGAATCAGTGAAAAAAAAAAGCCACATTCTCATTAATGTCTGTGTTGAACAGAAGGTACCTTGGAAGTGAAATGATCTGGCTAGAATGTGACATAAACCTGTAAGATGACTCGACATTTCATTCAGGGGCTTAAGATCACTAACTAATCTATTCCCTGCTGAGTCTGGGAATAATCTTATATTCTAGGTATGATGAGTAAGGCTGTTACTCTGCATGTCCTCTCTGGGCAAGTTTTCTTAAACTCTGTAGTTACATAGGAAGTTAATGACATGTTGTGCATGGAATTTGAGCCACTTCACTCTCCCAGAGCTGAAATTTAACTCTTAATCACTTGCAACAGAATGTTATCTGAGATAATTCAGCACATTTTAATTGCAATGAAGCAGCTTTATATGAGCTATTGATCCAGTCTGCTATAACTAGGTATCATCAAAGAGTGTTCCTGCAGAATTAACCTTTTTATGCTGCACATTGGTGGTCTGAGCTGAACAGATTTATTTGTTCTTCTTTCCCATAATACTTTTTGCTTTCTGACATTTTCACATGTGGAATTTACACTGAGATACTTCAGCTAGCACACTGATAGAGAACACTTGTAGCTGTGATTACTGCCTGCTTTGAATGAAATAATAAGGCCATGATTTTATCAGTCTCTTTTTTTTTTTTTTTAAGAGACAAAAATCCGGCACATTTTCTATCTCAGTGATGCAAACTTATCTGGGAAATCTGCATAAAAACTATGAAAAAATTATTGCATTTGCAAGAAGAAAAAAGATTAAGAAAGCAAAACGGCAAAACCAAGTAGTGGAATTAACATGAAAGAGCAACAAACACTTTTTCTGATCCTTTACCTTTTAGAAGTGCCTGAGTAAGGGCTAAGCAAAACTTTGAGATTTTATTTCTGTAGTTCATACTTGTTTAATTAGATCATGAATTCCGTAATGGCTGGAGATGTGAGTGAGACCATGAGATGTGTTATTACATGATATAGTTAGGGATAATTAATTACAGATCTCGTTGCCTTAAATGTTGATTCTACCCTGGAAGACTGAGAATGGCATATTTTTTACACCTGCCATGTAACTATGGCTACAACAAATTGGTTTGTTTTATGGGTGATGTTTTTAAAAGCTATTTCTACCAACTTAGTCAACATGACTGAATACTGGATGTTTTTAATAGGAGTTGGAAATGTTGTAAATAACATAGGTATTTTATCTTGTATCATATGTACTATTTGAAGCAAATTCATTGGTTTTCCCAGTCCTCATATTTTAGTGCACATCACAGAGTAGTCTCAGAATCCACTATCTGGATTTCCCTTGCACACAAGTAAATCAGGTGTTCTCCAGCAGCATGCCTAGAGCAATTCCTCTACTCATATTCATCAAAACCGGGCTAGAGACAGCAGTAGTAAAAACTCCATAATATTCTGATAACATGAATGTTGAGTCACTAATGCTGTTATGTTCTACAGATACAGATTTTTTGGTTGGCATTAATTTTTCTCATTGCCAGGTCAGAGGTAAAGCAGGCACACAGTTTCTTAACAGAGCAGTTTAACTTCAAGGGAAGAATAATTTTGCCTTTCATATGTAAGTTTTAGCATGTAAGTTTTTAACAATCAAAGTTTTAGCTATGGCTGTCTCCCATTAGTGCACTGGGATAATGTTAGTCACATCTTTTCTTTCCCTTTATGAGAAATTTTTATATTTAAATAATCAGAGTGCTTTGAATCACTCCCCAGGCTCACTCTTGTTGACTAACCACCAATCATATAACAAAGCAACACTATTTCTCAGGAGAAAAAAAGAAAAAGAGAACAGTGTTGTTATTATTGCTGAAAGAAATTATTCTAGCTTCTGTATTTATTATTCAAACATGTCTGCATATCGACCAAGTTCCTGAAATTTTCCATACTCATTGCGTATAGGGGCATTTCTTCCTTTTTTGTTTGGTTGGGGTTTTTTGTTTGTTTGGTTTGGTTTGTTTATTTGGTTTGTTTAAGGCTTTTTAAATTTTATTTTCCTGACCCTTATTCTGATAGCTCCATACATATTTAGTTCTCTATGTTTTTATGAAAATATGCCTGAAGCCACTAGTCACTGCCAAAAACTCCATATCCTTATTTTTAAAAAATACTAGTGTTAAGTCTTTTATACTGCTGGGCACAAATAATTTCAGCTTTTTGTCTAAACCTTTCATCATTCACACTGTTTCAGACAAAGCCTGGCTAACCCTATATCTTTTAGTGCTAAACTTAACCTAGTCACATTTACTTCTTTTGAAGAATGACACCTGTGACAGTTTATTATCCTTAAGAAATCAGCTTTTCCAAAATACCTATTTTGTTATTATTTACAAGAACTGGAGGTCTTTTTTTCAGTAATCAAACACTATTCATACAGAACTTACAGAATTTGAAGTGTTTGAAAGAAAGATTTTTGTAAGGGTCATTTGTCCCACTTGACACCTTGCAGTAATCTGGGCATTTTTGGAGGCTGTATTTAATCCAACCACAATCCTTTTTGTGTTTGTATAATCCAAGAAAGAAACACAAAGAAATCTTTCTCAGGTTTTATTATCTCTCAGAGAATGAGATTTTCTTCTCAGTAGAAGAGAAGCAATAGCAAATTACTAACACAGATGGGAGAATTTTTGAAGAAATGCCTTGTCATGAAAATGTGCTGAGGATATGTTATTGAGTTTTGGAAGCTCATGATACTCAGCAAGTTTTCAGAGAGAAAGGGTCTGAGGCCCAGAGCAAAATTCTTGTGTCACTTCTCCAGAGAGAACTGAGTAAAAAGACTGTTGTTAGTGTTTTGGGGTTTTTTTTTGATCTGGAGGTGTACACTTCAAATACATTCCATTTTATGAAAACATTCAAATGTTGGTGGTTTTGGGTTTTTTTAAACAAACAAGCAAAAAGCAAAAAAAAAAGTTTCAGACCAACACTTTCTTGAAACAGTGAAAGAAAACACAGTTTTCATTCCCTGGCCAGTTCTAATATGCAATTTATTTAGTGATGCTCTTTGATCCGTGGATGACATTTCTGTATAAGGATTAAATCATTAGTTCAGTTTGGATTGCTATAATTTTTCATTCTGATGTCTAAAGTGAGCCACTCTTTGCATAAAAAATGTTTTTATGGGAAAACCAGAGCCTGCAGCAGCCTAAAATTACTACAGCAGAGCAAAGCTCAGTAACAGACTTAAAACACAAAATTTAGTGATGGCTAAATTTCTTCTCTCTTTCAGGATTTCAGAAGTAAATAGGCATAAGATTAAATAAAATTGCACTGTGATGATTTCATCTGTGTAGTAGTCCTTTAATGTTGATATTACAACAGTAGCTTTAAAAATTTAACTCTAAGATTGATATGTTTATTGTTTTTCTTTTTAAAAAGGGAAAAATACATCATTTGCTAATAAATCACTATAATGGAAATGGTCAGAGTAAATAAAACTAAATATGATTATCTTTCAACAGATGTAACAACAGACAAC
The DNA here is from genome assembly GCA_035041135.1 of Platyrinchus mystaceus. Taxonomy (NCBI): domain Eukaryota; kingdom Metazoa; phylum Chordata; class Aves; order Passeriformes; family Tyrannidae; genus Platyrinchus; species Platyrinchus mystaceus. The sequence continues at coordinate 105,668,680 of JAWWLV010000001.1, forward strand.
TACATAAAACACAGTTCATTGGAGAAAATTAAATTTTCTTCATTGCCAAGTCACCTGCAAAACCACAATACACACTATAAAACAATTAATTTTTTTTTCTGGGGAAATTATGATAGCTACTTCTACACCAGCTGTTTGAAACCTTCCTTTCTTGCAAATTAATTTAAGTGTTAATATTGTTGAAGCCTTCCCTTTCCCAAATTAACATATGTAAATGCTGAACTCCTGCCCCTCCAAGTGACATCTCTATTTAATTATTTTTGTCTTTGTAGCATCCAGAGATTGACACAAAAATGGAGATTCTACTAGATTTGTTTTTGTAGAAGTACACAAGAAAATATTGCTCCTGCTTCAAAAAGCACAGCAACAGAAGTTGGAAGAATAGGAATTAATAGAATAAAAGCAGCTATAAATGAGGAAATGTATTGGCTGTATAATCATGTACATTTGTCTGGATTAGTTAATCACACCTTACTGGTGCCCACAACACTAGGAAATTGGCAGTTATACACAACACACACATATATATATGTATATGTATATATTTCACTCTTTTTTGCTGTTAACTAAAATTAATTGTCATTCATAACAGTTAAGCATGAGCAGAATAATGAGCAGACAGCTCTCAGAGATCAAGGTTTCATGCAAAATTCACTTTGGGCTGAGGAGGTAAGTGACACAGGCTGATGAGGGCAGCAACTGAAATAACCAAATTTAGTGGGCCACAGAGACTAGCTAATTAGAAACAAAACAGAGATAGATAATACCAGACAACAAAATAATGGAAACTAAGTTTGGATAAATTGGAATCTAAGTGCCTAAGTTTAGCAGGAAGGTGTGAGTTAAGAGTACTGTGTCCAGTTCTGGGCACCTTACTAGACACATTTTGGTGCTGAAGTGCATCCACTGAAGGGCAGAGGAGCTGTTGAAGGGTCTGTAGT
>JAWWLV010000001.1:105671187-105697791 GCA_035041135.1 Platyrinchus mystaceus
TGGGCACCTTACTAGACACATTTTGGTGCTGAAGTGCATCCACTGAAGGGCAGAGGAGCTGTTGAAGGGTCTGTAGTGCTATGAGGAGTGGCTGAGGGAACTGAGGGTGTTTCGCCTGGACAAAAGGAGGCTCAGGGGAGATCTTGTTGCTCCCCTTAACTACCTGAAAGGAGGTTGTGGAGAGGTGGGTACTGGTCTCTTCTCTCAGGCAACCAGTGACAGGACAAGGGGAAATGATCTCACGTTATGCCAAAGGAGATTCAGGTTGGATATCTGGAAAAAATTATTTCCTGAAAGAGTGGTTAAGCATTGGAATGGGCTGCGCAGGGAGGTGGTGGAGTCACCATCCCTATGACTTCCCTCCCCATAATTATAGATTCCTGAACAAGTTAAATGAACTTATTGAGTACTTCCTGTTATTTCATCATTTATCTGGACACTTCTGGTCTCTTCTAGCAAAGTTGTTCTGCTTCATTCCAATTTACTTTTCTTTATTTCAAATGTTCTTCAATAGAATTTAAAACAAATAAACAAACAAACAAAACCCACTTTGATAAAGTAACTTTGGAATACACAGGTGGAAAAATAGGTCTTTACAAAAAAATGAGGAACAAAGTATAACTGGGGGAGATATTTGCTGCTTCTTTATCAGTAGAAAGAAGCAAAGGAAGAGAAATAGGAAAAAGTTACCAACTGGGCCTGTGAGTTCTGCCTTCCAGGAGATGAGAGTAAATGATCTGAAGGAGCAGCTTGTTCTCCCTTTCTGCTTCCCCCCCGTGGAGAATTACATTTCATCAGTAAGTGGACAGTCACAAAGGCTGCTTATTCAAATATTCAAGGGAAATTTTAAGAAGACTATGTCTTCCACAATTAAACTGCTTTCCATCACTTTTCTAGAAGGCTATTCTTTAAAATACATAGAGTTTTGTGGTCAGTCTTTGTTCTTTGCACTAACCATAATTTTTAATATTAGGGGTTTTCTTGTTATTGTTGGGTTTTGTTTGTTTGTTTGTTTGGTTGGTTTTTTACCAGTCATGTGATTCCATCCTATATCCCAAAGGGTGATTGAAAACAAACTGGAAAGTATATAATGCAAAGAAAGCTCCAGTACCTGTGTCAGCTGGAATTATGCCACTTTCCCATAAGAAGCTATTCTTCCATCAGTTTCTGTTTCAAAACTAATGTGATGCTTTGAGCTGTGTTATTAAAGTAGTATAAATTACATCAAGTATGCAGAATACACACACTTGAGAAGTGAAAATTAAATTATACAAATGGGACATGCGCTCATCAGAAGATTCAAAATATTTCTAGACTGAGATTTTGAGGGGTAATAAGGAATCCCTTCATACTGATATTGACCACAAACTGGGACAGAGGGAATTACTTTGTGCCAGTAAATCTCACAGTGCCAAATGCCCCAGTAACTTTTGGCTATCTTACAGACAGGCATGAGCAAGCATGAAAAGTGTTTTGCATATAATGTGCATGCCTGCTGCCTTATTTAAATTGAATTCAATGCCATTAAATTGAATTAAACATGAATTTCTTACTTTATAGCTGCTAATTTATAAGTTGGCTTAAGGATGAGATGAGTTGGAAGACTCATCTGTAAATGTCAGAGAAGGACCAGTAGGAGAAAAAAAAACAGGAGAAAAATCTGAACACTTTACTGGAGTTTTGCTTTTCAAAATTGGCTGCTAGGGATGTTGTTTTGACCTTCTTCTTGTATCCTACTTGAAAAAAGAATGGAATTCTTTTTGCTAGTGCTTTCCACATGCTTTCTAAAAGGGAAAAATAAATTGTATCATAAGTATGTTTCACAGATTGGTGCCAGTTAGAATGTAACTGAATTGTCAAAAATAACTCTCAAGAGAACATACCTGACCACTTTACTCATGTTTTAAAGTTGCACTGAATTTTTGGTTTTTTTGTGGTGGTTTTTTTGTTTTCTTTGGTTTGTTGTTGGTTTTTTTTTTTTTTCCATTTCTTTGCTATAGTTCTGGCATGGTTTGTATAGTAAAGACATCTTTAAAAGTATTCTTCTGCTCTCTCAATTCTTCTTATTGCACAAAATGCATAATTAGCACAGTGTAGAACTGACCAAGTGCTTCCAGCTCTGTCAGTCATGTGAAGAGTGCAGATGCACTAATTATAACCTAACTGAGAAGTTAGTGCCTCTCTTCAGCTCTGTGTTGGACTGCAGACTGAATAATGAATGTGTTGCATTTTATTGCTGTTCCAAAAATGGTGTTTGTTATGGAAGTACAAAGGAATTTCAGGAATTTCTCATAATAGTTACATATTTCACATAGTTACAATACTTACTATGCCCATTGATTGCTTAAGTTTGGTTATGTGCATGTTCCTTCAGATTTTAAATATATCATAAACAGTGATTCAGAGATATTATACTTTATGTTTGCTGTTCAGTTTGAAAATGATTTAGTGTTTGCAGGCCTTGTAGAGGTACCCAATGCATTTGAACTCCCCTTGGCAGAGGAGAAAACAAAAAGCCTCAATTCAATTATGTTATTTTTAGACATAACTCAAGAAGTCTGGCACTGTATCTCCCAAAAGTCTCTTACAATGTCTGTGTCCAAGTATACCTGGCAGTGAAGATTGCATTAAGAGAGGTGTAGTCATTTGAACATTATCTTAAAGGTTATTCCTGTTGTTTACACAGTCTCCTGTGCCTGTGTCTTCAAAGATGCCCTATTCCCTTATTAATGTAATTATCCAGCAAACAGTACATTTTACCATTTAGAAACTAAGTCTGGAAAAAAAGCTAAAATTGTTTGTCTGCACTGCAATATAGTAGAAGGATCATGGACTGTCACAGTTACCAGCCGTTTGCAGCCATCAAACCACTCTATATCTACTCACACCACACTGCCTGCAATTCTTATTGCACTCACATGTTCTCTTCTAAATGAAAATCTATATGTAGTTGCAGGCAATTTAAGGAAGCAGGAGTTCATTATGACAGATTTCTCACCCTGGTTTGTCATTGGATCTCAAGAAACTAGATATTTGCATGTGTCAGTATTAATTTTCAATAAGAGCTAGAGAGATTGAGTATCACAGATTCCAAATGTTTAACAAAGATAATATGAAAAGAAATTGTTTCATTTACAGCAAAATTCAGCTTTAGAAAAATAAAATTTTAGTATTTCCAAGACTTGAGATAAAAGCAGTAGAATTTTTCTATCTCGTCCTTTGCTTCATAATTTACAATAACAAATACTTTTATAACTCAGAGCAAAATAACTCAGTATTAGGCCATTTACATGTGACTTATTAATGACAGCAAAGATATTTTGCAAGGATTTACTACTAAGAATGATTGTTTACAACAATTATTTTTTACTGTAAATGTACACATTTAAAAATTCCTAAAAACGGTTCTACCTACATGTATTTCCACGTTACCTGAAATACATTGTTTCATGAGCTTGCAATTTTTTTTTTTAAAGAAAACATAGATCACAGATACTGTTTTTGTAAACCTAGTTTGAAAAATTAGGCAACATTCATGATTTTTTTTTGATATTCCAAATCTATAAAAACAAAGGTATTGGACAAACTGATGAATTTTACCTACTTCTTACACCTACCTTTCAAACCTTACACCTACCTAGTTGAATCAGTCACATTTTGTCTTCTATGGGAAAGCCTTATGGGAGAGGAACAAAATCATCAGTATTACTGTAATAAGACTATTACAAGATAAAAAATTCTTTTCCAAACACTGTGAGGACTTCCAGTAACATACTTCACTTGATTAAATTACTCTTTATAAGACAATAATTATTTCTAGAAATCTGGGTTACCTAGTACACATAATGAGCTTTACCTTTTTCTCTCCAGTGTGTAGTCACTAAAACTTGTGTATGTTTGCTGTGAACTTGCTACCCCTGACAGTGTATGGGATAATGTAAAGCTACAAAGGACCATATAAAGCAAAATATATAGTGTAACATAAAGCCCATAAATACCACATTCCTTTTTTTTCTTTTCTTTTTTTTTTTTTTCTGTATTTCTAGTTAGCCTGTGAGACAAATAATCAGCTGTTAGTATGACTTTGTTGAAACTAGCTCTGCATTGTTGGTCTAATCTATTTCAGTTTGATCATGGTTAAAACAATAACATTTAAAAATTAGGATCCAGTATACACAGATTTATAGGTATCTTCTAATAAATACACAATTTACATACAAGATGGTTGTTCTCTAAGCAACTGAGATTCATATTCACTCAGACGAGGACTCAAAAACAAGTCTGTTTAAATATGCCACATTAAAAGAAAATGCTGACAGCAATTCATCCTGTAGCTCAGTATGTGAAATTGTGAATAGACTGACAATCAAATGAAATTTATGATGAAAAAAAATAAATTAAAAAGAAAAATAAATTAAATGAAAAAAAGGAAATCCAAGGGAGCATTTTTTATGCAAGTCCTATGAAAACACCAGATCTCTATTCCTTTAATTTCATAAAAGGTTTATCTATTTATGTCTGGTCAATTTTGCAGTCACTGAAAAAAACTGTTGTTTAGCTAATAAAACAATCACCTTTTCTAGATGAGATTTATTCACTAGCAGTCATTTAATCTGCAAATAAACCTCCTAGATAGTTACAATGGACATATTGTATTCAATATTGAATTACTTCAATAGTGACTTTTATCTCCAGATCCTTAAAGATATTAAAGCTCTCCTCTTCAAACTTACTTTCCATTATTAAGGTCACCATCTTCTACGGCTGTGATTTTGCATTTTTGAAACTGAGAGATAGCTATCCAGCTATTGTTTTGTTTGAATTGTTGAGTATTCTAGTTTAGATAATGCGTTTGTTTAAAGCTGCCCCTTTTCTATCTGTAATTTGATGACAAGAAATCAGCAAACTTTTGGTCACACAATGACTTGGACTGAACAAGGTAGTGTAGGATAATGAATTTATTCCCAGAGTATCTACTCTGACATTGGAACAAGATGCATTTTTTTGACATAAAAAGGTATTATATATTTGGTGGGAGGTTTTTTTTTGTTTGGGTTTTGCTTTTTTTTTTTTTTTTATTAACATGGCATAGTTGGGGTTGAGAGAAGTACAAGAATTTTTTTCTCAATCAGTTTTACTGATATTCTGCACCCTCTATTTAGGTTTCTGTATGGAAGTGTCCATTATGTTCCTGCACACCTGCTTCTCCTTATTCCATATGGAGATCTGATCATGGTTGTCAATATATTGTAGAGAAAAAACATTCAGCTACGTAGAGGTGGATACCTGAATAACTACTAACCAAATGCTCTTTGGATAAATTGACCACCTCTTTCACAAACAGTAACAGAGGCGTAAAGACTGTACCCAGTTGTAGACACCTACATTGTTGATACCTAAATTCAACTTTCCATACATTAAGGAGAAAGCCAAACATGAAAGAAGTCTGTACCCAGAAAAACCCTTCCTCATAAGAGTACCTGAAGATCCACAGAGTTTTCTCATGACTGTGTCTACTGATGATGCTCACAAGGATGATACTTTAGTTTTCAGTGTCATTTGTACCCATTAGACCCTGCAGAAGAAATTTAAGACAAAATTTCATTTATTACATGTATCTAGAGCATATTATTATGCACTAATTTTGCCTAGTACAAAGCAAATTATTTAAAACAGTTCTCAGTGCTCCATTCATTGTTAAGCAAACTAAAAGTATTTGAGCTTGTGAAGACTGATCACAAGCACTATATTTCATATCACTCATAGTCAATGATCTTTTATTTCCAGTAAGAAATATGAATTTCCTTTTATGATTTAATGAATGGAAGTAATTACCTTTATAGTCTAGGTAGTTCATTTCCATAGGCAGTTTTCATTCAAATGAGTTAATTAAATTGATTTACATTTACATAATTTCTTTACTTTGACTGCAATAAACTTTCAATGCAGTTTTAAGCAATCTAAATTCTGTTTTGGCAAGTGACAATGATCTAACATTTTTGGCTGATATTTGTTAATCAAGTAATTTAGAACTATAAATTTACATATTTATGGATAAACTGGGTAGTTAATATTTGTTCTCCAGATGCTTACTTCAATATAGGAGAAATTTAATAGTAATTTTTTTAACATTCTTCATGCAAATGCATCTATTACTTTGGTACTTTCTGTTTTCTATAGAAAAATGAAGATCCAGACATAAAGATATATTGATGTTAATTGTTAAAAATAATTTAATTAAACAAAACAAGTGTAAGGATTTTAATGGAAATTGACACATCTTCACTTAGTATATTTTTATTATTCTTATCAAGCAATGGAAAGCATATTGGTAAGGCTACAGTAAAAGGAAATATTTGTCAATGATTTTTTTGATGTTGACATGGAATAAGTAAATTTTTAACTTACTCTCTTTAAAGAAAATCTTCAATATAAACTCAAAGACAGGCTGTTATAAAAGCTCCTCAGACACTATTTTAAAGCTTGAAAACTTCTCTCTAGAAAAAAATTTCCTTTCATGTAAATGCTGTGTTTCTATATTTACAATCCTGGAATAGTAGGAGAGATTATACATGCAATTTATATTAATTTGACTCTTCATTTGATGTGTATGTGAGGGAAGGAAAAAAAATTGTTTCAATCATTTCATAAAATTATTACACAGGGGTTTTTTTCTATATTTATAAATAGTTATATGAATAAACAAGGATTTTCTTAAAATATATTTTCCAAGCAATATAATTGCTTGTTGTTGTTGTTTTCAGGGTTTTTATTTGTTCGTATGCTTTTGTTTTGTGCATTCAGAGAATCCATTGTTTCATACAAAAGTGTTTTAATTCTATTTTGTTTCATTTCACATTTGCCTTATGAAAATCATTATCCTATGTTTCCATTCTTTTCTAGCATATATTACATATTCATATTCCAATATAGCTCCAGATACAGGAGGAACCGATAAATTGCCTTTCCCTGGTGCCATGCTTCTCCCTGATGACCAGGCTCTTCGGGCAATGCTTTCAGCCCGAAAGATCAGTTTTGGTGCCCGACTGAAGTGATCACCTTTTCTGCTTCGTCACTGACAGAGATTCAGATACAATACAGAGTAGGTTGATTATACTTGGTTGAATATATCAACTTTTCTTTTACCCTCCTGTGCAAAGGAGAGATTAATTTCTAAATAAGAATATTAAATTTGTGTTGCAAAGCTCTCTGTGCCGTAATTCAGGTTCTAGGTCATGAGTCTCCTTCCAAATCAACAGATTATTAACATAAAGCTTCTCTGTAAACTGCTTCTCAACAATTTATATTTCTGCTGGAGATAATGGTGTTTGCAAACCCATCTGAATATTTTCTTACAAGACTAAATCTAAATTCCAAATTCACAGGCATACTGGAAATATTTTAAATCTTAAATGCCACTTGTGTCTTATGTTTAAATTACAAGCTTTTCTCCTTTTTTAGTAAACTGTTCAGACATCAGCAAGCATTTTGATAGTATCCTATTACCTTTTGTGTTGATCATGGATATGAAAGAAAAAGTAAAAAAAAGCTGTCTTAACTACGTAAATTCTGATCTCTAGACGTGTTGAGCAGATTTAGGTAATTAGGAAAGTTGATTCCACTTGAGATACTCAAATATGTTGTAATATTTTGAATTATAAACCATATGTGAAATATAGTTTATTAAAAAAAGTTTTACTGTATCTTTTTTCTAATTACATTTTTCCTCAGATAAAAATATGACTGGAAGATTAAACTTATATGTATAACCCATATAAGTTACGTATATAATTTATGTAGAATATAATAGAACATAATGTATATATTTATAGAAAACTCATGCTGGTTTTACAAAGCCATAAGTTGCTGTTTCAAACTTGCATCACTAGTCTGTACTTCCATCCAATTATAGTTCTAAAATAAATGTATAAGGCAGTAGGTTCCTCTGTTACTTTTTCCACACAGCTCTAGCTGATATAGCTCTGAGAGTAGGTTTAGACTAGATGTTAGGAAGAAATCCTTTCTCATGAAGGTGGTGAGGCACCAGAACAGGTTGCCCAGAGAAGATGTGGATGCCCCATCCCTGGAAGTGTTCAAGTATTATAGTAAAAAGAAATGTAACTGTAGAGGGAAAGACTGCTGCAACTACGACTGGGAGGCATAGAATGGTAGTAAAAAGAGCATTGTTGAGGCCTATTCTAAAAGGCTACCAATAGAAAAGTCTCCTTAAAACTGACTGTAGCAGATAGACCTCACTCTTATTACTATGGTAGTTATGGATCTCAGAAGTTAATGTCACTGGAAAATCACAGATGACTGGTAACTGGAGTGACCGTCTTAGTAAAGATAGTGGCAAGCTGTGTTCTGGACAGCTTGAGTTTGAGGTCCCTTGAAGGAATGTTGCCCCAAGACACCCAGTGGAGAAAGTCAATCAGACTTATAGGAGAAAATATTTTTGGAATAATCACTGCTGGTGATTGGTGACAAGGTAAAATATCACAATCTCTTCTAATGTGAATCTTCCCAAACTCAGCATGTTAGCATTTCTCTCCAGTTGAGTTGTCCATTTAACTTCTTAGAATATATTTTCCTTTAGGCTTGCTCAACATAACATTTATTGCTTTCCTTCCTAACTTTCAGTCATATACACAAGAAACTGATAACTATGTAGATATTTATGTCACTTTCTTTTGGCTACTGGTTTCTGGTTTTTTGGTCTTTTGGTTTCTGGAACATGTAAACCCACTAGTCAAAACTCCAGATCTTCCCATTTATAAAGACAAACTGACCTGTCATGACTAACACAGGCAAAACATTTCAAATTAAATAGTTTCTTTTCACTTGTTTTATAGTAGCTCAGGTACTTTCCTGAGATACTAGAAGAACAGCAAGCACAATTTTTTGTTCATTAAGCAAACTGAAAAATTATTCAGTTCAGATCAACTCCAAGATAAAGAGATATTGCATCATCAAAACCTCATTTTTAACTAAAATCTTTTTCCAGTCTCCACAGAAGAGATGGGGACATGAGACATTTTAATGTCTTTTAAAAGATATCTTTTACTTTTTTTGAAAGCTACGAATTTCCTCCACAAAGTAGGTAATTTTCAAAATGGCTTTATTAAGTGAATAATACCATTCCTATAATGGAAAAAAATAAAATTATTCAAATTGTATAGTAGTACTCACAACAAAACTTGGTGTAAATAAAGGTGAGAATGAGCAGTAAAGAAGAAGAGAAATGTGGTGCTTTATTTTGTGTTACAGCTACTCAGCTTTAAGACTCTGAAAGATTTCACATCCTAATTTTAAAAAATCTACCCCCCATATATAAATGTATGAATTTGTGTATTTATTTAATTATCATAATAGCCAACACATCATTAATTGCCTGACTACTTCTAGAAACCTGAACAAAAACGGGTCTAGAGGAAAGATTGCGTTGCAGTGAAGAGGGAGGTCAACCAAAAGAGGAACGGCAGATTGCTGAACTCAAGATAACCTTGTTAGCATTGTATGCCTGCTTTATCAAGTACACCACATTGTAGCAGCCAAATGAAACACAATATTTCAATGCAATGCCAGCTGTAAGCAAGACCTTTCAAGGCAGTGTAAGTTTCCATACACACATCTCTCAAAACTGTGTGGTCGCTAAGCTCTTCACATATATTACAGAATTTTTGTTCTCACTAAAGATGCCCAAGGACATAGTGAAGTTTTTTCATTCCTTGATTACAGGTAATACAGAAAAGCTGTCAAGAAAGAAAAAAAAGAGAGGAGAGGGTCAGGGAGGGTCGGAGAGGGGAGAGGAGAGGACAAAGTACTTAAATTTAGATGTTGCAGGAAATGGACAGAAAGTGCAGATTAAATGACTTGAAAATGCCTTCTCAGCTGCCTCCCAGCTCAGGTGGTCCTGAAAGACACATTTTTTTATCTCAATGCTCTCCAAATACAAAAAGATTTCCTTTTGTGTTCGTATGACAGGACTTCAGATTTGATAAACTATAACTAACAAAACATCCTTAAGAATGTTTAGGGGAGCCTGATTAAAAATTGGTGGATTTCAAACTTTTTATTCATTCAGTTAAATTCAAGTAATCCTGACGGGCACATTTATCATCCTGCAGTGTTATTCTGCAAATGAAGTACATGGGAACACTTTGTGCTGCAGTTCCAGTGGTAGATAGGCATACCTTGTTCTGGGTCAGAAATCATATGCCTACATTAGTGTGTACTGCCCAAATAACTATGTCCTGCTGTTTCCTGCCTCAAAATTTTCAAATCAAATCCAGTTTGGATCTGGGCAGAGCAAACTCAGATCTTTGCATCACTTCAATATGGAAATAACTAGGATAATGCTTATATACAGGTGTCCCTAATAGTACACATTTTCAGCATAAGAGAACTCTTACCTTCCATATTACAGAAAAGCAAAACTATTAGGAGTAACCTCTATTAGGAGGCACCTCTAAAGATTAATCGTGAAGCTAAAAGACACGTATGTGAAACACTTCAAATTTCCACCAGATTTATTATTAATCCGCATTGAGGATGCTGGGTAATGTTTTAGCATTTATGCTGTTATCAAAGGCTGTCTCAAATTTCTTTTTCTTCCAGAAATATTTTAAATAGACTGAAATCTCAGGTCACTGAAAAGAAACCTTGAAGCTGTTTTTTAATGGATGCACCTTGAGTAACACAAGCAGTAGCTGGCAGAGGAAAAAGAAGATATAGGTCCAAGTCTGTCCATCCTGTTTGCTGTAGGTCTCCGTTATCCTACTCTTCAGTCTTGATGCTCTTTTGGACAGCTTTATCATTCTGTAATTGAGTTTATGTTCCAGCTCTGTTATTCTGTCACCTGATCTTTAGCTTTGTTCCTCTGTTTCTTGATTTTCTTTTTCCCTGTGTAATCATCTTCACAAAATTCTGAGCATTCCTTCTGAGTATTCCTTCCCTGCACAACTCCAATATTTTGACAATATTTATTTCCTCTGAGGATTTCTTGGTGGTTTCAATATAGCAAGGAAAAAAAGCAGCCTGTGTTACCATACCAGTAGTCTTGCAATCTGCACCATAAAGCTTTCGTCCTCCTGCAATAAGAATTGTACACGGTTAGAAAACTCAAATATGTAAAGTCCTAGGTTTTTCTTTAAAATAATCAGAGGACACAGACACTTTGAGAAAAGAATGAGGACCATAGAAATCATTTTTGGAGGCAGCATTCTAATTCTTGTCAGAATTCTTAATTAGGAAAAAAAAAAAAGGAAAAGAAAATATAAAAAAACACAGGAATCCTTTGCTGATTCGTACTTCCAGTCCCCATACACTTTTATTTGCAATGCTCATTAGTTGATCATGGTGGGGTTTTCTCCAAGGTCGTTAAAACACTGAATAAAATAATTTACATCTGTGAGTATAGAGAGCTCTGTAGTGGAGATTCTCATTGCTCCCACCATTACTAGACAGATGCTCTTTATTTCATATTAAACCATAGAAACTGTAAAAGACCTTCCAACTTATTAATTTATAAACGTGGAGGAACTTATTTTCATGGTTTTATGGGGAAACTTATCAATCAACTGACCCCTACATGGTTCTTCTTGTGGAAAGAGGGTATTACTTACCCCCTATATGACTACTACAGCTAATGTCTGAGGCTGTTGCAGCCTTAAAAATGCACAGTTCATTCTGCAGATGGTGATAGCTCTACTAACACTTCTATTGTTAGTTTGAAAGTCAAGTGATGATATGTGTAGGCGTATGTGTGGGAGCAGTGCAAAGAATTACAAGGATTTTCTCCCACACTAACGATCCACATGGAAAAGAGGACCTTATGAAACAATGTTCTGTTCCCCTGGTAGATATTTTTAATCAGTCTGATATTTTGTTAGAATAGCATTTTATTGCACAGCTTGTCATTTTTCTATCTATGGAATATCTTTTAAATAAAAAAAAAATCTTTTATGGCTTTTCCTTCACATTTTGATATGTCAGCATTTAAAAAAAATTAAGCTGTGTCAAAGCAGAAAAAATAGCTGGAAAATTAATGATTTATTCTGACACACATGTAATTTACTCTTCTAGCTTTTCTCAGCAATTATGCATTTGTTGGACCTGCTAGGAATTGGAAGTTCCTTAAAAGACAGCACCTGTCAGTTTTGCCATTTCTGTAAATTCCACGGTGGCTGCAAAGCAGGAGATACTTCAGTATTTGTATATACAGCCTTCATGGTACAGTCAGATGAGGATAAGGCAGTTGACCTGGACTACCCAGATGCATATTTCAGCCCCAAAAGGACCTTGTGTTTGGTTTCTACAACTCATTCAGGACATTTTAGTATCCTGTTTGGATATCAGTTCCCCACCTAAATTACCTATTCACTCCCAGACAGGAAAACTTATTATTTTCTTCCAAGTAGGGTATGAATTCCTTCTACACCATTATCTAGTTTGTTAGGTTTTTTGTTTTTATACAAACATAGATAAATATATGTGTATGAGTATGTACACATATGTTTATATGTGCGTACACATATTACAATATTTTGTAAGAAGACAGGAATATACATGCAAATGGATATATGCTTACATTTTGCATAGCTTTTGGCTCTTCTTCACATATTATATAAACTCAGGTAACAGAAAAAATTGCTCCGTCCAAAACTTCACTTGTCCTCCTTCTCTACTTCATTCTTCTGCTACTTTTATCCCTGTCCAGCCATTTTTAACTCAATGCTCAGAAATAAGCTCCTTATCTGTGCATTTTGAATAATGAGCCTCAGGTGATCTGTACTACACTAATTATTTTGTTCTTTAGATGGCAACTGTGATTATACCCACTGAGAAACGTCCAACAAAAACTTATATTCTATTAGAATTAAAAGAAACAATCCAACTACATACTCCCATGTAAATGTATCTATTTTAGATTTATCTAGTCTTTGGTCCATTCAAAATAGTCTTGTCCATGCCTCTTACTGTGAAAGTTTTAGGAAATATGTGCTTTATTGTTTTGCATTGAAAGGTATTTTGATTTTATTTTTTTCTGAAATTAAAATTTTATTATTGAAAAATGTTAGTTTCCTTTACATTGATGTTTCCGTTGGAAAGCTTTCTTTAGGAAATGTATTCATCATTAAACTGCAAACTCAAAAAATGCAAAGAGTTGGCAGATGGCCAGAACATCAACAGATTAAATTGATTAAATTTCCTGATTTTCTCCTTTTGTCACTCTTATAGTAAAAGTCTTTGGGGAAGGAGGACCAAGGAGAATCTTGTATGATTCTGAGACATGACTCAGACAAAATGAGAATAATTTTATCATTGTCTTCAATCTCCCAATAGTCCACAATTAAAGCAATGTAAATAAAACATTTAAATAAATTATGAGTTATATTTCAGTGTTAAGTTTTAAGGACAAATACAAACTAGCAAAAGAAACCAAACAAGAAATAATTTTAAAAAAATGGAAAATAGAAATCATCTGACAAAATAAATCAATATTCAGGAATATGACTTTCTAATGGATAAAAATTCCCTGATAATTAGCATCTTAATTTCTTTTTCATTATACAATGTACTTTGAAGATGCTATTGAGGTCCTGTCTTTTGGGACTAAGCACTACATAAATGTGTAGTAACATTAGATTGAATTCTCAGCCTGAAGGTGATAGCTTAGTCCTCTAAATGTACCTGTTTAGAGAGCTAAGAGATTGGAAATATCATCTTTTTATCTCACTTGACAGCTGCATCACAGACGTAAGAGAGGGAGAAAGAAACCACTTACTGACAAGTGGAAAAAGAAAGGGAAGACCAGGCAAAAAAATACTTATACCCAGTGAATACCCAGACACTTTGTCTGAAGGCCTAATCTACATCAGGTACTTGTCTGAGACAAATACAAGTCTCAGTTCAGAGCAGCAGAGGGGAATATGACTGTTATTAGTAAAACCATTGCTTATCCTTCTGTCTGGCCTCATGCAAAAGCTGGAATGCAACCATTGAAACATAACCCAGACAAAATGGGAGAAATGTAGTTGTCTTTTCCTATTTTCCCCATAGTGAAGTGAGGCTTTCTGAGTCTGGGGTCTTGAGCAAAAGAGGCCTGTGCCACCTCTGAAAAAGTTCAGCTACAAGACACTCAGTTCTTTTCATGTTTTAACCTTGAAGAATTTTACATGTCCTCTGGCCTCAGCTGTTTTGTCACTTTGTCAACATTCACAAAGCCTTGTAGATAAGCAAAAAGTGTATAATGTTTATCAGCTGCTTCCTTTTCCTATCTTAGCTTGTCTGAATTATTTCCTGCAAATATCATATTATTTCTGCCAAAATTTTCATTGATATGCATTGTTACAGCTGATAAGTAGTAGAAAATGAGCCCAGAAAGAAATGACATGGCTCAAAAAAGTGTCTCAGAAATACTTGACACAAGTATCTGGGCCTTTTTTTGCTTTGCCTTGGTTTGAAATTCATATGTTATGCAAATAAAGAAGAATTTATTTTCATTCTTGTTCTTGTGGTTTATATTTCTTTGTATTGGTTACAGCAGTTACTTGCTGTTCCTTTGTGAAATGAAAGGGAGTTCTAATACAATGACTTACAGATAATGAAAGTTTAAAGGTTTAGAATACAGTTACAAAATACTGCCCTTGATTACAGTTCATTGAAGCTGACTGACTTTTTTCTTTTTTAGAAAAAAAATATTAGAAGAAATTGAATTCTATTGAATTCTCAGTGATTTTTGTGATCTGAGTACAATCGACTTTTGTTGAGGATCCTGTTGCCTTCATTTTTGCTTTGAAAATTAAAATTTCATTATATCCTTCTACATTATTCAATATGATAAGAAAGACAGTTTTAATGCTTACAGTACCCTAAGACTCCGTGTGTAACCTTTCCAGATCCTGCCCTTGGCTGCAATGCAGACAAGTAAGTCAAGGCCATTGTTTGCATGGTTTAATAATTCTGCTGCTGGCAAATGAGTCAGAGGTTGTTCTTGGTTGTTCTGTGAGAGTTGTTTTGTTTCTGCAGTTCTAAGAGGAGTGGGAAAATTAAATAACTTTTTTTTTCTGTTGGTTGAATGAAAAGGTTGGATCTTTTGATAATAAAAAATGTGGTGTTTACGTGATTCAGTGAGGACTGCCATTTGAGATTTAATGCAGAATGCATTTTGATGATAAAGGCGCAGATGTTCCTATGTTTTTACCCAGTGTTTAAGTCAGGTTTAGGGATTACTTCACTAAGAGAAAACCTTAAGCAACAAAAAAAATAACACAAAATGATTCTTAAAATATGAACAGGTCTAGAAGTGCAGCGAAGAGAGGGAGAACATGGATACTGAAGTTTAGATTCTTCCAGTATTTGACCTCTGGATGAACTCTTTTTCTTTTCCTAAGAAATAGAGTCTGCTTTCATTTCTTTACAATATTTCAATAAGTTTTGCACTGCCTGTCCACATTATTCTGCTTTCAGGACTAGATGTGAACTCAATGGGCAGCTGCTATTACACAGTTTGATTTTGTCTAAATAACTCTGACCTGCTCAAGAATACTACCAGTCAAAGCAGAGCTTAAGTAACTAATTCCATTTGGACATTCTGCAAATAGACTCTATAAATATCAGGGTTGCAAAACACAGTCATGTGTTGCATTTGAGTGCTTTGTGCCAATAATTACATATAGAAATAAAATACTTATAGTAGGTTTTAAAAGGCAACAAAGATACCAAAGATTCCTTGGTCCTTCTCTTAAAAAAATGTTTACATATTCAAACATCTCCATTTTCTTCCAACCCATAGAAGAAGTTAGTTTTGAGATTTACCCTGGTAAAGTACTGGAAAATTGTCCATCCAGTTAAATATCTAGACTACTACATGCTGCTGTAGCTCTTACATATTTTTTATCAATAATTCAACTCATGCTTTTAAAAAACAAATATTTGAAAATTATACATGTCCTGTTATACACTAATATTCTTGGACATCCAAAAAGTCAAGAAGCAAGGTTTGAGATATTTTCCTATTTGAAAACTATACAAAAATTTCTCTTGTAATATCCAAGACCATAAAAAATATTCAGAACATGCTAGGTAATAGTCACATGACCAACCTTATTCCCTGTGGCATATTAAACTGCAAACTGTCTCCCAAACTGATAGCAAATTAGCTCTCAACGAGTTAATTTGTCCCAATTGCCAACATAGAGGGTAAATTTTTCTTGTGAGACAAGACTTTCAAAATATGTTTTTATTTTCTTGTGCTATTGTTTATTGTATTGACAAAAATAGCATAATTAAGAAAAAAATGTTTTATACTTAGTTCAGGGGAGAAAATAGGATAATGAAATTCTAAGTGAAAACAGGCAAACAAATTCTGTTTTCAAACTAAAACAAAAAAACTTGTACTTTTCACTCCCATTTGTCCTGCCCCATGCTTTTATCCCATTTCCCTGAAGTATCTATCAAAACTTTAACTGGAAAAAAAAGCCAAAAAAAACCTGACCCTGAATTTATTTTGAAATGAAAGTTTAGTTTTAAATTAACTCCATTTCTGAAGAGAGCGTTACAAATTTTGACAAGGTTGAAGGCCTGATTTCTGTCTTCCTTAGGCATGTCAAGGATAATTCTACAGGTATTAACTTGTATGTACATAGTTTGAGAGAAAAAAACAAGTCCCTAATTTCCTAAAGGTTCCCGTGAGATTTGTGAATATAATTTTCTTTAGCCATTTCATTTTGTCCTGCCTGCTAGCTGAGTTACGTGTGGAATGGAGTGTGAGGTCCATTTACTCCCCAATGTATTATGATTATGTATGATTAGCTACCCAGGAAAAATTTTCAGAAGTAATCTCAATTGGTTTTAGCCAATCAGAGGGAAAAAATGCTTGCATGACTAGACAGAATATGAGGTCTTAGCAGATGATATAACCTGGTCATTTTCCCCAAGCTTTCAAAACTTTTTTTTAATCTATTTTCGAATGTAGCTACTTTTTTTACACAACTCCTCTCTTAATGAAGTGCAAGAGGCTTTTTCCTTAATACCTGACATAAACACAGTTGTTCTGTCTGATTGGTACAAGCACTGTTTGCCTTTTGCTGTGTTTAACACGTGCCTGTTCTTTCCCTCCTGAGAAGAGCCAATGCTACATGCAACATTTTCATACTGTTTTGCTTCACAAGTCTTATAAATACTATGAATTTCATATATTACTGCTAATTTTATCTAGTAATGCATTTTTAAAATCTTGGTTATTTATTTAAATAGTATGGCTGCATTTCTGATGTTCATTAAAACACACTTGTTTCCAAAAAAGGCACAGAATCTTAAATACATTTTTCATTGGTAACCCCTCAGTTAAGCCTGGTCGAACAAGTCTAGAAGGGAGATGATTTTGCCTCCTTTTATCAAGTAGATATAAAACTATTTCGGCATCAGATAAGGGGATTTTAATCAGTCAAGTATTGGAATAGTCTTCTAATCACAGTGGTGAGAACAAGGCATTAAATATTTTTAAGATGGAACTTGACAAATTCATGGAGAACAATGCATGTGTGTTTAACCAGAATGTCTAAAGGTGAGAGTTACATCTGGGGTATTTCACTGTGTTGTTACCTCAGAATAGTTCTTGACTGATTTCCATTGCATTCACACATTATTCAACCTATTCTTTGAAATTGTTATTCCTTGTGTTCTGGAGAAAGAAGGATTCCTCCTTTTCTTGGTCCACAGTGAGGTTTCTCTTTTGCGTTGTTTTTTTTTTTAATCTCTTTTTAGGCCTTCACTGTTGGCTACATTTATATAAGTTGTGAACAGGTGCTTCTAAAGGACGTTAAATCTTACTAGGCTTCTTCCATCCAGCTCCCAAATTTGAATTAGAAGCTAATACCAAGTTCATAGATTCGAAGTGGACTTTTTTCCCCTTCTCATAATCTAGTCATAGGCTAGGGTGTTTTTTCTATTCTTCAGCCATTAAAAATAACCCTCTTCCTAGTTTATCTGTATGTGGACATATTTGGGGTCTATTTTTTCCATTACACTTCTCCCTTTTATAGTGCAGGGTTTTTTCATATGTTATATGCAAAACTTACTACGACATATATTGCAAAAATAACAAAACACTCAATTTTGAACCTATCATCCTCCTTCCTTTTTTCCTTCCTATTCCATATTTATGAACAAAAGCTATTCCAAGAAAGTTAGTAATATGGTTGTGAATGTAAAGGTTCACAAAGTGCTGAGAAACTACCGCATTAATGTCAATAGCTATTGTATAAAAGCTTTCAATTTAATTTGAAATGGGACTGCAAAGTGGTTCATATGCTGAGATATCCAAGTGAATCATTTATTCCTCAGTAATGGTAGGATGCCAACACGCTGATATTCACCCAGGAAATCTTCAGCTTAAACAGTAGTGTTTAAAGAAAGTAAAAAGTGTCTAGGAAAGTAAAAAGGTGTTCATTCAGTTGTAGAAGACAGAACACTAGAAATTCTTCTTCTTACATTTGGTATTTACTTTGAATGGGAGAATTAGAAAGTTTTCAGACATAAAATAAAGACTGAATGAGGAGCATCAGAAATTACATCATATTCCTCTAACAAAATCAGCATTTCCTCTGTAATATCTTCCATGTTTTTTCTCATTTGCAATGCCTTGAACAACACAGACAAACAGTAGGATTTCATAACATGCTGAAAATTTAGAAAGCTTTCTTCCATTGTTATTACTTAGAAACTTTGTAGACCCCTACAATTATAATAGAACAGAACAGAACAGAATAGAATAGCTCGCCTAGAAGGGTGAAACATCTATTCCAACTGCCTGAGCACTTCAGGGCTGACCAAAAGTTGACAAATGTTGATAAGGGCATTGTTCAAATGTCTCTTAATTACTGAGAACCATGGGGCATCAACTAACTCTCCAGGGAGCTTGTTCCACTCTTTGACCACCTTCTTCTTGATGAAGTAATGCTTCCTAATGTCCAGTCTCTTCTGATGATGCAGCTTTGAGCTATGTATCCCATCAGTGGAATGCAGGGAGAAGAGAGCAGCATCTCCCTTTCCTCTTCCCCTCCTCAGGAATCTGTAGGGATCAATGAATTCACCTCTAAGCCTCCTTTTCTCCAAACAAAGCAACCCCAAAGTCTTGGACACTTCTCATAATTCCCAGAATTGCACTCAGTAATCAAGGTGAGACCACACCAACACTGAATGTGGAATGATGCCCTCTTTTGAGCCTGCTGTCAATCAGCAGCGTTACATCCTTTTTCCAAACTGGAAAAAAAATGAGGTCTTCTTATCTTTTTTAACAGGTTTGTATCTTCTTAACCTGTATGTGTTAAAATAAAGCAAATAAGCTAATTCCAGTTATCTGAAATCTCTTTTGGTTAATAATTCCATCCGTTTGTTGTCTGGATAGAAAGTTCGTATGGGGTTTGCATTTAAACTTCTTTTAGTTTTCTTCCCTTCATGTTGCTTAATAATCTCCAAATTAAAAAAAAAAAAAGTCTTATATGGAATTAGCGGCCTCTGTGTTTAAAAAAAGTCTCACTGCACTGAGGGTATTATATTGATTACCTTAGGAGAAGATGCTGTGTACATGCACACAGTATAGTCAGATCATTGTACTGAAAGGTGTGGCTCTTCAGGTCAGACATACTAAACTGGGAAAGCTCAGAAAGATAAAGAATTAAAACCAGGAAATCTTTTAGAAAATGTAAAGCAGTCTGAAATCAAACAGTAGCTTCATCTTTTCAGATCTTACAGCACAAAAACTGCTGCAGTAAACTGGACAGAAATTTAATTTATAACTACACGAAGTACAAGTAAGGGTTTAGAAAAATAGTATGGTAATGTCACTGTCCTTATTGTACTGCTGCATATTACATCCTGACTACTTTTTTTTCTGGTTTTCATGATTTTATATGCAGCTCTATCCCGTGCCAGTCATTTATTTTGTATACTGGAGAGCTCTTTTCTTTTTTGTCTCTTCTCATTCCAAATCCATTTAACACTTGTTTCTCTTTTCTGTACTGTGTCTATCTGCACTATATCCTTCTTGATAGAAAATAATGATAAATGCCTGGAGAATAACTGCAAAAGGAACGTGATGTATGGATTTATACCATGAGACATACTATAATGGCTTTTGTTTCTTCCTTTCCTACTAATTTTTGAGCATCTATTATCTTGCAAACCTAGGCACTACTGCTAAAATCTTTCCTGATGCCAATAGCTAGTGTAGATCCTCTACACTATTTGATATTACTTTGCTTTTAATTGTTTTAGGCATTTCATCCCTCACTCAATCACTATTACAATATCTTCCATAACTTTTCATACTGAATTATAGTTCCTACTTCCTTAAAAAACACCATGTCAATTAAATTGGTAACCCTCATACTTTTTTCCAGATCAGTCAGGAACAAGTTCAATAGCATTGATTTCCATGGATTACTCCGTAATGGTAAAAGTAACCATCTTTTCCAAAAACTTTTATTCATCTTTAACCACTGATTGATGATTACAGGAAGATTTTATCCCTTGTACCATGGCATCTTCTCTTACAGAGGTACTTTTTCAAAATTATTTTTGAAAACAAAGTAAATATATCAATCAGTATCTCTATCTACTTTATCACCTTCTTTATAGAGATTTGCACTACATTTGTGCAGCATCACAACATAACCTGTGTTGATGTTCTACTGCATCATATTTACTCATTTATACTTTATTATAGGTTCAACAGTTTGCTGAGTGCAAATTTTATAGTTTCCATTTTATAGTTCTTCAAAGCCCTTTTAAAAAATTTGTATCACATTTGCCATTTTCAACTCTCCCAATACAAAGGACATTTTTAAGTGATAAATTGCACACTACAGTTAACAGCTCAGCACTTTCATATTTCATTTTCCTTAGAATTACATGTGAATACCATCTGTTTCTGGAAGTTTGTTGATATTAATTTTATTAATTTATTTGAAAACTCCTTTATTAACATTTTATCTGAAACAGTTCCTGAGCAGTGACTTCTGTTACAAAAAGGTTTCATTTGTGGCACTCCTAAATTTTGCACAGTGAGGTAGTTAATTTATTTTGGGTTTGTCCTATGTTTTTATTTTATTCAGACACCCCTTATATTAACCTTTGGCCATAAAAATCTTGGAAGGCTTCTTTGTTCTGGCTTTGGTATTTGGTTGAATACATTATTATGTTGGTTAAATATTTTCCTAGGACAAAATGTTTCTCTAAGTCTTGTTTTCTCTGTTTAGTACAATACATTTTAGTTAAGTTACAGTTTCAGTATCTGTACACAGTTTCCTTTTTTTAAATAAGAATTTATAATTTCTAATGGTCTTTCTCAATTTGTATTTAGCCATGACAGCTTTTTGGCATAATTTATAAAAGACTTTTATTTTTGCTGGGTTTGGGTTGGGTTTTTTTTTTGAATAAGAACTACACTTTTAGAATCAAATTCTTACATTCTTATATTTTCAATACAAAAATTTTATTTCACTAGATTTTCATCCTTCTGGCTGCTTGTTTTATTTTCTTTAGCTTTACAAGCATGCCATTTTAGATGTGTTCATATATTTCATTTTTTTTCCTACTTTTTACTTCTTTAGTCATACACATATGCTGAATAGATAAAGGTAATTTTTCAGGCCAGCTTTTTGCTAATTACGTCTTGATCCAGGTATTTTACATGGATTGAGACTATCTCCTCTCTTTACATTTTCTCATTATTTGTTTTAAACTGAAATAATTTAAGAAGAAATGCCTTTAAAAAGTTTTTTGTGCACAGTGTCCATTCTGACATGAATCTTCATGAGAACAGCTGAAGATTTCTGAAAGTTTTCTTTTCTCACAGCTCTTCTGACTTTTAATAATATGCCACAGACTGGGTCACTGTTCTGTCTAGTTAGTCTAGCCAGTGTTTCTCTTTTTGAGTCCAAATTTCCATCAATCTTCCTGCATCATTTTTACCCACTGAATACTGCAGCAGGGGTCTCTACGAGCATAAACATAGGTTGATATCAAAGGCTTTGAAAGTACTGAGACATAGCAGACCTCAAGGCTATCAACACAAATCACAAATGATCAATACCTGGTCACTAATAGATTTCAGCCTCGAAAATTAGGGTGAACTTACTTCAAGGCATATAAAAAAGTAAAAAAAACAAAAAAGTAAAATGAGTATTGATTCAGTAAAAATAAAACAAAACTAAAACAAACATAAAGAAAACAAAGAACATATAGCTGTAGAAAAGACAAGCACGTACACAAGAATACAAACTAAGCAAAAACAGAGAGATAAACTGCTCACACATGATAGTACCAGACGACTCAGGATGTTGTGTCTCATCAATTCCCTCTGCTTAGTGCTTGTTAGGCCACACCTGGAATGCTGTGGTTGGTTTTGGTCCCCACTACACGAAAAAGATGTGGACAGGCTGCAGAGGGTTCAGAGAAGGGTCACAAAGATGGTCAAAGGACTGGGAAGCCTGCTGTATGAGGAGAGGCTGGAAGAATTGGGTTTGGGAAAAGAAGGCTTAGGGGAGATCTTTTTACCATGCTCCAGTATTTATAGGATGACTACAAAGAAGATGGAGACTCACGTTTTACAAGGAGTCCCATGAAAAAGACAAGTGGTAATGGGTGCAAGTTACTCCTGAAGAGTTTCCATATGGGCTCAAGAGGAAAATTTTTCACAATGAGAACAATTAGCTACTGGAATGATTTCCCCAGGGAAGAGGTGGATTCCCCAGTGTTGGATACTTTTAAGATTCAGCTGAACAGGGTTCTGGGCCATCTTGGTGGCTTTACTATGCTTTTACTACAAATTTGCCAAGAAAGGCTGGACTGGTTTATCTTTCAGGTCCCCTTCTAACCTGCTGTTCTATGATTCTATGATACCAGTACTTAGCCACCACAGTTCCTCCCTCTCCTCGAAAAAAGGCACTGCTTTCTGTTCTGCCACTCACCACATTTTCCTATTGCATTTGTTCAAACATATGCCTGTAGCTGGTCTTGTCCGGTTGGCTACTTTTGTATGTCATGTTTGTATGGAACTTTCATTATTTTTTGCTGTTGCCTCCCAGAGTTTTATTTACATTTAACTCATTTTCCTTGAAGGCAGAGGTTGCTGACTTCACTTTACACCGTGTACCACTTGGTTCTTTTCATTCTTGTATACTTGTTAAGTTTTATCTTGTTTTTACCTTAAATCTATCAAAATAGTTTTGGGGGTTTGTATTCTTTTTATTTCAGGCTTCAGCTACATAGTTATATTGTTATATTCACTCATAGGAACTTCCAAGGGATCTATCAAAGACAATGGTCACTCAGCATCATCTTTAGGAAAGTTTACATATATATAAATGAAATAAATTTTGTATAAGATCTGTATTTCTCAACTTTCTTTCACATAGTCTTACCTTTCAGTTTGTAGCAACAATAATTTAGGTCCAAATTAATGGATCATTCATTCTGCCATTTAAATCATTACACCTATGGCATGCATACCATTGCATGAGATATAATGGAAGATTTTAAGTAGAAGTTCCTGGTTTTTAAGGAAAAATACTTAAGACACTTTTGCGTAAGGCTTCAGAACAATAGTAGTTTGACTGTATGCTATGTGCACCAATTTTTAGGCACAGTTCAGCTGCAGATCATTAAAGTATCTATGCTTACTCTCATTGCCATTGTGCATCTGCCTTGACATCTGCCTTGATCCTTGTAACATCATACATATTTTCTGATATTCATTTATATACAGTCATTGTGATAGTTTCATTTACATGTTAATTATGTTCTTTGAAAAATATGAGCTGTCCATTTTTCTTGTAAATATTGTAATGAATCATTCATCCAGATAGTATCCTAGTCTTACTAGTAATTCAAGAAATCCAGTACAGTAATTGAAACATAGACCAGGAACAAACAGCAATCAATAAAGGATCTCACAAAAGTAATAGGTTATAGGCAGATAGCTGTTTCTTTTTCTAGAGGCTATATGCCACATTTTCTGAGAAGAGAATGCCAATAATAGGCATTATACACACAAAATTTGGAGAGAATGTGAAATACTATTTTCATTCCAACAAAATAAACTATCATAAGATAAAACATATTATAGTTATAAGGTTAAGTATTCACATACTCATATCTGAAAGACTGCTGAACTGAGGTTGAAAGTTCCATGATAGCTTTGTGTTCTAGTTCCTATTTATATATATAATAAAAATTTATAAAAGAAATGCAATGTATTGCAGACCTCTGTGAATATAACATCTGTGGTGATTGCATCCTGTCAAGTAATATGTCATTTTCAAAACTGAAAATATAGAACACGAGTTTAACGGGATTTCACTGTCATTTGTGTTAGTACTTTGCCATTTAAAAATCTTCAACCATTTAATAAGACTATACTATCAAGTGTTGAAAAAAATTGAATTGAAACAGTCTTTGCTTCTATATTCTTTTTTTTCATTATATTCTTTTCACAATATTTATTTATTTGAATTACATTATTTGTGCTGGAGTCTGTGTTGTAGGACAAAATGTTTAACTATACTGTATCATGTACTTGCTTACAGAAGTATTTGGATTATTGGTAAACAAAAATTGCAAAATCCAAGTCACTAGTAGTTCACCCCACAGCTGATGCTGACTTGTCTTTATCTCCTCAATCTTTGTGACAGTCAGATTTACTAACACTTTCATATCAAGATATTTTAAAATGTCACAATTTAAATAGTGCAGTATGGTATTTGAACTCGTATCTTAAATCTTCGGTTTTCTGAGCTTTCTTTCCATTGATGTTTCCAAGGCCATATCTTTGTCAAAGTTCTCATCACCTAAGAGGTAAGCAAACATCTCCTTTGTGACGTTTCAGAGCTCAAGTGCCTTCTGAAACTGTTCATAAGT
The DNA here is from genome assembly GCA_035041135.1 of Platyrinchus mystaceus. Taxonomy (NCBI): domain Eukaryota; kingdom Metazoa; phylum Chordata; class Aves; order Passeriformes; family Tyrannidae; genus Platyrinchus; species Platyrinchus mystaceus. The sequence continues at coordinate 105,696,112 of JAWWLV010000001.1, forward strand.
GTCTACAGTTTGTAGTACCTTACAATACCATATTTTTCCTTCGTTCTAAACACTTGCACATATATAAAATCATATTTCCCAAACCATCAAAATCTTTATGTTCCAAAATATGCATTGCCAAATACACATTTTCAGAAGTGAACTGCTTTATACGTTTGTTTCTCTAAGATAGACAAACACATTTTGTTTGCAAAATGTCATCCCTTTAAAGCATTACAACTGTACTTTGAGGCAAAACAAATGCAACAGTATCCCTTCAAAAGATTTTAAAAATTCTTGAATTTAAAAGAGAAAAAAGGAGATATTTTTAGGACAAGGAAATTAGATTGCTGTATGAAATGTACTCTTCTGCTTGCTACCTAGTAGGGTGCCTCTGTAAATGCAGATAAAATGTATTTATTCCAAACACTACTGTTAACAGCTCATTGCCTCAGTGAAAATAATTTTCCTCAATAGGTGCCATTCTGCCCAAAGTAAATTCAAACAATTCATCTGATGAAATCAAAGATAGCACTCCGACCACCTAATGCTAAATTGTGTATCAAAGGTCTAAGTTGTCTCAATCTATAATGTGCAAGCTGCAAAGACCTAATAAAATTATTAAAAGTGAGGAAAGCAATTACCTTTAAATCATCACATAATAGCTTATTTGCTGTTAAAAAAAATTTAAATAATTACTGGTTAATTAGGGCATTCTTCTTCAATCTGAACAGAACTGTGTCCATAGACATAGAATATGTCTGCACAGTCTGCATAGTCTGAGCTCGAGATATAAACCTGAGCAATATTATGGACCTGTCTATGTTTCTATGTTAACCTGAGGTGCTCATCTCCCATCAATTTACCAACAAAACTGGTATATTAACTAATAGTAATTAACAATTTTATTGGATAAGAATTCCAGACATGTTTGAGAGAAAGCCATGAAAGTGTAAGAGAAAAAAGGTACATTTTATATCTCAAGTTATAGATTTATAAAGCAATATTTAAGGCCTTTTTTAAAAAATATGTTGTGAAGATCTTTGTGTGGTTCTTTCCTGCAAGAAATAGATGAGAAAGTAAGTGGAACAGTCCAGTATAAAGAAAATTCTGCTGTTGAGTAGGAGTGCTCCATACTATGAACTAAATGGCAGACAGAATTACACTGCTTTTGAATTATATTTTGCTGTTTAGCTACTTAAGAGAGAAACAAGTGAGAATAAATCCAAAAGGCAACCAAAATAAAATACTGACTTAATTTCAGCTCTCCATTCAGGAAAAAACATTAATCTTGGTTTATACAAATCCATGAAGCTGCACTGCAGATATTTTGATACATCCCGCATGATGTGCAGAAGAAGTGGCTTTGCAACAAAGTTCCTGAAGTCTTTCCTATTTATTTGCCAACATTCCTCTAGGACTAATGAGGTAGGACACAGCAGAGCATGGAATGCTAAACAGACTGAGGTATGCATTCATAATAGAAATGTGGAGACTTTACATAAACACTAGCTCTGCTTCTAGATGATCTGTAAACTCCATAAATAATTGAGAGTGCTCTGAAGAACTGTATGCAATGAGGTACAAGAGCTACATACATGTAATGCGGCCAGTCTTCACGAATGAAGATCTGGGAAAGGTCTTTTTACCTTTCAAGCCTGCGCAATGGATTTTTTTTTAGGTGAGACACAGCCTGCGCTG
>JAWWLV010000001.1:105711381-105724991 GCA_035041135.1 Platyrinchus mystaceus
AACTGAGAATAGCTATTTTCATGATCACAATTCTTAAACTCACGTGTCTAAAACATTTATGCACCTACCTATTAACATGAGAAGGCATTGAGTAGCAGAATAAATTAGTTTGCACAGATCTATGCCAGACAGGCCCACAGATTGCCTCATAGGAGACATTCAAGAGCTACCAATGATTTAATAGTTGCTTAGTGACTACCTTAAGTCAAGGACTTTTAGTGTCTCATGCTCTGCCACTGAGGAATTGCACAAGCAGCTAAGAGGGAGGAGCATGGGCAGGACAGCTGACCTGAACTGGCCAAAGGGATATTCCACACCATCAAACATCATGACCAGTATACCAGCTGGGTGAAGTTGGCCAGGAGAGGTGATTGCTGCATGGGGACTGGCTGAGCATCAGTCAGGTGGTAGTGAGTAATTGTATTGTGCATCACTTGTTTTTCTTGGGATTTATTCCTCTCTCTTTGTCCTTTTCGTTACAATTGTAATTATTTTTATTATCATTATTATTATACTTTATTTCAACTATTAAACTGCTCTTATCTCAACCTATGAGTTTTTAGTTTCCATTTCTCCTCCCCATCCCACCAGGAAAGGGAGTGATTGAGTGGCTGTGTGGTTTGCCTGCTGGGGTTAAACCACAACAGTATGGTTGGCCTTCTTTGGTATAGAATCACACTATCAACTCACGCTCAGCTTTGATGTTTACCTGGTTTTCTTTGGCAAAACTGTTTCTTAATCTGTCTGCCTCAGCTTGTACTGAGGTGAATGAGATTATTTGTGCCAGGTATTGAGCTTTGCGTTCTCCTTTGTTTGCAGTTTTTGTACACCTATTTATTTCTTTTTATTATTATTATTGTAGAGGTCACTTTATGTAAGAATTCACCACTCCTTCCATTTTAATATCAGCTGTGAGCTGGCTGAGGATGTGCACCATTCCACCATCCAGGTTATTAATAAACAGTATTAGCTGCAATACTTACCCATGAGGTGGCTGCCAGTTGGACATTGGACCATTTTCAGCCTGAGAGTTTAGCCAGTTTTACACCCAGTTATCAGTCTGAATCTCACTGAGTTGGCTGTGTGAATACTACTGATGGCTATGTTGAAGGCCTATCTGAAGACCTTTTAGGTTCAGAGTTTTCAAGAGCATCAGGCAGGACCTGTGGAGCAAAAGCTTGACAAAATCATAACCCTGACAGTCCTTTACTGGAATTGACCTTCATAAAGTTATGCATACATACTGTGGGTGGACCACTTTCAGTGTGGAAAATAAATAGAAAATGCATATAAGAATACTTACAATGATAAAAATAAATATTTTCAATATTACAAAGTTCACAAGAACCTCCAGTTCATAGCTATCCCAAATTACTATCTAAGGAAGAATATATTTGAGTATACAAAGCAAAAACAGAAGCCTTATTATGACATTCTTCTCCCAGTAGTGATTCAAAGCTTGAATATGATATGTTGATAATCTGCCGTTAGAAATTTCATCAGTCAAAAACGTTCTCAAAGGGTTAGAGACAACAAATTTATGGCTATTCTGCAACACTACAGTCATTAAAAACAGAGAGGACAGGCTCATCTTGTCATATTCATTACACTACCTTTTTCTTAATACATATATTTATTATATATATATTTCCATTAAAAATTTTCAAGACATTAAGTGTTAAGAGCATAGCCCACATCTTTTCTCTGAAATCACACTGTAGTTTATGTCTTCTACAAGAAAAACTTTGTGGTAAAGGCAGTGAACGTCTTTACATTCCAAGTAGGTAAATGGTCTGTTTTGCAAGTGAAAATGAGTGTTCGTGCTTCACTTACTACAAAATACAATGTCAGTAGAAAATGAAAGAGGAAATAAAACAGAAAAAGAAATAAATAATACAGAGGAAAGTCATAGAGCTTATGTTGATGACAAGGCTAGTACATGTTAACACTATATGACTGACAGCTTAATAGAAGCAAACACATTGTTAAATATTATTGAATTGCTCAATGTGTAACTTGGATTGTCAATGAAACTTTTCATTTTCATTTCTAAACAAATTAGGGCCCCTTCTTGAACTAGAGTAAATACTTCATTTTAATTTAAGCAGCCTGGGTACATGGAAATAAGTCAGTTTATCTCAGTTAGGAATTTGTCTCATAGCTTTAGCTTGTTTTGTTCTGGGGGGGGGGGGGGGGGGGGGGGGGGGGGGGGGGGGGGGGGGGGGGGGGGGGGGGGGGCTTTTGCTTTTTTTGTTCCCCCCTCCCCCCCCCCCCCAAAAAAAAAAAAAAAAAAAAGACAAAATGATTGGATTTGAGCCCAGAATAAATAGGGGACAAAATCTGTACATTTTTTTTCAAACAAAGTGAATTTAGAGTGATTATATTAATGATAGAGAGTAGACATAAATAACACTTTTAGCTCATCTTTGAATTGTTTCTCATTGAAAAATAAATTAATACTCTACAATAAAACACCTAGTAAATGTCTTGACATAAATTGTTTAAATAACTTGACTCAAGACAAGAAAGATTACACTGTCATCAGAAGTGTTGGCAAAGCATGACATTTTACCCAAAATTGGGTGTGTGACAGCCTAAGAAAGATGAAGTGTTAGAAAGAGCAAAAAAGGCCCTCATAACATCTCATCAGAACAAATAAAGTCAGGACAGATAAATAGAATAACTTGTCTAATAAATCTGAAAAAAAAAAAAAAGTAAAACCATCAGGTTATAGTCATACTTATATTTGATTATAGTATATATCAAATAAGACTTCACATCATAATCTGTGTGTAGAACCCAATTTAAAAGCTTGCATGAAATCAAGCTTGGAAAAATATGGTATCACTGACTCTGAAAATCTCTTAAGGCTTTTCTTTTTTAATATAGAGAGCAATAAATGAGCTAGGAAACTCAGCAGCTGAAACATTCAAATGCACTTGTTTATGTTCCAGACTGTCACTGAGAAAAAAGAATTTACAAAGCTTATCCAGCATCTATGTGTGTAACTCAGGCAGTATCAGAAATTCTTCAGAAGACCTTTTCAGATCATTACATGCGGTATACAGAACAGAGACAAATTAGACATCTTGTAAAAGACAGCTAGCACAAGACATTAGACAAAAACTAATGGAAAACACTTTTACTGCCTTACAAGTGAACATTAAATAAGACTAGAATTCTGAAATGTCAGTTTCTCAACAGACAGGAAACTATTTGCATTGATTCTACAGTAGACTGAGAGCATCTAAAAGCTTTTAGTGTTTTGATGATTGTTGGAGAGTTTTAAAGAAAAATGTGTTATCACTGTGATCAATGTATAGGTCTTACAGATTCACCATTGCAAATAGCTCTAATTGGCAAATTCAGAACAGTTTATAAAAACAACTATCTCAGCTGAAGTAAGGAAAATCAGAGCCTTTCTGTGAGTGGGTGGTAAGAATTCCTGATATGTTAGGTTTCCTTCTGAGATCTTACCAAATTTACAAAAATTTTGCAAAAATTTACAAAAATTTTGCAAAAATCCGTGCAAGGCTATGGGTAGAACTTAAACATCAAAACCTTAAGTGCTCAAAAATTCTGTTTACTTGATGGCAAAAGACAGAAGAATTTAACATTCATAAAGCACACTTGAATATTAAAATTCCTTCCTTTTACCTCTGCATACACCCAGAAGCATTTCAGCCTGGAGAACATCTGAGCTATTTTAGGTACTTAATTTCACAGAATCACAAAATATGCTGAGTTGGATGGGACCCCCAAGGGTCATTGAGTCCAACCCTTAGGCCTGCACAGGACCATTCCCTCAAGGTCCTTCACCACCTTTGTTGCCCTCCTTTGGACACTCTCTAATAGCTCAATATCTTTCTTATATAGCAGTGGCCAAAACAGCATGCAATTTATTTGTTGCTGGAATCAAACAATGCTAAAGATGAAAACACAAACCAAAACAGGGGGTTTGTGAAGTTTTAGGAGTCAGTGATAATGGAATATGGGAGATATTATTAATAATATGTTAATGGGAATGATATGTTATTCAAAGGTTATGTCACATGAAATTCATGTATGTGCAATATAACGTTTTACTTATGTCACTCATTCACTAGACAAACATCAGAAGTCAGTATGGGTGATAGCATCAAACAGTTAATAATTGTCTAGAAAGATAAATAAGGTGCAGATGCTGGAAGCTCTCACTCTGAAGGCAATTAGAAAATTCACAAACAGCACAGAATAATCTGGTGTTGTATTGGGTCTGTCTGAGGTGGAGCTCATTTCCCCACAGATGATGTTGATAACACATCAGTGTTTTGGCTACTGCTGAACAGTACTGGCACAGCAACAACATTTCTCAACATTTCTCCCCCTCTGCCATTCCCACAAGGGGATGGGGGTTCAGGCAGGCAAGATGCTGGGAGTGGACACAAGTAAACCAGCTGACCCAAACTAACCAAAGGGATATTCCATACCATATCAGCTCAGCTATAAAAGTTAAGGAAAGGAGCAGGAAGTGGGGGGCATTCGCTATTTACAAGGTTTGCCTTCTGGAGCAACCACTCTGTGTTAGTGAAGCCCTGCTTCCCGGGACATGGCCTGACATTGTTTCCTAATGGGAATTAGAGAATAAACCTTGCTATTTTCCTCTTTGCTCGTGTGCATGTAAACTTTCACATTTGCTTTAGTAAACAACCCTATGAGTTGTTTTCTGTGTTATTCTCTCTCTCCCCTGCCTGTCTGAGAAGAGGAGTAATAGAGTGGCTGGGTGGGCAGCTGGCAACCAGCCAAGGTCAACCCACCACAGGTGTTAGCAGTTTTTATGCCAACATGCTACCATAAATAACAACAAAAGCTAAAGGCTTTTCCAAAGAAATACTGTTGGGAAGCAGGAAACAAGACTCAGTCATCCAGTCTGCTTCTGTTTCAGGACCTTGAATTCCATAACTTTATTTTACCTTTAAAAAGGAATCTGCTGCTTCTATAGCACATTTATAATAGCATGTTCTGAGTTTATCTATTAATCAGTGTCAGTTTCTACTGAGAAAACCTGTCAATGTGTATCACGAATCATCATGATCAGAAACTATTCTAACAACCCTCAGCTATTAAACAAGATTTAAAGTTTATATATATATATTTATATATCTCATATATATATATATATCACATATATATGCACATATATAGAGATAGGCATGGAATGTCAAGCAGATCAATGATAACTAATTTTTACAGTCTAGGAAATTATATCTATCTACCTCAGGCAATCAAAGATTTCTCTAATAATTACACTGGAACCTGTTTTTTAAGCAATTAGAACTCAGTTACCAGCAAACATGTTAGATTAAAAGAAATGGCATTTTAAAATTACATGAATAAAAATTAAATGGAAATTAAGACTACTGCTGTCTAATAGGCAATCAGAAACATAGGAAGATATGAATTCCCAGAACTATTGAAATAAGTTGGGTTCTATATTTCCCAAGTTTTTTTTGAGTACTGTTGAAGCAATATCATGGGACTGATCTAGTATGTACTCATTAGCAAGAGTCCCAGTGACTTCAGTGGGAATTCTATATGTCCTGTACCTAGGAAGTTGAGTCTACAGGCCATAAAGTTTCAAGTCAGTTCCTAAATGTGTACAAACCAGAGAACAGACACAAAACCTTTTTCATTTTGATGTTACTTGCTGCTGGAGTCTTATGACTCCTAGTAGTCAATCTCGTAAATCAATAATGTGCTACAATATGTTATCAACTGATAATTGAGCTTGAATATTATTTATTGACAGTCAAAAAAATAAGCCTTAGATATTATGTTAAATATACTGTCCCATAGGATGTTTTAAATATTTTCTTTAATATTTAATGTGCTGTTAATATCAGTGCAGCAGAGAAAAAATGAATTAAAAAATCCTAATGAAAATTGGGTGGGTTTAGATAATTCTCCAGTGGATTTATTATCTTAGAAAAGTAGTGTTCTAAGGCATTTGGTTGACTCAAGGGATCATCAACAAAATTCAGTTCCTCCCATACCTTGGTTTCTAAACCGTTCCATATTAGTGCCTGAAGTTAGCATACAATGACTTTTTAAGGCCCACAAGAATTGAGCAGTATTCTTGATCCCATTCAAAAAAAAAAAAAATGTATCTCCTCAAAAGAAAGGGGATATTAGGAATTTAAGAGTTAGCCTGAGCTCTAAAAGAGTTGTAGTGTTCTGACTAACAAAAAATAGTCATGTGACAAGGAAATTTGTTTTTTCCAGGTTTTAGTTCATCTTGATAGCAACTGTGGTGCTGCAGGATTTTATTATGAATTAAATAAATTCTTATAATGGATAGACTGGTGTTTATTAAGCTTTCATATTTTTATAACCTTCAGTTAGGAGTTAAAAGGTGTATGGGAAAAAAAGGCAAAACACTATATGTAGTGTGGAAACAAGGAAAGTTATTTCCTGCTTTTAGAGGAACTGAAGTTTTTACATCATGCTTAGCACTTCTGCACATGGTTAACTGTGAAGTCAGTAGAATCAGTCACAGTCTTAGAAGTGAAGCTTCTAAAAAAATTTCCATTGCTGTAGTGAAGAAAATAAGTTATATGCAAAGATTAAAAGGAGAAAGAATTCAAATGCCTTTATAGATAAGTGTATTTTCATTTTTATGATAATGATCAAATAAGAATCTATCAGTCCTAACTACTGGTACTGCCCTGAGAGCTGGTTATAAAGGACTTAACTTAGAATAATGGTTACACAGCTTTTGATTATAGCTGTGTATGATGATTTAAATTAAAGTCTTTAGAGTATTATAAATGTATTTCATTTTTAAAGTCAAACTGTGTAACTACATTTTGGGACAACAGGATAGGATGTGAAAAAAAGAAATACAGCAGGAAGCATTTACAGGGAAATGAATACTAAAAGAAGATCAATAATAATTTTTCAATGAAAACAATATATAAAATGAAAACATAGATCAGATTAAGACATTAGACATTGTGTCAACAGTGTCTGACCAATGACAAGCTTTCTTATATGGAAGTTTAATCAAGTTTGGTTTTGTGTATATTTCCAGGACACATTACTTCCCAAGAAGATGTTACAGCTCAGGAAAAGCAAGAAAATCATTCAAAAGATGATAAATAACACTGATAAGTGGAGCCTATTTCCTAATTTATATCCATAGTTCCTCTGGTCAGTCATAAATTGTCAGAAAGCAAATTTTATTTTTTCTACTATACTAGCAGAATGACTAGTTTTGGATATTGATGTCCCATCTCAGCTGATTCAGAATACTTTTTGTTATGACTTTTAATAAATAACACTTTGAGTATTTTAAAATTGCAACTGTAATTTATACAAACTGTCACTGAATCCATAATTTTTACATTAAATAAATTTTTTACTATATTCTTCTTCCTATATGTAAAAAAATGTAGATATATTCTGTAAATGTTCTGTGTCTTGCACTTTAGAAAAAGAAGGTGGTCTTTCTAATGATTTAGGGGATAAATATTGACCTATAAAGAGTTATTTCCAGTGCACCTTCCTTGCTGGAAAAAAAAAATGAGGCCCTTTCAAAATGCCAGTATGACTTTCCCCAAACATGTACATTGACATAATTCTTCTGAAAGTGGCTGACAAACCTGATCTCAGGGAATGATGCAGACAGTTATCGAGAACATCAAAACCCCATAAACACACAAACAAACTTGCCCAAGAAAAACAACCCAGAAACTATAATTCACATGTTTATGAATCATCTGCAGCATGCTGTTCACCTGTTTTATTTAATTTGATTTTTAAGTCCTGGGAAACAAGCATGCCTCAGTAGGTGCTAAAACTTGGGCTAGCCAGCTAGCATTGACACTCCTTGGAGCACTGATGGAAGAGATGCATGCTATGACAAATTTAAATACCAAATAAAATTTAAAATTCTGCTTCAGCATGGTAGGAAATAGACCAAGTGTCTGTTGTGATCAGATGGTTTGAGAGCGATGCTTAGCTTGAAATCTGATAGTGAATTCAAAGCAAAATCTTACTACTTCTGAATTCAGAGTTCAACTTGGAGAGTTAGGAGATAGTCATTGCTACTCTCATGCAGCAACGTTATAAAAGCTGGTAGAACACATCTTTTCCAAAGGGTTCATTTTTGAAGACTTTTGTCCCATAGTTTAATATTTGGAAAATTGAATGTTTTTATATTTTGCTTAGCTTAGTGGAGAATGGGGGCATTAACAAGGGACAGCTAAGATGAGCATTGCACAAACATCCCAGTACCAAATGTCATGGTGCTTTTCATTTCTTTCAAATGTGATAACCAGAAGAATGGAGAGTTAAAAAACAAAACACAAAACTGCTGCTCAGAGATGTATTGTGGAATTGTTAATATAACACCAAAACCAGAAAGAAATCAGAAATATTTTCTCAGGAATATATGTAATAGAATATTAAATGTACTTAATGTGTCAACATAATGCTTTCTCTATGACTCCGTCTCCCAGTTGCCACTTCAGAACAATATAAATACTGAGCTAAATCAAATCATTAAAAACCCTTCTTTAATTAGGTAAAGGACAACAACAAATGTTAATACTGGTATTGACAACAATCACACTTTGCTTCTTTGCAGCTACCTCAGTTGTGTGAAAGATATTTATAGCCATAAAAATTAAAAGAATTATTGTAAATTATGAGGCCTAAGTGATTGCACTGAGTCTGGACAACACTCCAAAGGAGAGTCCCGGAGGTGGAGCAAAGGAAATCATGAAGGTGGAGATGTTGGGTAGTGGTGTGGGCTCCCTTTGTCTCTGTCCCCCTCCCCCTCTCTGTTGCCTTCCTTCCTCCTCGCTCCTCTTTTTTTCCCTTTTCCAAACACAACAGCCTGCCTGGACTTCTCACAAAGCCACACAGTTTAGGTGGATGTGATTGTGAGAGGGTTGGTGTTTCTGAATACTTGTCTCAGTAAAGTTGATATTTCTGCATAGCTGGTAGTTGTGAGTAGGTTAACATTTACGGGTATTTGTGCCATTAAAGTGGTTGTTTGCATAAGGACCTTTAGTTTACCTCACCCTAATTTGCACCAAGAAGATTTGGGAATCTTGAATTGCTCTCTCCTTCTCATAGGTGAAACGTGACAACTATATAGTGTGTTTTTTCCCAGGCTTGATTTTTCACAATCAAATTAAATGGACAAACAAAATGCATTACTCAGTACACATATAGACTTAATTTATTGGGATTTTCTTATTTAGAAACATACTTAAATGCACACCTAACTTGGCAGAAATAGAAATTATGATTGACAAAATAGTATGAGATTTACTCCCTAAGCGAGAGTGGTGTTTTATGGTTTTACATCTGTCTTGCTTGTCTAGGCAAGCCTAACATCTGGAAATACTTGATCATTATAATTTTTTTCCTGTTGCTCAAATTTAAGTGGTTTTTAACTTTATGCATGTTTTCACAGAGGTAAAATATTGCACTATACAGCTATTCTAATCTTTCATCATTAGGTGCTGTGTCTTTCTGTCCTCTCATCACAACCCCAACGTCAGTGTGAGGATAACTCTCTTCATATTCAGCTGATTGAGATTTATATGCTCTGGTAACCTTTGGCAGAAAGGTGTTGTGGGGTTTTTTTGTTTGGGGTTTTTTTTTGGTTTGTTTTTTGTTGATTTTTTTTCAGGGAAATTACACAAAAGCAGCTGTCTGAGTAGCAATGTATTTTCCAAGTATAGGATAAATGAGAATATCTTTTTTAGACTGTAGGTAACATTTTTAGATTTACTCTACATCTAACCTGCCACTGTTCTCTTAGCTTCAGTAAAGAATGACAAATAGTTACACCTTTACCTTTCTGAAAACAGTATCCCTCTTTGCTTCTCTCTGAACAGGCTACTGCCTTACCTGATGAGAAGGGAAAGGTTAAGTGAAGACACTGGTCCTACTTTGAGAGTTTAGAGAGAGTCTGGATTCATAAGTGGTAATATATCCCCGTACAGATAGGGCACAATGTCAACATTTCTTTTGATAACCTTCAGGCTCAGTCCAGGGCAGACATATTTCCATCTTCTGATAATCAGGTACAGTCACAGTCATATGTGTTCCTGTGCTATAGACTGCCACTTTTATGAGTCAAATTGACATAATTCTGTTCTGCACCTCCCTTATTAGTCATGGGTTCATTGGCCCAGCTCTTTCCAGGTGTTATATTCACCTCTTAGAGGCAAAATGAAATTCAGTATAAATTATCCAAGCTCTTTTTTTTTAATATAAAATACTGATTGATTTCTGACAGATCACAGATCCCCATCACACCTGTATACTGACTATATCTCTAAAAAGCTGAGGTAAGGTTTGCACTTCTAAATGATCATTCTTTATATGAATTATTGACATCCTGTCTGATACTTCATCATGCTTCAGGGTATAATTTTCACCTCTTATTGATTTACCTATTCTATTTTTTTTCATGTCATCCTCTCTAGTTCTTCCTTTTTTTCTCCATTTATTTTTTTATTACACTTTTATGTTATTTATTTGAAGAACTTCAAAATCTTGTTTCCCTCACCTTTTCATATTTCCTTTTTTCTTCCTATTGTTTCTTGTTTGCAATAATCTAGCTGGTGGCAGAGAAACACTGGCATTACATTAATGGCTGTGCAGAAGTATGCTAATATAACATTTGTGGAGTTTGGTGTCTAGATTATTTCCCTAGAAACACAGCATTTATAGAAGATACTTATTAGAAAGTTTGTCTTTACTCTTCCTGTTGTCAATAGCATGATATAAGAATCTCAAGACAAATCATCTAACTGATACCATCAACTACCATGTGTTTTTTCAGTAACTAGACATGGCCAAAATTCAATTCATGATCCTTAAAGAATGGAATGTTCCCACTAGAAGTACAGATGGAGTGTGCCTGCTGCCCTCATGGAAACACTGCTGCTGGCTGATGGATGCAATCAGCAAGATTCCTGGACTGGTTATTGAAGATCTGACATTGCACATTATATTTTCTTTTCCCATATTAGTGTCCCCACTGTAAGCATATAAAACATACTCCTACAGGATACTGGTGAAAATGTCTTATGTTTGGTTGAAAAACCTCCTTTAGACCATGCACAGCACTTCAAAATTGTCCCCCTTTTCTTACCTCTGTTTCTATTTATTCTCTTGTTTCTTCTCCTTTTCTGCTTCTCCAGCCAACTTTCTCTTAGTTCATCATTGTCACATTGTTTCTTTCTACCATTGTCTCCATATCTGAATTTAAATTGATTTTTTTTTTGACAATCATTGCACAGATTATTAGAAGAATGAGATTTTACCATGATATATCACTGTAAACACACTAGTTTCTCTCATGTGTAAACATCTGGCTATGTCCTTTTTTTTTTCCTGAATCAGCCAGAAAAGTCAACCTAGAGAAAAGAAAGGATAAGAAATAAATGACACCTTTAGGTCAAAAACACTGTCATGTTTAGAAAAAATTTGCCTAGCTCCTGGGATAAATACCAATATTAGTCAAAATATGAATTCTGTTGCCATGTGAAATAATTCTAGAGTTACCAAACTGAACTTATTGTTTTTTGGGGGGTTTTTTGCATTAAAAAAATCTCTCTTTCCCCCCTTTTCCTATTTCTGTCTTGTTTCCCTCCCTTTTTTCCCCTCCTTCTCTCCTTTCCACTGTTGTTCTACATTTTAGTTAATTCCATTTTTTATTCTTTTAACCTTATGCAAAGTTTACAGTGTTGTTCTATGATAAGCAGAGTGAATATATTCACTTTTTATCTGGCATTTCCTTTAACTCTGTGCTAACCTTCCACTGGGCTCATTGTGCATCTGATCTAATAAGTGCTCCGTACTATTGATGTCTTTCCTTTGTTGTCCTCATGCTCTGTTTGATACCATGGCTTCATGGGCAGAGCAGCTCTGCTTGAATCTTTGCGTTTTTCTGCTGGTGATATTTTGTTAAACGTTGTTCAATGATTTTTGGCATTGCTTTGACTTTGATGATATTCTGAGCGTCTCCTCTCCCTGATATAACTGCTTTTATCAGAAAAGTTCAGTTTCTTCTTCACCTGCTTCTTTTTCCACCTAAACTCATCACAAGGTTCTGTTTCACTGTATGCCTTTTTTTCCTTTTTTTTCCTACTTAGTACTATTGTCAGAAATTTTGTTTAAATTGTTGAGGTTTCTGACAGTTGACCTATGGCCCTCAAATGCTCAGTGTTAGCTTGGACTCTATGGCTTGCAGTATTTGTCAGTGGGTATATTTTGGATTCTTTATTCACTACCTTTTGTTGAGTGACTTGTGTTCACTTAGCAAGCTGAAAGCTTTTGGACAAAGTCTGAGGACAGGCTGGTTTGTTTTTTTCCCTACAGAATGTAGCTCGGAATTAGAAGAATGAATGATCAGATTCTGACCACTTCTAAACAGATTAAGTGATGGGAAATACAATGATGATGATGATAGATAAAGAGATAGTAGGAAGTCAAGAAGCACTCTAGTCTGAGAAACTAATAGTGTTACATATATATGTCTAAGTAACAAGAACAAAATATTTGATGGGGTTCAGAGGGTGGGGGTAGGGTGTGGAATTAACATGGAATTAAAATGCGATTAATGCTACTATTGGTGTCATCTCTGCTCCAACCCCTGAATTCATCTTTTATGGGATACTGGGCAACTACTTGGCCTCTTCAGTACTAACACAGCCGAAACCAATAATGCTGCAGTGTATTTATGGTCAGATCATATTCACTGGGCAGCTGGTTTTGGATTCCTCCTTTCTGTTTGCTGCCCAAAACCAGATTCCACCATGAGTTGTATAAAATCCTGACCTACCCGGAGCCTTGTATAAAACTGACAGGGCTCTATTGATTTGTTCAATTCTACTATATATGCTCAAAAGCAATTTCCCTTCTTTTTACTCCATTTAATAATGTAGAAATACTCTGCAGCCACCAGTGGCTGTGGAAATAGATTTTTTTCCATAAAATTTCTACACACCAAAAAATATAATCTGCTGGTTTATCAGGAGCTGCTAAGTGGCTACACAGCAACTTGTAAGGTTTAAACTGCTGTTACACTTCACAGAACCACTTCTTTTTTTCTCATGAGTTGTACCAATAACCATTAGCTGTTATTCAGTCTTTCAGTTTTAGGTGATCATTTCTTGAGCTATCAGAAAAATCCATTTTCCCCAGGTGCCAAAACTCACAACCCCTATTTATTAAAAAGAACAATCACAGTACCTGAATTTTGCAGCTTCCTTTTACTGTCTGTGTTATTACATCAACTTTCAGTGGTCCTTTCTGTTTCACAACTCTGGTGAAGGTCTTATTCTCCTATCTCACTCTTTCATGTCCTTTGCAGACCAAAATTACACTAATAACTCTATGTGGCAGAGTGGAATCCAAACCATTACAAACCTCACTGACTGTTCATTTATCTCAGAACTTAGAGAACAAAATAAGAATTACAGTTGCATAAAGAGACACTAAAAATATAATTGATATCTCATGTAAGTAATTATTTTCCAAAGTTACTGTACTTTGATCTGAAAGTGATGTTTAAAGCATTAGGTTACATATATTAAATAACTTCA
>JAWWLV010000001.1:105725091-105736708 GCA_035041135.1 Platyrinchus mystaceus
ATTATTTTCCAAAGTTACTGTACTTTGATCTGAAAGTGATGTTTAAAGCATTAGGTTACATATATTAAATAACTTCATTGTATGAAAAAATAATTGTATGAACTGGTTTTTTAGCCTGTTTAGCAGAGCAAATTTAAAATTATCCAATAGACATACAACAGTTATTGATACACCCCATCCTGGTGGTGTTGGCAATTAGTGCACTAACAAATAGACTCAGTGCACGTTTTGTTCTGCAGATGAACACAATACAATCACACACACGGGCTGTAGATCAGGTTAAATGACGAAGAGTTTATTAGGTGAAGAAGTGCAGTAGGAGTAGTATGGGAGTGAAAAAACTTCAACATCAAAATGCTCAGCAGCTCTCTCAAGAATATATCCTGTTTGTATTCAATCCTCTAGAAGAAAGGTAAACATTGTGTGTGTTCTAGAATGTTGACAGTGACTAAGACTAGACACTACAGGAAGGGTACAAATTGTTTAGAATTAGGCCAAGAATTCAACTAAATACTCATGTTTTATGATGTATATGAGCCTAAATAATTCTTACAGTGCAAGTATACAAAACAATATACCAAACTGATTAATCTCAGTTTAAACTATTTCTAAACTCCAGTTGGTGGGTCAAAAAGGTTAGAACCAGCCAATATTTCTTGAAAAGCTAATATTTAGAAAACTTGGTGGAAAAGAAATAGCGATGATGCAAATGCAACTTCAGACACCAATATATAATGGCATTGTTAATAAGAAGATTCAGGTAGAAAAAATATCTTTCAGTATTTTTTTAAGATGCTACAGAGAATGTTCTCAATCTTAAAAAGAAATCATAACTTTCCATATCATATTTGAGAAATGTGATTGTTTTTATTATGATACAATGACCCAGTAGGCACACAGTATGCTAGCTAGCAATCCAGAAAGAAACTGAATATTTATACATGCTTCACTGAGCAACTATCACTGTGATTTATTTTAATTTTTTAAGAAAGAAAGGAGTTTTAGGGAGCAATGATTACTTAGAATGTACATAAGTATGCCATGTAAAACAGAACTAGCACTGTGTAATGTTATGTTTTTAAGTCAATAACATTTATTAATTTACTAATCATATTTGCTCAGCCTTTTAGCTTGGAGTTAATTATTTAAGGCCATGGAAAATGTCAAGCCTCATAAACTGTTTTTCAAGTGATAGGTATAACAAGTATAATAATCAACCTTCCTTTTTTTTTTTTATCTTTTTCTTTCCCTTTCTTTTAGTTGTGCTCTTAGTTTAGTTCTATATGCTTTAAGTTTTAGTTCCATAGACGTTCTTTAGTTTATGTAGAAATAAATTTCTAAGACAAAAAACATTTTGGAAAAAAAGAAAAAAGTCTACACACATTTCTCATATCTAAAGTTTAACCATTTCTCAATGGCAATTTGATAGACAGTAGTCTGAGTCTCCAAAACTATTGTTTTCTTACTGCTTTGAAAAGCAGAGGATCAGTCTGAATTCTAACTTCTTCTGTTGTTCTAAATTTTGAAAATTTGACCTTCTTAATCAAAACTGATTTTTTGCAGTTGGTGTCGGAAGTTAATGAATCCATGTTGTTTTCTTTTCTTGTTTTTGCAGTTTTTGTTTCTTTTTTTTCCGCTAAAAGCAATGGTCTTCTTATCTTTTTAGAATTATTGGAGGAGTTTGATGAAAAGTGATATCCATTAGTCATTCCTTTCCTTCCTTCCTCTTTTCTCAACCAGGTTTCCATGGGATAATAACAGATCTATATAGTAAATACTTCATTAACCATTAAATTAATTTGAAAATATTCAATTTTTGTCATAAATTGTCCCTAAATATGACAGAAAATATAAAAAATATTAACAATTATTAAAATTATTATTGCTGGAGAAAAGTACTTTTAAGAGCTAAATATAACTTTTAATTTCTTTCATAATGATTTTTGTATTTGCTTCTTGACAGCCTATTTCTAATTTTGTTGGCAACATTAACATCCCTAGTTTTGATTGATGATCATGCTTTGGGAAGACATTTACAATTTATGTCATGTCCCGTAAGAGAGGACCTCATTGCCAGCACAAAATTGCTGTAATTTAAGACATATTGCTTTCAATAACTACCTAAGGGTTAAGGATGTATAATAAATACTTAGATACTTCCTTAATCACGCTATTATAGATACTTCAAAATGTGTTAATTTGACATTTACATTAAACACGAAAAAAACACGAATCCAGATTTGTACATGACTAGACACTCTGCCTAAGAGAAAGATTATTCGTTACACCTCCAAAAAACAATTGAGACTTCTGATAATGGCTTTGAGGGAAACATTGTCATTGCATCTGAAAGGACTTGACAGGGCTCTTCAGAGGTCAAGTCAGTCCAGCTTCTGTGAAAAGGTGTGAATTTAACTGAAGACATTCACTGAGCAAAAAAGAAAAAAAAATGCAGTGGGGGAAAAATTAAGTCTTTTACAGAAGTAAAATAATATTCTGAACCAGTAGTGTTTGATAAATCACTTGTGTGTGCTCAGAAAAGATGACAATTCATTTTTATTTTTTTCTGTAATTTAATGTAAAGCAAAATATATATGAAGGGAAATAAAATGCAATGAAGTATAATATGAAGTATTAGATGTAATTGTAGTAGATAGACAGAAAACAAAGAAAAATAATCATTCTAGCTATGGAAAATGAACCATATTCCTTGATTCTGTAACCATAAAGTTGTTTGCCATTTGTTTGCAAAAGTAGATGACCAGTGACACAGTCCATGAAACAAAAGCAAAAGACAAACTGGATGGATAACCATTGTGGTTTAATCCCAGCTGCCAACTACCACCCCAGTAGCATGAGGGAGCAAATCAGAAAAGTGAGAAAACTTGTGAGTTGAAATAAAGACAGTTTAATAGGCAAAGGAAAAGCTGCACTCACAAGCAAAGCAGAACAAGGAGTTCACTCGCCATTTGCCACGGGCAAGCAGGTGTTCAGCCACTGCCAGGAAAGCTGGATTCCATCACATGTAATGGGGCTTGGGAAGACAAATGCCATCACTCTGAATGTTCCCCCTTCCTCCTCTGTCCCCCTACTTTACATAATAAGCATCACACCACATGGTCTGGGACATGCCTCTGGTCAGTCGGGGTCAGCTGCCCTGGCTGTGTCACCCCCAGCTTCTTGTGCACCCCCATCCTCATCAGAGGTGGAGTGGTATGAGAAGCAGAGGAGGCCTTGTTGCTGTGCAAGCATTGTTCAGCAATAACAAAAACATCTATTATCATCATTGTTTTCAACACAAATCTAAACCATAGCCCCTTACTTGACATTGTGAAGAAAACACTACCCCTTTCATAATCAGCACAGTATCTGGTAAGTGGCCCATTCAAATTAAATGAATGAGTATCATCATAAGTGTGTGCTTAGACATGCCAGATAATTAATATTGGAAAGAATACTTGGTAGTAAGCTGTCAATTAACATAAACTGGAGAAATACAAGAGTCTTGGGCAGAATTCTAGAAGTTGGTATAAAATTACTCCGTATATCTAGTAAACTATGACAGTGCTGTCATAATAGACAAGGACAGATGTGGAAGAAAATATAAACTAACAGTAATAATAGGACAAGTTTGTCCATTATTTGTCCGTGTCTGAAATAAGTTGCTTGGTTCTTGGTGTACTTAAGGAAAAATGGTAGGTGAAATGAAAATGTTTTAGAATCATGTGACATGAATAAAGGTCTAGAGGATCACCAGAAACTGAGAGGATTGAAATTTTTACCACAGAGATAGAAAGATGCTCATGCAGGCTATGTTTGTATTAGCTGTTCATTGAAATCAGTTACTTCTGGTTCAACAGCAGCAGATGAATATGTTTCTATTGGATGTGATTCATGGCATTCATATAAGATAAAGCTGGATACTTGGGCCAAATTTCTATATAAATATGGTTTCAAGTCCTCCGATGAAAGGTTTTTCAGTAAAATTTTGTTTCCTTGGCTACACACACTTCTTCATATGTGCTGGGGAAACAGTGTCATTTCATCTATTTCATATGGATGGCTGGCACATTATTGCATTTGTGTATTTCCACCACCATTACCTTTATAATCCATATAGAAGTAAAACCTCAGTTCTGTTCATGGTCTTACTGTTGCTAACTCATATTTCAAATTGACAGTGTATGATGGCTGCTGCCCCACCCAACTCTCCTCTTCTAGTTTTCTGTGTCCAGACAAAAACATCAGAGTGGAGTGTTCATCCTTTGATTTCAGCAACTAACACAGAACACTGAGTTGACAGTTCTGTTATACTTCCAGTTTGAAAAGTAAAATAGTAGTTGCTAGATCTGGCTTTCTAGTGATTTAGTTGAAGTACTGTCTGGGTTTGTGCAGAAATGTTTGTCAACAAGGGAAATGTTCAGGTTCCCTGTCATGAACTGGTCTTTGTCATCCTGCCTTCCAGTTTCCAGAGCCTACATTTCTCTTTAAAGGGGAGGTGAAGAGGAAGCTGTTCTCCAGCTGAATTTTACAGGCCATGACATCACCAAGTGTTCTCTGGAAAGGCCACTGGAAAAACAGTTCTAGGCTTTATGAGCTGAAAGCTGAAAGATGTTGAGTGCAGTACCTGTCGCCTTTAAAACACACAAAGAACCACTTCTAGTTGCCAGAGTAGCTCAAGAGCCTTGTTATTGGCATGTGAACAAAATCTGTGGCATGGTACCCTGTGGCTTTGTGACCATGACCCAGTTCACAGCCTGATGTCTCCAATGAGCAGGAGAGAACATTTGGTTTTTGTGGTGAAATTCCTGTTTAGCTTCTTCACAAGGGAATATGTGTATTTGAGCAAAGCTGCTCTGCAAACACTCTCTGCAAACCAAATGCAGACAATGGAGATAAGGGTGGGATTCTCTTCAAAACCATAAAATTGCTTTATTCTAAATTGTTAATGTAGAGATGTCTCTAAATTTATAGAGTTGAAGAAAACAGAGGTAAATCCTAATATAGCTATTTTAACATTTTTCATTATACAATGAAAAAAAACAAATTAAGTATAAATGGAAGGTAATAAATTGAAAACTTATTGTCTTGAGATATAACTGAGGCCAAAAGCTTAGCAAGATTCAATGAAAGATTAGATACATATGTGGATAATAAAATCATTCACTGTTATTTCACATAAAATAATTTTCTTCTTTTAGACAGGATTTAAGACTTAAAAATTCTATTAATTGATAAGGATTATGAAACTTCACCTCTTGGCAGATTATTTCATTCCTGGATGCTACAGAGTTTATTTTTACATATTCCTTTTATGACAGACTGACAGAATGCTGAGCTTGAGTGGTTATGCATTTTATACATGTAGTGTAGTAAAAGAGTTGATATTCTAATATACACTTTACTGTGTCAAGATAAGGGTATCAAGTTTTATCAATACTGAAAATTTTGATTACAAACTGAAACTAAGTTTTGAGACATACAGACTAAAACGTGATCCTGGCTCTCAATATTCTGAAATAGTTTGTATATGATTCCTCATGCTTCTTCCCCAGCTCTCTAAACATCGTATAAATTACTTTTGTGGACAAATCAAAAAAGAATGAAAATGCTGCAGTTTCTAATCCTGCAGAGATCACATTAGCAGGGCATAAATTTCTACCAAATGCTTTGCTGCAGCTTCAAAAATATATTTTTTTTATCTGATATCTCTTGATTTCTGTGTGCAGAGTTCTCTACCCTGAGAATTCTAGATACTTTCAAGTTAGCTCCCTCAGAACTATACTGCTGGTGGTTTCATTTTCGCAGATTGGTTTGATCTAAGTAAAAATTTGGAAGTCCAAAATTAAATAGTCTCCCAGAACAGCAAATTAATATAGTTAAATGTATTTAAGTCCATCATAATTTGGGATTTATTTTCTGAATGATATATTATACATATTCTAATTAATTCAATAGTATTCTACAAGTGTGCAATCTCTTGTGTATACCTTGGATGATATTTTTAGATTTTTATTCTTGAATGAAAGAGCATAAATGTATTAGAATGAAGTTTCATCATGACCTATCAAAGGAGTGAGGTATAAACAAAGGTCAGAAGGCAAGAACTTGCTACTCACTGAAAATTAAAGGGTACAGGGAGAGAAATCTTGGGGCTTGAGCACTCAGGAATAAAAACAATAAACAGATGTCCTGTGAGTTTTGTTGTTATACTTTTACCTGGTAAGTCACTCTGCCTTCCTAACACTCTATCATCACTGCAAAACACTTTATTATGAGTGTATGCTTTAAATTATTGCAAATGAATATACTTTATTGAAAAGGAGAATCCACAGATGAAAATTCCACTGTTGTTTAATTTTCAATTAATCTTAGAATGTGACAAGTTGGTTGGACATTTCTGCTACTGATCTGCACCAAAATGTCAAAAAGCAAAACCTTACTATGTGATGAAAAACAGGAACACATGGTTAACCTACTAACCTTAGACAGCTATCTACAAATATATTAGTAACTGATACCAGTTTCTGAGTGTGACTTTGCTTAGCAAATACCTTAATTAAAAAAGTGTCATGTCAAAGGTTGGCTGAAAGATTAATTCATAATTCATAATTTTGACTTAGAAAATATTAAGTAAATTTTGTGTTTAGAAGTTTTGTTATTTTTTGTTTTGGTTTGGTTTTTTTAAATTAAATATACATATTAGACATTTAGTTGTCTAAAAGCAAAGTTTTGTATGTATTGTGCTCATCTCCTGAATTTTATGCAATCTAATTTTCATTTATCTATTCATTTCTCTCTGGAAATACTATCATAATGATTAAATGTCTTGAGGAAAACATGTCAGCTCTTACTATTGAAGAAAAATCTGTGGTGAGGGAAATAAAATTGCAGTGTGTAAGAAACATAAGCAATGTTAATGGACTTAATTAATAATAAATCTTACTGAATACTTGGTCTTACCTCTTCTTAATCAAGATACTAATCTGTGAGTTTCCACCATCATCACTGTCAATTGGTACTAGTGTTTATTATTATTATTTCTGTGTTATAGTTGCTGCAAAAAAATGGAACTGATGTAATTTTCCCTCTGATGTAGTTTTTGACCACACTTGGGGAAAAAGGCCCAGAAACTGTTAAACAGCATAGTAGTAAATGAATCCATCAACAGAAATAACAACTTCATTAACTAGAGTTTAGTTTGGCCAAAGAAGCACAAAATGAGTCAAAAGGGAAGAGCTGACTGTACCCATCTATGACTCTTTAACTGCTTGTTCCTGTTTCATGAAAGATTCTCAGGGTCTAACTGCAAAACTGGGGACTTTGACTGTAAGTGCTTTGGGAAACTGCTTTCTATCATCCAGGAATCCTTTATAGTTCTTGTTGTAGCATAATCCATATTTAATTGCAACACTAAATACAATGTAGGTCTCTTGGAAGAAGTGCACATCACAAAGAAACACAGGGAAAATTAGCAATGCAGAATAAATCAGTACAAGGAGGAAAGAGCTCAGAAATGTCAGAATCTGGTCATTGTATGGCCTCTAGCTGAGAACTTATTTAAGAGATAGGCCAACCAGTAAGTATAATCAGCATTATTAATTATGATTATGATAATAATAACAATAAAATTGTTTCTGAATACATAACTGCAATTTCTATTTATATTCTATAGAATATGGTCAAAGGAAATAGAATACATGTCAATTAATTTTGGAAGCATGTTTCTGAAAGATATCCTTTAGTTATAAATAAGCATACACTTCCTGAAGAATTTCTTCAGTGATTGCATAAATCATTATCATCACTTAATTTGTACCTCTTTTATGCTGAAACATGAAAATAGAATACTAATCTTTATTTCTGCAGTTGCCTTGGGGAAAAAAAAAAAGATACTGGAAAACTTTTCAAAATTAAATTCAAAACATGTCTTTGATACATTCATGTAGGTCTTCATGCATTGTATATACAGAACTTCTTGTTTTGCTCTTTGGTGTAATGTTGTGACTTACAATTGCTAGGAAATAGAAAGCTCAAAATCAAGATCAGCACAGCCTGTTTTGCAAACACATCATTCAGATTTTAGTTTTTGATTTGTCTGTCTTTAATGATTGACAAAGACTTCTTTCAAATGTGGAATATACCTGTTGTCGTATATACCATCCATTCATTATAGGAAGCACAAAAATAAAAAATGGATATATATATTTTAATTATTTAATCAATGCTATTTGGCATCCTGATGTTTTCCCCCAATTCAGTGGTCAAAGTAGATGAATGTGTCAAATTGTGTCATAGGGCATCATATAAAGAGTTGTGTCTTGATGAGACTCCATCACAGTGATACTGTTATCGACTCAAAATAAGGATTAGAGTAAAATCAAAACACTAGCATGCTGGAGAATATCAAGCAAAAAACCACAATGTCTAAGGTTCTATAAAATACAGACTGAATTATAGTTGAATTATACACATCTGTATTCAAATATGGCTCTGCCTTTCTAAATGACTCTTATTTAGGATATACTGCTGGGTAAGTGTCTTTTACACTAAAAACAGTTGCAAAGCTTGGAAACTGTTAATCATTCAGTGTGCTCTACTTGCTGCAGGATCTAACAAAATAAAACCTATGAGAAAAGGAACTGTGGTAGTTTAGTCTGGAGAAGAGGAGATATAATATGCATATGATAACAACAGGCACAAAGACAAAAGGAGGAAACCACAGGCCATGAGCCCTTCTGAACAGGACAAACATTAGCAACCAGACTTAAGTCAAGAAAAATTTTGAATATAACGTAACAAAATGTTTCTAAGAGTAGGAGTAGTTAATATTAAAGGCAGTCCACAGAATTTCTTTCAGAAGCTTCTAAGAGAAAATTAGGCAAGTGCCAGCTCCATCCGTATGCCTCAACGATTCCTTGATACAGTTCTATAACATAAACTTTGATTACTACATAGCTGTTATGTATTATAAGAGTTTCCTCCTAAGATATTTCACTATAGATGTGTGTTGATACCAAATAAATGGTTTCTAATAATCTGCAATGTTGGTGACTGTTACTTGTGACCAGCTCTGGCAAAAGCAGAAATGATTGATTGTAATAAATGTAGCACAATGACACATTTTATTCTGCTCTGAATTTCTGTTAGAATTCTATTTATCCATTATTTATTGTTTGTTTAGGCACAGTTGATACTGGCTTTCTGGAATAAAATTGTACGTGATTTCTATGACTGGTAAAGAGTATGAGTAAACAGCAGTACAAATACAGTAAGCAGTTAAGCCTCACTGAAATTCTATTCAAATTCAGTAGAGATTATTGAGACTGACCTTTTTATCCTTGCAAAAGCAAACTATTCAACTAGATTAGAGTCAAACTGGTAAATTCTCAAGGCCAAAATGTATATCTGGTATAGGGGTTTGACAGATGCAATATCTCAGGCAATAGAATCATGGAATCACAGAATATGCTGAGTAATCTGTGCATTTATGGGTTTTTTTTACTTATAATTGTACTGAAATAAAATTTAATTAATTCATTAAATAATTAAATTGGCCAGTATTTAAAAGTATACTACTTATGTTTAGATATAAAAATGCTTTACTAAAAAAAAAATTAAGTGTAGGTTCCATAGCTCAAGAAATAACATGATTTCCCTAAAGAAAAAAACAATTTCCTTTACAAAGTATTCAGGTATTTCCTTATAAATATCTAGTATTAACTGCAGAGCTAGGCTGTCATTTGTACTCAACACAAAGGATAACAAAGGGAAAACTGAACGATAATAAGGACCATTGCATTAAAAATCAAACATGATTATGATCAGTATTGCAGTAGAAACAGGAATTATCAAATACAGTTTTGTTCAGAAACTGATGTCTGATTCAAATTGTAATAGATTTAAATATAACTATGGATACATCTACAAAATATGCTAAAAATAGACACAAGCCAGACTTGTGTACAACTCACTGTAAAGTCATCCTGTTCAAATTACCCTGGATAAGTTCTGGAGCTTGATGTAGATGAAAGCAGTCCAGAGCCTAAATTTCAGCTACACCAAAACCACTGGGTGCAAGACCTTTAGTGCTTCAGTTAATATTTTATAATAAATGTGAGGCAGAGAGACTGACAGTGATTTAAAAAACAAGTAACTTACATTTTTTCCCCAGGGCAGCAGATTCCTTTTTTTTTTTTTTTTTTTAATGTTATTTATCAGGAATAAACCAGCATGAAATGAATAAGTAATAATTAATGAAATGTTATTTTTTAGAGTAGGGAAAAAACTTTTAAATTCTTTTTTTTTCATTTAGAGAAAAGTTCTCCCAATATAACACTTGAATTTTAAATAATACTGCTATTATAAATGCATTTCTGTCTCATTAGATTAATTTTTATGCCTTTATTCAGGCAACGTACAGCTTTGAAACTAACTCTAGGTGAGTTTGGGATGCCAGCACTCACATAAACAATCTGTCAATATTCTAAGTGAACTTTACTCAGTTGTCAGAACAGCTTTGCCTCCTGTGGTGTCCCCTTTGGTGGAGGAGATCTGGAAGGCAGAAGATGTTCCTGCCAGTGCAGACTGGTTGACTTCTTGGGCAGCCGCCCTAGGACTGCTCCGTATGTGGTGCCACTGACTGAGTCAAAGGGCTGCTCTGTACAGAGAAAGACACTTGGAAAAATCATTCTGAATTAGTTATTAAAGTTATATGACTAATATGTGTCCAATCCCCTGATTGGACAGCCTCATAGAAAAATGTAATGACCTTAATTCGATTTGGCTTGATTTACTTTGGAAGAGATTTAAACTCATTCAATTAAACCCCGTTTAGTTTTCATTATAGCTTTCACACTGGGATTTTATGCAGTTTAACTAAACTGCTTATTATTTACTCAGAGTGTTAACTGAAATCAAGTATCTAGAATTACCCTGTATAGAAGATATGTAAGTGAAATCAGAAAAATTTTTACTATTATTTCAGATACTGATATCTGACAGGGTCAGACATTACCCCCCCAAATGCACACATGTACGTACATTCATAGAGAAAAGTAAAAAATGTCAGGTGGCTTTTGGACACACAGTTTTATTAAAATAATTCTTCAGAATTTATCAAAATAATTCAATAAGAAAATTTCCAAATTTGGTGAAAATATTGATTTTGTCTAGTCCAAATTCATGATTTTTTTTTGAGAGTTTGATCTTGTGTTTAAATGTGTTCAAGTCTATAAAAATGTTTAAGTTTGAAGTCTATAAAAATTAAAAAATCAAAAACTGTAAGGCATCATAAGGAAAAATTAGAAAACCTGATAGTGATTCTGATACTCTGCATTTCTTTCACTGGCATGAAAGACATTCAAGGTAATCATAAATTCAGCATATGCTTGTTTTTACCTAATTTTCTTTGTGATGATCTGAAATATGCTAAGAATCCCAGAAAATTATTATCTGCTTCCTTTGATACATTATTCAGAAGTTCAGTCTTCAATTTTCTGCAGTGCTGAGTGTTCACGCATTTCACAGAATCCATTTCAGTTTGAAAATTAGCAAATTATTTCTTCCCTTCCCTTCCCTTCCCTTCCCTTCCCTTCCCTTCCCTTCCTTTCCCTTC
>JAWWLV010000001.1:105744372-105759923 GCA_035041135.1 Platyrinchus mystaceus
AAATCCATTGCGCAGGCTTGAAAGGTAAAAACACCTTTCCCAGATCTTCGTTCGCGAAGACTGGCCACGTTATGTTACGTTACGTTTACGTTACAATTCCTTTTGAGAGTGAACACAAAAGAAATGAGACAGAAAGGGAGACAAGGAGAAAGGCCAACATTTCTTCACAGGGAGTTGACATTTCCTAGGACACCTTGAGTGCTTTCCTATGGCACAGAGACTATCTCTCTTACTAAGAGGAAAAGTAGTGGAAATGAAGGAGTGGGTGAAGATGTTACTGCTATATTCATTAATTTTCATGGTACCTGTGTATGTGTGCCTGGATCTACTAACTCCCCAACACTGTTGAACTACCTTTTATATCTAAGTCTTAGTGACTCAGCACAAGACATGCCATGACTCCACTCCCATGCCACTTTTCCAAGCCTCTGTTGCTAAATGTTGTGTGACCTCCATGCCAGTTCTTGGGAATCCATGTGCACCCATATATTCATCTTCTATATTTAGCCTTCTAACAGTAACTGTGGAAAATGTAGAGTAACACTGAAGGACGTTCATTAAATCCCCTCTACAGATCCATTCTGATAAAAATTTGTCTTAAGGCATCTACTGCTAAAATCAAAGCACATCTGGGGTAAAATAAGTTCCTTACAACTTCTGGTCATAAAAACAGATTAACAGACATTCCATGTAAGCCAAGTCACCATGATAGATGTTACAATCTTCCAGTGAGGTGATTAGTAGATGAGAAACATGAAATGTACAGAATGGACTGTCCCCTATTGTTTCCCTATGGGAAATATGTCCATGGGCCATAGGGACAGCTATCTCCTGAGCCACTTTTGACTGACTTTCCTATGAAATTTTAATTGCATGTCACATCATCTATTCATTTCTTCTCTGAAAAATGTATGTAAATTGCATTTTTTATTTTCCCCATCTATTTTCAAGGTAAAACTGAGTCAAGTGTATTAACCCCTGTTATCACATAACTACTTGTATCATAGCTTTCTTTGTTGGAATTATCAAAGAAAGTAAATAAGCCAAAGTAGCGCTTACATTTTGATTAAGTTAATGTGAAAAAGGGAGAATTAATGTAATAGCAGCATGTGCAACACATTATTGTTTCAAAACAGGGTTTTAATGACTGGGCAATAGTCCACCAATTTAGAGCTCTAATCTGGCCGTGCTACTGTGATATGAAAGTTTGCTTCATTGCATAAAATAAATTGAATTGGGACTGAAATGGTTGCACATTTTTTACATGGAAAAATAGCATTCTTTATCTTTTTTTGGGGGTATTACTTACAATGAAAATCAAAACAAACATACAAAGATATATATATATGGATCATAAAATATCTTTAAAAATATAATAACTGTAAGGTGTATAAGTTTTCATGCATATGAATGTTCTTTTCTTGAATAGAGTTAATTGAGTGATCAAGTGTTTACTGCAACTTTTAATCCATTGTATTAACTTTTAATCTGTTTTTTTTTTTAGCTTGTATTTTACCCAAGGACACTTGTTGCTTTAAAAAAAACCCCAAACAAACAAAAAGAAAAACCACCAAAAAAACCCACACCAACCTAATATTATCGCTTTTCAGTGTGTCTTTTTCACTGGGAAACAGAAGCAGAAATTCAAAGAAAAGGTTTTTATGTTCCTTCATAACAATGGGTACAATGTTAATCTATTACAAAGTCTTGTTTACATAAGTTTTCACCAGAGGTTTTCCTAACAAACTACACCTCATGTATAAAAAGACACAGAGGCATTCACTTCCATAGAATGGTATTCTTTTATATTAGCCAAGGTTCTTGCCTGTATCTTAAACAAGTGTTTTAACAGCTGAAGCTGGGGGGGCACATCTGGAACTCATCTGGTCAAACTCCCTGCTCAGAGCAGGGTCAGCAAGAACAGGTTGATAAGGATCATGCCCAGTCAGACTCTGAATGTCTACAAGAATGGAGAATCCACAATTCATGTCATCAGTATTTTTCAGTGTTTGGTCACAATCATAGAAAAATTTATCTTTCTCATGCTTAAGTGGAATTTCCTATTTGTGTTTGTTCCTATTGCCTCTCATCCTGTCACTGAGCACCACTGAGAAGGGTCTGGTTCTATTGCCTTTACTCCCCATTTCAGGCATGTGGATAACTCCTGAGCTTTGCCTTCCCCGGACTGGTCACTCACATGTCTCTCAGCCTTTGCTCATATGACAGATGCTCCAGGCCTTGAATCATTATGGCCCTTTGCTGGACTCACTCCAGTACATCCATGTCTTGTACTGGGAAGCCCAACACTGAGTACAGATCTCCAGATGTGTCTCACCAGAGCTGAGCATAGGAGAAGGATTACCTTCCTCAGCCTACTGCTGATGATGCACTGCCAGGACTGATGGGCTCCCCGGCCATGAGATGAGCACTACAGCTCTGACACTCTCTGCAAGACCACCCTGATACAGCTCTTACCCCCAGCCCTTGGGTTCTCCCTCCACTGTCCCTATTTCCCAGGTCCAAAAAAGTGGAGAAATTAAAACAGCGTGTCCAGAGCAGTTTGCATGTTCGTTAAAGTTATAGAAATACTGAATGGAAGTAATGAATGGAAGTCTAATGCTAAAAAAAGTATGGTGGGGGACACAGTCTATTGCTGGATACAGCTGTGTTCAAGGAAAATCTAGAATCATCCTGATCCCTGATGAGAATAAAGCTGGATACTATAGATGAAACAACACAGATTCAATAGTATGTACGGCAATTAACAGGTGCACAAACATCAGCTGGTATTTCAACCAGTCTCCTGTGATTTCAGATTTGGCAGAACCAGACAAATCTTATTTGTACATTACTGTTTTGCTTCTTGGGGCAAAGTGTTTGAACTGATATTTGTACTGTGGAATCATTTGTCCTTTAGTTTTGTGGAGAATGGTGGCTCTGACACTTTGTCAACTTTCAGTAATACTTTCACAAACATCAGAATATTATGTGATTTAGGGCTCAGGAAATTAAATATGTTTTGAATCTGGCTACTGTGATGAAAATTAATGAAAAGTGTGGTTCTAGAGAATAGTTACTTACTAAAAGAAAAACACAGTAAGTAGCTGCGTATCTTTCACTTTAATCAGCACATATTATCTAATTAACTCCTTCTTTTCTTCTTTAATCACTAATTATAAAAGCAGATTTAGATGTACAATCAAGCTCTGCAAAATGGACACTGCTGTTTATGCCCTGCTTTCTTCGTGTGTTTCCCTCATGTTAATATCAGACTCCATACTTCAAGAGTAGGAGTGATTAAAATGCACAATCAAGACTCAAACCACCTTCTCCCTGTATCTCAGTCAAAATCCCTTCTATCCTGGAAAATATGAGAAAGATAGGAGTGTCAAAACAGGTGAAAGACTGTAACCTTTATATCAAACCTTGACAGGCTTGAGGTGTGGGCCCATGTGGATCGCATGAAGGTCAACAAGGCCAAACTCAAGGTCCTGTTCTGGGTCGGGGCAATCCCTGATAGACAGATGGGAGAGCAAATGGGTTGAGAGCAGCCCTGCAGAGAGGGACTTGGGGGATAGTGCTAGATGAAAAACTGGCTATGAACTAGCAGTGTGTGCTGGCAGCCCATCCTGGACTGCATAAAAAGAAGTGTGGCCAGCAGGTTGAAAGAGATGATTTGCCCGCTTTGCTCTCCAAAGACCCATCTAGAGTATTGAGTCCAGCTCAGGAGCTCTCAGTATAAGAACATCATTAATCTATTAGAGGGAGGATAGAGGAGGGCCATGAAGATGATCAGAGGGCTGGAACCTCTCCTATGGAGACAGGCTGAGAGAGTTGTTGTTCAGGGTGGAGAAGGCTTCAGGGAGACCTTATTGTGGCTGTCAATATATAAAGAGGGCTTATAAGAGAGGTGCAGAGAATCTTTTTACTAAGGCCTGTAGTGACAGGATAAGGGATAACCAGATTAGCCTAGAAGAAGGTAGAAAGAAACGTATAAGAGGGTGGGTATAAGGAAGACATTCTTTACTGTGGGGGAGGTGAGGCACAG
Organism: Platyrinchus mystaceus; assembly: GCA_035041135.1. Lineage (NCBI taxonomy): Eukaryota > Metazoa > Chordata > Aves > Passeriformes > Tyrannidae > Platyrinchus > Platyrinchus mystaceus. The sequence goes on from JAWWLV010000001.1 coordinate 105,748,421, forward strand.
GAACAGGTTATCCAGAAAAGTTTTTGATGCCCCATCCCTGGAAATGTTCAAGGCCAGGCTGGATGGGGCTTTGAACAATGTGGTCTAGCAGAAGGTGTCCCTGCCCACAGCAGAGGGGTTAGAATAAACGATCTCCAAGGTCTGTTCCAACCTGAACCATTCTATGATTCTATGATACTAGATCTAGCTTTTAATTTAGAGGTGGATGGTTACCCATTATTATTAACAGGGGATTTTCTAGAATGAAACAGAGATGACCCCGAGAAAAATGGACTCCCTGTCAGATCAAATATAAGACACCATGATACATGTTAAACTGGAGTAAGGTAAACTGGTTCACAACTGGTCCTGATTCTAGTTGAATTAGAAAATCTCACAGGTAAATGTGCTAGTCCTTAAGTTATACTCCCTGCATCACTAAAAAAACCAAAGAGGGAAAGGGACTATCATATTTTTGGAACAACTTAGAAGGAGCAAATAGAACTAGGATTTAAAGGTAAAATGCAGTGGTAAATTTAATCTAAACATGAAGAAAATAATCTTCTTAAACATAAGACCTTTAAGACAGTGGAATGTTCTCTTAGAAAAGTGATGGAAAGCCTCTCACTTCAACAATGCACATGCAAAGGAGTTTTAAATGCTGTTTGATTTGTGCTAGAAAGAAATTGGTGAGTCATTACAATGTACTTTGAAGTCCTGAAGAAGATTTTTAAAAATCTATGCCTTCCAGTCAAGTATGGTAAATGCTTCACTGCTCAGTTCTTGATATGGAGATAACCGCAAGGATTTTCAGAAGTGATTTTTGTGTAATGCCAGAGCTACCACTGGGATCAGAAACAAAATGTTGTGGACAGATGAACAGATTCACGTGGTTTTCCTACCAGCTACCTGAAGGGCTCACCAGGCAGTACAAATTACTCCATTCCACAACTGCATTTGACCTTTTTTCTGCAGTGAAATTGCCCTGAATATGTCAGTCCTGAACACTGGAAAAGAGCAGAAAGTCAGGTATATATCTTGAATTCCTCACATTGTTTATTTAAATAACCATAATCCACCTGGCCCAGAACTGCTATGGGTGAGAACAAACCCAGTGCAGGTTCCAATCACAACTGAGGCATTGAGGCTCCACAGAGGTCTCTGCAGCCCCTTCAGGAGTAGAGGCTGCCCTCGTGCTCCCTCCCTGTGCAACTCATACTGGACAGATTGCAACAAGGTGTTGCTGCTCATCCTGCAAGCTCTTGTCCTGGCTTCATGGTGAAACTGACTGGAGGTCCAGTCAAGAAATGTTTTTTCCATGCATTTTCTTGAAAGTGAAAAAATATATTCTTAGCCCTTTTGCTGAAATTTTGATTGACTTGGTGAAGAGAAACAGGTGGAGGTAAAAAATATTTTTTTCTCCTGAAAAGAAGAAAAAAGATGAAAATTGTGGTTTCAAATTAAATAACTAATTCACACATTTAGCTACTTGACTACTTAATGTCAAATGCCACAAGTGTCCATGCTGATAACCCCAGCACAGAGTGAGAAGTCACATGCTGTTGCTGTGGTGATCAGTGCAGGGGCGCCTGCACAGTTCACTGTTGGTAAATGACCTGTTCTGTTGAGCATGTGAGAGTGGGAGCAGTGGGGATGTGTGTGTGTGTGTGTGTGTGTGTGTGTGTGCGTGTGTCTGCATCTACATTTTGAATACAGAAACCTGCCTTTTGGAATATTCACTCAAAACTGATCATGCTCAAGAAGAAAATGATTGTCAGATGGATTAAATAGCAGTGGGGGAATTAGAAAGAAGATTTGATACAAACACAGAGCCACTAGGAATAGTATAAAAGAAGCATAAAAATTCATAACTAGAGGGAAAGACTTTGCAGTGGAAAAGACAAGAATGAAACTTGATTTGGCAATGAGAGCGTCCTGACCTGGCAAGTAGCTGCTCCCTGTGGAGTACAGACAGCAGGTGGGACCCAATGCAAGTGTGAGTAAGTGACCTCATGGAATCCTTTCCCATCACTGTGTTAGCAGGTTGCTGGGACTTCCACATCTCCACAGGAGGGGAATGCAAGTAGGGCAGCTCTCATGCCCAAGAGGGTGGGGGTTGCTGGTTACGCCCCTGTCCTGGGGGAGATGTGAAAATAATTGTGTGTGTGCATATGTGATACTAATTTTTGGGACTAGCTATAGAAGAATGTTTAGAATGTTAATTTTTTATCATCATCATAAGTATTATTATCATTATTTGTTTTTTATTTATTCAGAAAGTGTCTAATATTAAAAATTTTCTACTGTATTAGGTATGAGTCCTGAATGTATTGTTTGTTGATTGACAGTTATTTACATGTTGTTAAGAAATCAATAAACTGCTTTGATCCTTTGATTTAATTAAGACTTCGTGAAATGAACATTTTTATCCTATGTCTATCAGAAAGCATTAAAAGAATTTCTACTGGCCAAAAAAAATCTGCAAAAACACCTGAAAAGCCTGGCAGGAGGATCTGGGGAACCTACAGGCCTTTCAGCCTGACTTTGGTGCCCAGCAAGGTTATGGATCGTATCATCTTGAGTGTGATCACATGGCACAAGCAGGACAACCCAGAGATGAGGCCCAGCTCACATGGGTTTAGGAAAGGCAGGTCCTGCTTGACCAACCTGATCTCCTTTTATAACCTGGTGACCCAACTGATGGATGAGGCAAAGGCTGTGGTTGTAATCTACCTGGACTTCAGCAAAGCCTTTGACACTGTCTCCCATAATATACTCCTGGAAAAGCTGGCTGCCCATGGCTTGCACAGGGCCACTCTGTGCTGGGTTAAGATATAGCTGGAGGGCCGAGCCCAGAGAGTGCTGGTGAATGGTGCTGCATCCAGCTGGCGGCCGGTGACTAGTGGTGTCCCCCAGGGATCAGTGTTGGGGCCAGTTATGTTTAATATATTTATTGGTGATCTAGAGGAGGGGACAGAGTGTACCCTCAGTAAATCCACGGATGATGCCAAATTGGGTGAGAGTGTTGATCTGCTGGAGGGCTCTGCAGATGGATCTGGACAGGCTGGAATGATGGGCCAAGACCAGTGGTATGAGTTTCGAAAGGCAAGTGTTGAGTCTTACACTTTGACCACAACAATTCCATGCAGAACTATAGGCTGGGGGAAGAGTGGCTGGAAAACTGCCCAGAGGAAAAGGACCTGAGTGTTTTAGTTGACAGTGGATGAACATGAGCTCTCAGTGTGTCCCGGTGGCCAAAGAAGGTCAATGGCATCCTGGCTTTTATCAGCAATAGTGTGGCCAGCAGGGACAGGACAGGGATTGTCTCCCTGTACTCGGCACTGGTGAGGCCACACTTCAAATCCTGTGTCCAGTTCTGGGCCTCTCAGTTCAAGAAAGACATTGAGATGCTGGAGGGTATCCAAAGAAGATCAACGGAGCTGATGAAGGGCCTAGAGGGTAAGTCCTATTAGAAGCAGCTGACTGAGCTGGGGTTGTTTGACCTGAAGGAAAGGAGGTTCAGGGGAGACCTTATCACTCCCTATAACTACCTGAAAGGAGGATGTAGCCACGTGGAGGTCAGCCTCTTCTCCCAGGTAACTAGTGTCAGGACAAAGGGACATAGCCTCAAGCTGCACCAGGGGAGGTTCAGCATGGACATCAGGAGGAATCTCTTCATTGAAAGGGTTATTAAATATTGGAATGGACTGGCCAGGGAGGTGGTGGAGTTGTTCATGAAACAACTGGACACAGCCCTTTGTGTCATGGTCTAGTTGACAAGGTGGTGATCTTGTCAAAGGTTGGACTCAATGATCTCCAAGGTGTTTTCCAACTGAAATGATTCTGTAATTCTGTGGAAATTTGAAGATTCAAAAAAGATTTCCTTAATGGCACAAATATTCATTTGTATCATATTATTCCTTCTAAAAGGCTCAAAAAGTGATGTTAGGATATATTAGATAGTTTTATATTACTTTTGCTTTAAAGGATTTTTGAAAATTTTTCATAGGAGATAATGACTTTTCAAAGGCAAAACAAATCCATCAGATTTTGGCAAAGATACGTGTTTACCCACAGACACAACATAAGGCATGTGGTTTTAAAAAATTCAATATTCTATTTTATGCATTAAGACAAGTTCCTCCCTAACTCAAATGACAGAGCTGGAAAAAGGATTTAAATTCTGTGTTCAGAAAAAAATTAGATATTTGCTTTCAATATTTTTGTTACAGATTTCTGCAGAGTGAAAGCATAAACTTATAAGAGGATACACGAGTTTACAGGAAGTCTCAGGACAGCTTTCAGTCACTCCAAGTTAGCCCTTACTAAATGAAATCTAGTGCCATTTTGCATTATCCTCTGAAATTTTATGCTGAGACTTTTTATGGTAAATTGTAACAATATGAAATCATTCATCTAAAGAATTCCACTGGGAAATTAATTTTTCCATTCTCTTTAGGTTTTTACTGTGTGTAGTGATTTTAGCAGAGTCTTGTTTGCAAATGACATAAAAGAGCAAATATGCTTGGAAGACATTTTCATATGAGAGAAGAGAAGAAGGAGCTCATATGCCTGTGCCTCATATGTCTGTGTGAAATCCTTGTATAAACTGGGAGCAGTAACAAATATTCAGTCAATTGTTTTAGAAGCACCACACTTCTGTTGTAGGAATGAGATATTTGTTTACAAATGACTCATTAGGAAGGTTTCCATAAAATCATACTCTGTTAAAAAAAAAAACAAAACAAAAAAACAAAACAAAACAAAAACAAAAACAAAAAAAACCCAAACAAAACAAACCAAAACAACAAACTTGAAGTACTTAAAAAACTTGTGAGAAGTAATCATCAAGGTATCATTTCAATACCATCTGTCTAACTTTCCAATGCCTGATGCACTCCACAGTGGAATGAGCTCAAGGTTTATCACTCAAAAAATGAGAACATTTTCTGCACCCTTTGTTTAATTTGATTTTTTTTATGTTTTCCAGCTGTGAAAAAATCCATGAAGTAATTTTAAATATTATCAATTTCCACTGGGCAGCTCAATTTATCATTCAAGCAAAGAAGAAAACAAAAAATTATTAAAAGAAACACCACCTCTCTTCACTCAAAAATTCAGTATATTTATTTTGGAAAGCTGAGGCTTGTTCCACTTCACTAAAAATATTTAGCTCACTGAGATTTACAAATACAACTGCTTGCAAAAAATGATTCAGACAAACAGGTTTTCATTTGGTGTAAATGCATGTGTTGCAGTATAAATGCTTAAAGAAACCACTTACAGTTTTAGGAAAAGAAGACCATGATAAACAGCTAGAACATGCAGAGGCACCAAATTTTAAAGATTTGATCCTGTCTCAGATTATTCATGACCAGTTCCCTGTGTATTAGTCTAACTGCAGGGCAAGAATCCAATGAGATTTTCAGTGGGTTCAATAACCACTCAGAAACTAGAACTGAACAGGAATATTTTTTTCTCCAGGAGTTGTTTTAATTTAAAGTGCAATAAACATGAAATTTCATTCCATCTTTTATTAGAACATACAGTTCTGTCTGGGTTTGGGGTTTTTTTAAAGCTTAAAGCAGAAATTAATTTCTATTTCCTTTAAGGGGTGGGAAGATATGTGCACATATGTGTGTTTTAAATGCACTTCTTTTTCTTTTTTTCCCGCTTTTAATGTGGTCCCTTTTTTCCGCCTATCCTAAAATTAAAGAATAGCTCAGATGGGAAGAGACTTCAGGAGGTCTCTAGTCCAGGCTCTTCTTCAAAGCACTGTTAGGTCTGAGATCAGACTGGGCTGCTCACTGCTTCCTCTTGAAAGACCTTCAAGGATGGAGACTGCCCAACCTCCCCAGACCACCTGTTTCACTTCTTGACTACTTGGACCAGCTTGGACTTCCCGTGTTTCCTGCCCAGTGTCCTTTATCCTTCTGAGAAAAGCTGAGTCCCTGGCCTCAACAGCCTCCCTCTGGAGAGGCAGGTGGCTGTTGGGACGCTGCAGCAAGCCCAGCTCCCTGTGCCTTCTCACAGGGCCACTGCTCCCACATTGACCATCCTGAGCATTCCCCTGGACTTCCCTTTGTTGGTCAAAGTCTCTTTTCTACTGGAAGACTCAACTGGATGCGGGAATGGAGGTGGGGTCTGAAGAGGGATGGTCCCATCCCTCAGCCTGAGGGTGGTACTGTTGCTGATGCAGCAAAGGGTGCTGCCAGGTCACGCTCTGGCTCATGTCCTTGGTGCCAGCCAGAGCCTTTTCCACAAAGCAGCTCCTCAGCCCCTCAGTCCCCAGTTTGTAGCTGCCACTGGGTCTTCCAGCCCTGGGGCAGGACTTTGCATCTGTCCTTGTTGAATTCCATAAGGTCTTTCTGTACCTATCCCTCTAAATTTGAGTATTTTCTGAACAGCAACCCTGCTCTTCAATATATCCACTCTTCCTACTGCTCCCTCCCATTTTGTGTCACCTGCAAACTTAATAAGTGTGTACTCTATGCTACCATCAAGGCTGTTGACAGAAGTATTAAGCAGGACAGATCCATTCTTGTTCCCTTCTTTGTTGTTGCACTTCTTTTAAAGTGTTTCCTTAAACATTAAAGTGAGGGAAAAAAAGATGAGTTTCCACACTTTGAATGCTTATGGGTTTTTAGCCTTTTCTGTTGCTTCTTTTTTCTTTCCTTTTTTTTCACTTGCGATAAAAGGTGAGAAGTAAAATAGATGGTAAAAGAGTAAAAAAAAAAAAAACTAAAAAGAAAATCTTGACTTGAAAAATCAAAGCCCTTTTCTAAAATATTTACAATGTGAAATACAAGTGGATAGGAAAATAACCTTGCAAAAACAAAGGCATTTGTATATGAGTTTTTAAATCAAACTTTTTCATTATTATTATTTTTTCCACAAAAACATTTATTCCCATTCTGAAAAAGTTAGATTTAAGTAACACAGATTTTAGAAATGCTAGGTTCAGATTTACACAGAGTTGATTAAATTGAGCAAGGAATCAGCCACATCCAGAATAACTGGATGCAATTATACTGGATCAACGATAGTGATAAAGACAGAAAATTATAATCTGACTAATGAAACACCCTTGATGTATTTTGTGTAGGATAGAAAAATGGTTTACACACTGTACAAATACGGGATACGGTGCTGTTGTCATTGCCAAAGAATTAGCACAGAATCAAACAACCAGGCAGGCAAGAATGTTACTAAACCTTTTGTAACCAGGGAACGTGCAAGCAATTATTTTATCTCAATGTGACAAGAGAAAATTACATTTAAACTCTGCTGCCAATAAACATAGACTTTTTTTCTTTTTTCAGGACTGGTGCCTCAAGCAAGGCCTCTGTGATTCATACTAGAAAAGTTTCTGAACATTTAAAAGATTCATTAATCTTGATTATCTGATACCTCTCCTTTATAGATAAACTACCTAAAAAGATTCTTCAATTCTGCTTTTCTACACCAAAGCTTTACTTTGAGTTTTGAACCCAACATGGTTCAGATTTGAAAATCTAAAGAAAAAAAAATACTTACAATAAATGGTTTACAATGAGGAAAATATGGGTAAAGAGAATAAATAACAATTATATGGTAAGATGGAAGAAACAGCATGGAAGAATCTGAAGACTTTTTGGAAACATCTAACAGAATTTTAGACTGATGCAATGCATTCTTCTATGTAAAAAATAATATTAGACTAACAATATAGAAAACAGAGTAAAGACCAGCTTTACACATAAATCTCATATTTATATTCAGTTATAACACTGTTATGGCAATTAGCCTACCTCACAAAAATGTCATTACTAAAAAGCAGATAACAGGCCATTAAATTAACAGAGGAGAGAGCTAAAGATGCCGCACTGAAGCTTCCTACAGCTGGTGGAGAAACAGCTGTACAAGTGCCTCTGGCCTTCCTTGGGAATGACTGAAATGTTGATGATAGTTCATTGTATTTGCTATGCAGGGCTGTCACCCACAGCTTTGCTGACAGAAGATGAAGGAATTCACACCAAAGAAAAGCTAATGTTCTTGCCTCTGAGCTGGAGAAGTTCATGGTGCCTAGATCAAATGGATGCTGAAGCAGCTGCTGTTCAACAGATGCTGTAACATGTTCTGTTTGGAATCATGAGCTTCAGCATTGCCCCTGGGATGCCCTACAGCCAACACAAGCTTTTTTTGTAATTATTTGCACCTTTATCTTTCAATAAATTGGATTCTCTGACCTTTACAAGCCAAGATCATTGTCTAACTGAAATATGACAGCTAAGAATATAGTCCAACATACAGGAATTAGAAGGCTGAAATACAGATAATCTGTTTGTACTCCAAAAATCCTTCAGCTTTGGAAGTTGCTACCTTTTTATCAAATTATTTTAACAACTGACTTTTTTTTCTCCCCAAAAACTAGAAGACTACAAGCTCAGAAATATTTTTTCCTTATACAAATGTTCCAAATTAAAACAAAAAATAATTGCTTCTCATGAAACCCTTAAACATAAAAGTTTTTCAAGTTCTCAGACACTTGCATCTCTTCACTGTTCTCTTCACTAACTTTCTACAGGTGTGTCTGGATCTTTTGTTTTATTTGAACATTTTCTCAGACACCTCCAGTACTGTTAAAACTACGCTGAGAAATGACAAGTGTAGGCACAGCCAAATTGTTTATGCAGTTTTGCTTCTGAATTCTCTTCATCATACATTTCCTTTCACTTACTTGGCATTTAATTTCCAGTAAAAGAAAACTTTAATAAGATTTACTCACTTAATTGCTCAGTCTATCGCTACCTTGCTTAATTTGGCCTTTCAGACACATTAAAGGAAAAGGATATAAGTACTGGGCAATTAATTTACTAGTAGTACCCATAACACCCAGAGTTTACTTCTCAAAATTGCAATTTTTCATTAGGATAGAGTTAGTACTCCCAGGTTCACTCTTTACACAGATAATTGAATAGCTAACAATTTTCTAGATTAATGTAGATAAATATATGTACCTCTAAATATTGTCCTCTTTCAGGCAAGTATATCAGCCATTGGGAACTGTTTTTGTTGGACATATATCTGGTCAAACATAATTTCTGGTTTATTAAATGTACAACAAAATTTAACATGGAAGTGTGAGACAATCCATTAAAAATAAGGAATACTCAGAACTACTCATCTTAATATCTTTTTTCTCTCCCTTGCCCCCAAGATATTAAGAAAAAGGGGACTCTACAACCAAGAATACAATTCTATACTAATTGCTTTCAAGAGTTCATACTATTGCTGCTGCTGTTGCTGTTCTTTTTCACAGTAGAGAAAAGAGCATTTTGTGGATAATTATCTCTGGGCAACATTTTCTTATATGATCTTACAAAGAAAGAAAACTGCACCACCCCAGAAAATGTTGTTTGCTAGTCATCAATAAACAATTTAAGAACCTTTTTCATATCTTTGGATTTTCTTATATTGCATGACTATAACTTTTATCGTCAGAGAGATACATCAGAGGGTTATGCTAGCACAGAACAAGAGACACCCTGGAACTTATGAAACAAAGACTGTGCTTGGCCAACCCATGAAAAAATTCCCAAAGCAGCAAAGACAAATCATTGTCTGGAGAGCAAGAGTAGTACAAAAACAGCACACCCTGTCATGAGAAAAGACAAAATATTATTATTTTATAATTTCCTTTCAGCAGTTGTACAGTGAGAAATTATGAATAAAGTACCATTTTGGTAGAATGAAATAAAGGAAAAATTGATAGGTTCAAACTGTTCAACAATTTAATAAATAAGACCTTATAAAAGCCCTTCTTTTCCGACGAAGTATCCACTCACAGTTAAGCAATGATAACAATTCATCCAAAAAGAATGATGTTATGCCAAGGAAAGGTTGCCCTCATGGATGTGTCCCTGAGTCCCTGAGCAGAGTCACATGCCAGTAGTGTATGAGTTGCTGGTGTCAGAGATGAGGAGGGACACTGAACCATGTTCACATATCATCTTTAGTAAACAAAACAATTATTTCAACAAACAGGAAAGAAAATGAGACACAGGCACAGGAATGCATTTAAAAGTGAAAAGCTTCAATATTCTAACTTCATATTTTATTAGAGAAAATGGAAGGAGTTGCTCTTTAAGCAACTTACAGAGACTTACTAAATTTATAGATAGTGCTACAGCTCAGAAGATCTCTGAGGGTTTTCAGTTTTTGTGTGTCACAGGTGTGAATAGAAATAAATGAATAATGCAACATTGTTCAGTAGAAATACCTTGGAGTAATGAGTCAGCTTAATCTAGGAGTTGCTGCTCCCTTGGTTTCTCCTCAGGGAAAGGAAATGGCAGTAGAAAACACACTAGGGCAAAGCAAGAAAACAAATGTGCATGATAGGACATAAACCCAAGGGCCTCAGAGAGTAAGATGGGAAGCTTTGGGCAAGGAAGAAATCTGCACAAGTTCGCACTGATTAACTGTGACAGTGTCTTCCCTTCTGGGCTTGGATGTGGTTTTCGGTTGTTGGTTCTAGGGGCATACCCCATCTATGTCTGTTCCCACAGCAGGGAGAAAGTCTAGCACCTTGACTTCTCTCTCCACACTGTGTTTCTACAAAAGGGAACTCCTCTCTTCCTCCAGGCATGCAGTGGCCATATCGTGCTGTCAGGGGGGCACTGGGAAGCCCAGGATCCCAGGCTGAGCAGCGACACACAATACAGATGCCTGAGGAGCCAGCTGCCATCAAAAGATGCTGCAGCACTGAGAGAGGTGACAGGCTCGGTGGTTATATTTAAAATAGGACCAAGATGAATGCTGTGGGGCTGATCACCCCTACAGCCGAATTTCTAACACAAAGCACAAGTGTATTTGAAGCCAGTTAGATTTCTGCTGGATAATGCCTGGACATTACTTACACAAGAGCATGCACCCCTAGGGGCAAATGAATGGGATACCTGTTCTCAATAGGCACAGAGGACAAGTGTGCACCAGCTTTGTTTCTCTTTGTTCTATAGTTAGTGCATTTTAATAGCATCCTGCTATCTTAGCACACCACTGCATGCCCTCCCTTTTGTTTCAACATTCTGCTAAGCTGCAACATTATCCTCATATTGTTGCAGGTACTTTGGACTGAAAACTACTCACAAAAATTACTTATATATTAGTGCCATTACTTATATATAGGGCCATATGGGGAGCTGACTTACAGTTGAATGCTATGTACTGTGGACATGTATCATCATGTCACTTGGGCTCAGAAAAGAGAATAATGTATTTCTTTAGCAGTACGATTCCAACCAATGATTTGGATATAAAGTCAGTTACAGCTGTCCATAGAGTTAAAGCTGGGAAAGTAATTTTGATTGAGTATTCCTTTTAGGTTTTGAGCTAGCTTCTAAACCGGGGTCCCCAAACTTTTCAAACAGGGGGCCGGTTCCCTGTCCTCAGACACTGTGGGGGGCCGAACTATAGTTTGGAAAAAAATGAATGAATTTCTATGCAAACTGCACATATTTTATTTGTAGTAGTGCACAAAAACAGG
>JAWWLV010000001.1:105761934-105788696 GCA_035041135.1 Platyrinchus mystaceus
ACGTAGGTTTGTTTAGAGTGACCTTCTCTTAGATGGATGGCCTTAGGGGCTGACGAGCTCCATCTACCCAGGGGATTTGAACCTGTGGCCTTGGCGCTGAGAGACCAGCATCTTAACCGCTAGGCCACTGGGGGTCCCCGACATTTAATATTATCATATACAGAAAAGCTGAGGAATAGCAGAAGAGACCATTTAAAGTCCATTTTGAATTATGGGACAAAGATTGTTTTCAACTCAAAGATTATCTTCACTTTCAAAAATATTTCTGGGCTTGAAGACTCATCTGAACCTTTAAGAACTCCTTAAGAACCTAAGGAGTAAAACACACTAAAGATTTGGAGACAGTAACAACAGTACAACAGTATCCAGTAGCAACAACAGATTTGAGCTCATGTTTTTAGGTACAAATTACTTCCTTATATGGTTAGATGCAATGGAGATTGCATCTCTTTCAGGACAAAAATATCTATAGTCTGGTTTTACAGTATGACATTAGGACTTGACTTTTCTCCTCAAAACAGCTGTATCACTGTTCCAGTCATGCATACCATCTGTCTGACACTGTGTATTTGGCCTCTGCTTCAACTTATGCTACCAACTTCTTGAGGCACAGGAATGTGCACATGTTAGAGGGGCTAATTTCCTACCCCCTGGGTGTCATGGACCGATGTGCCCAAGTTTTTCTAAAGACACTTCAGCACATCCTTTGCCCTTACATGTGCCTCAGTGGTCAGTATTTCCACTCTGCACCACTGCCTGTGTCTCTCACTAAAAAGACAGAGGGCAGAGAATGTGTATCCACTAAGAAGTGTGAAGATGCCAGAAAGGGATCTCTCCTGTCAGATAGTCCTGGTGGTATGCACGTCTAGCACCTTCTGCTTGGGAGGAAACCAGTTTCTCCAGCTCTGAAGATTTCTTTTTCAGTTGATTCAAAGAAGCAGGAACTTGTGATGAATATTTTATAGAAGTAGTAAAATATAAAAATTGCTACCAATACAGTGATGTGTTCATAAAAATATTATCTAGGTACATGTAAATCTTCCAGTCCTGCCCCTAAAGTGACTTCTGTATCACCAGCTTTATCTCTAAGGACAAGCGTATAGTGTTTGCTGTTTGGTTTTGGTTTTATGAGTTTTTTGAGGGGGTTGGTTTGGTTTTTGTTTTTTGGTTGGGTGAGGGGTCTTTTGCATGTGTGGGTTTGGTTGGAGAGGTTGTTTCTTTTTTTATTGTTTTTGTTTGGTTTTGTGGGAGATTTTTGTTTGGGTTTTTATTTTATTTTATTATCAACAGAGTTCATCTAAAAGAAGAAAGGCAGAACTAAAGGTCACAACAGAACAGGAAGACAAAAACCCAGCCAAAACACCACAAAGATATAATTCCTCTGCTTTCTTAATCTCATGGGTCCTAGCAGTCACTAATGGAAAAATACATTCCTTTCTTTTCAGACTCCTTTTGATGCAAATTATTAGTGTCAGGTCTGTAGCAAGGTAAGGTAAATGAAGTGCAGATGCTCTGGGCACTTGGCAAAGACTGATGTGGCACATATCAGCCCTGAAGAATATTGCAGCTTTGGGCTGCTATTTGGGATGTAATGGGAGCACAGTATGTTAGGAAAAAGTGTACTAAAAGTTCCTGTTTGCCTGTAATTCAGGCAAAATTCAATCTCAACTGAATACTGAGTGAAGCTGGAAACATCTGCTAGAGCTGTCATGGGAACTCTAGTTTCAGAGTAATGTGTGCTGAGAGAGGAGAGAAATGGATGTTCAACAGGTGCCTCATGGAGATGAGTGGCTTTTTCCACATCTTACAAAAAAAAACTTCATAAAGACAAGTTAAGGTCAAGAGTGCATGTGATACCAGAAACACTTACTTTAAAAAGTTCTAATAGTGCAAAAGGTATTACATAAAGAAGAAATCTCATATGTTGGAAGTTTTAAGGAAGATGGAACAAAAATACTTAAAGATCACATAGATATATAGGTCAAAGGCAAAGTTCAGGTAAAACCAACATCAGTTACAGGCCTGAACGATGGAAAGGATGGTGTCAGAGATATCCAACATTTTCAGAATTTGGATGATAAAGATGATGTCAGAAATATTTTGGCATACAAGAAATCTGAGCACCGTCAATATGACGGCAAAAGTTATCGAATGGAGTCAGTTCAAACATCGCAATCAAATAAGTTATGGGAGAGTCGTTGGAGCCCCCAGTACACAAGAAACAAGTCAAATCCAACAGAATAAGATCTACAATATTAGGTGACAGATAGATACTGCAGGGTATGGCTTAATTTTTAGGAATAGAATATTGTAAAAAAAATCAGCTTTTTCATAGATTTAAGAGAACAAAACTAACATAGCTAATTTAAAATAACCTGCAAATTTAATTAAGTTGTTAAAGCGATGGTCAATGTAGAAATTGTCCCAAACAAAATGAGTAACTGGAAGAAAAATTCCCAAAGTATTGAAGAGTACTCACATGTAGTTGTATTTTCAGAGACTAGATCTGTAATTTTAATTGATAATTTTTCTGTAAAGTCAAGAAGTATATATCTTGATCTAAATACAACCTGGTGCCATACCTAATGTAGAATTACAGCATCCCTTAATATCTAATTTGAACTACGCCATTAACTTGTGTCACAGTTTCTATCAGACAAAATTCTTTGTTAGGTCTTAATTAGTGCATTACATCAATACTACACACCAATGAATATTAATGTCACAGATGAATAACTACAAAATCATTAAAGATAACAACCTCATTTAAATGCTACATTTTACTATTGTAATAAGGGGCAAGAGGTACCAGAAGAAGTGGGTTGGTGAGTAACAAAGCCTGTTGTTTCGCCCTCTGAAAACAAGTTAGCTGCACAGCCTGTCTTTAGAGAAAGAAAATTCTTTGTCACCTTTCTTTTCTGTGAAGAAAATTAATCAAGACAAAGTTTGAGCTACTTATTTCTCTGTTCTCAGTAAAGTTGAAAACAGAGCAGCATTTTAAGAACACCCGGGCAGCGAATGTTTCACTTCTGTTTAGCAGATAAACCATACTGTGTGAAAGTTTTCACTTTGGAAATTGTTATTGCATTATGCATATGTTACTCTACAGTTTCAGAGGAAAAGATAAACTTATCAGCTTAGTTTTTATTTTATTTTTTTTCTACAATAGGACATCTATATGTCTCTACTCTGTTTCTTCTCTGTAAACAGTTGAATTGTATTTAATTAGAAAGACCAGTAGAATAAATAAACTTTGATCTGCCCTTGCAATCACACTGCTTTTAAGCTAAAGGAATCTGGGTGTTTCCACTCTGCCCTGAGCAGCTTTAAAAGTGAGAGTAGAAGGTGACAACATAAACTGTTACAATAACTCTCTTAGGAGCTGCCTTGATGCAGATGGATTCTGATAGTAATGTGTTTGTTAGACATCCAGCACTCCTACAATCCATCAGCTAAGGACTGACTTGGGTAAGTGTCCTGAGTGCTAATCATTGCAACGGCACTAGTAAACTGTTTCTAGTCTGACCTAATGGCCATGAATAGATTTTATTGCTTAATCAAGAGATTATGCTATTAAATACCCTGGCAAGTTTGATTTTTCTATTTTTGTTTTTCTTTTCTGAAATATTGTATTAATGTGAATGGCAAATATTCACTGTGTCTGAAAAAAAGTTGGTAATTGCAAAAGGTCAAGACCATATCATAATTACAAATTGAAAAATTCTGCTACTACAGATTAGATGCTTGGAAATCATTTGACGTTGAGTAAGAAGTAATATCTTTTTCTTCCTGCCCCCTAGGACAAAATATTGAATAAAAACATTTAATTAAGGCTAATCTCTAGGCTACTGAATTGTTTCCATTAAATGGCCACCTCTACTGACTTTGCTCATTTTGGGAAACTAATTGAAAGCAATTATGTCTTACAACTGTTTTGTCTTTTTGTTTAATAAGTCAATTCCTATGCAGGTCTCCTACCTCTTAATGATGATATTTTATCTTGTAATCAGTGTATGAGCTGTTCTTTATATTGATATGTACTTCAAGCTGTGTCTTCTTGTTACCTTTTTGTAAAGATAAATGGCATCCTATTTGAATAGGGGCAGACTCTACATAAGTTTAGAAATTTAGTGTGAGTATATTGCAGAAGAACTAGCAGAGGTATTATTTGTCTGCATTTACTAATAGTCTGATTTTATTTTTTTAAGTGACACTGTGGTTGTATGTGTGTGCGTATATAACTATAAATGTGTATATTAATGCAGGTTGAGAGGAGGAGAGTTAACATCTGTCGTTCAGGAAAGAACACACCACCCTGGTAGTATGTTATGTTTTGGAGAGAAGCAATACCTATACTTTAGATCTGGTCTCTGAAAAATGACAGAGAACTTATTCCTAATTTTGGATAGGGTTTTTTTTTCCCCCAAACTGGATAAAAAACACATCAGATCAATATCAATATTTAATATCTTTCTGTATTAACATATCATACCTCAGAACTGAGACTCCTTTCACTGAAAGGTCATTGGAGAAAAGGAATATTTCCTTTGGGAAAGTATTTAGTGTCACATCTTTAAGCAAACACATAGTCTCAATGACTTCACTGGAATCTCTGGCTTGCACATTTAAATTCAGAACTCCAAAACAGTATGAAAGTAAGTACTCTTATCAGGCTTATTTTTGAAAGCCCTGGGTGCTTTCTCAAGTCTTATCTTTCATTATATTATAGTATTTTTCAGTTGTAAGAATTGCAAAAAATCCCTTTAAAATATAAACACAAGATGGCTGTTACAAAATGTCAGCAAGATTCGAAAGTGCTGTGAGACAGGAAAATAGACCTGGCAGCTGAGAACGGTCTCAGATGTGTTGACTGTAGAGCCTAAAAGTCATTCACCATTTTGTTATATAATGAACAGATATCTCTACTCTGTGAACAAAATCCCAGATTCACCAGCATAAAGGATAGGTAGCCCATCTTATGACGCTTTGCTGGAGGCAAGCTGAATGTCCATCCCAAGTACAAATATATGCACAAACTATTATAAAATTAGTATTTTCTTTGTGATTCACAAAACCAGATTGTCTCTCAGTACACATCACGGTTTAACCTTTGCTTAATTTTAGCAGTACATTGCTGAATCAGTGCCTCAATTAGTATAATTACACTGGTGGCATTTGAGCTGTATCAGCTGGAAGCCGGAGGGCAAAGCAAGGTTCAGTTTTCCCCAATACTACCCTTGAAGGAATTGCATAGGCTTGTTACTGCTAGAGGTACCCAGACCCAGCAGACTCCAGGACAGAGGGGATTTTTCCTATCCCCATCTGATTGTTCATATAGGATTCTCAAAACAGTACAGTAGCTGAGCAAAAAGGTTCCTTCTAGTGGATTTTGCTTGAGAGAGCATGGCCTCTAAGAGTAAACTTGCATGCTGGATCTGATACTAAATGATTGAATGTAACTCTTACACTGAGAGTAGCTGAAGTTTTTGAAACTTTCTGCTTCATATAGAATCAAGAATGTTTCATGCACACACACAGAGGACACTATGATCTTCAACCCGCACGATAACCAACTGCTGGTCCTAGAGTTGTGTGTCTCCAGCTGCTGGTCTGGGTCCCACTGTCCACTCAGTCCCATGCCTCTCTCTTAGACTGGCACTCAGCATAACCTTCCACCCCTCAGCTAAACTGGCTTGCTGTTCATCTGTGCTCATGCACACAGACCTCTAACACAGAGTTCACACACATTTAAAATAGTTGGAAATTGGATTCAGTGAGAGGACAGCATAAACCGTGCTGAAGTTCATAGATCAGTCAGTCAAGCATGCTGACCATTAAACTGTTTGTGCATCAGTCTCTTTTAATCTCCTTTTACTTTCTCATGTTTGTGTCTCTCTTACCTACCTTGCTACTCCCCACAAACAATCCTTAAGGTATCCTATAAAAGGTTTTACATGACCCCAAAATGTTCTTCCCTACTGCATCCTATAGGCAGGAGTTCACTTTATTTTACATGGTAGTGCAAAGAGAGTTTCTTTCACTGATTCTTATTGCTGAGTTATAAACCAGGTTCAGTGATCCAATTCTTCTCCTTTGATAATTTTAGAGACAGGTGATTTAGTGTTCTGTTATTTTCACTGATTAAATTTTCAATGATGAAGCTACTAAAGGTCCTCCACCTGTCACTTGTTCCCCTGATCCTCCATTGATCTTCATCCTCTGCCTTTTGTAGGTGGGGGCATGCTTTACTCTGCCCACTGTATATATGTGGTGTTTTAGGAGCCTGTGTTAGGCAACAGAGATAGAAATGCACATACAGGTAGTTCCAGTCTACACCAGTAAACTACCACCACAGAAGCTTTCAGTAAAAGATACAAGAATATGAGAAAGTCAAATAGTTGTATGATAGTAGCAGTTTGGTAACCTAAGAATCACTGGTCTTACATATAGTCAGGCGTTTTACCTTCCATCTGACATCAGTTACATTTCCTAAATACTCTAAATCTGGGCATACACATTGTGAGCACCCCTTCTAAACTTTGGAAAGGATTTAGGTCAGAGATTAATATACTTCTGGAACAAAAAGTTATGTTAATCCTTGCAGTATTGTCTACTGATAATATGTTAATCCTTGCAGTATTGTCTGTGGATAATTTAAAGAAGCCAAGAGAAAGGAATAAATTTTGCTCTAGAGAGAAAAACCCATGTAATGACAGTTTCTTTTGTCAGCTACCAACCTACTAGGCTGATGTTGTTATTATAGAAAACAAACCAAAATGATTCTCACTGACCTAGATTGTGAAGAGAAGTGTATTTGGAAATGTTTGCTAGTTAAGACAAAGAACTATAGGGAATAAAATCCTAAAATGTGGTTTAGTGGTTTTGCATGTGCATGGATGTGTTTAATGCTCTCCAGTAGAGGAGAGAAAACACACTTTTAATTTTACTTTTGAGACAGTAGCAGATCACGTTGCTATCAGTAAAAGAACACTCTCTAAGAGTAAGTAAGGGCAATAATTGAAGTTGTCTATTGTGTGATAGAAAGGCAAAGGACTTTTTCATAAGATAAAGTATTTTAAAGCTTCCAATTTTAATTCTACAGAGAATTAAATGAGATTCCTTTAGTTTTGATTTTTTTTAAGGCTCCTATTGACTACTCTTTTCCTCTGTAGCTACTAATGTAACAGGAAATCATTTGAGAAATGAGGGCATCACTACGAGCTTCTGTAATATGTAGAGCAGGTGAAAGCCACCAAGAAAACATCAGCAATAGTACCACCAAATTCCAGAGATAAGGAACTGCTGAGAGTATAGCATTAAACTATGTGATAAGTATTCTGTCATGTAATATTCCTTTGCAGTTGCTGGCATTAGAGCATCAAGCTTACCTTTATAAACTTGAAGTGTTCATCTGTACAAGGGCTAGGTTTTCAGATGCTTTAACCTGCAAATCTTCATAGAGAGCACTAGAAGCACCTGACTAGGGCTTACTGAGACCTACTTCAAGTTGTGGCAACCTGTCCTAGAAGTAAATTCTTTTTTTGCACTGGTATGTTAGCAGAAAAAAAAAATATATATATTCTGAACATTTACCTGAACTGATTAATTATCCGTTTTTTCAGTAGTATGTGTGTGCATGTGCACAGGTTAGCCCACCCTGAGGTTTTTTTGATTATTAATTTAATAAAAGGTACTAGCACAATTTCTCTTGGTTTGTATACTTACATTGCATAGTTTTTAGAAGTAAATTTACCACTAAAAGTGAATAATACCTTTTATTTTTTTTAAAGAAGTGAATAATTCCCCCATCTCATAAATCTCTACTTTGAAACCCAACAAGCCGTAGGGTTTAGATGTTTGCTTTAAGAATAAATACAGGATATCTATGGATCAATATTTCATGGTTGGAATCAACTCTAGTTCAGTGTGAAGTAAAAATCTTCAAAGACTTCAGTTACTCTCACTGTAATAGTTAAATGTAATCAGTTCACATTATTTGCAAGATGCCAAGTTCACTCTTTAGAAGTTATGCATCTCCCAAATAAAAAAAAGCTGCTAAAAGGAACCTTTGCTCTCTGCTGCTGCACTGTTCTGAGATTCTTAAATGAACCAACACTGACAAAAGGTTGTTCAGTGTTAGCAAATATAGCCCGATGCACTTGAAAGACAGTAGATTAATTCCTGGAATTTTAGTCAGAAGTCAAAAATAGTTGAAGATCACTTCAACTTTGAAACTCATTATGTATGATTGGTCTTTCAAGCAACTGTCCATAGTAAGGAGGGTTTTCTAGTCTCAGCTACTACAAAAAGCTGACAAAAGCAAAAGGAACTGTAAAAACACAGAGCCTGCAGTGGAGCTGCTGCTCTGCCGTTACTAGTAAACGTAACTTTGAGCACCATCCAAAGTGATCAATGGAATAAATAAAGAGTAATAAAAAGAAAGAAAAAGGAGGCAGTACAAAACCCCATCCATTTTACATGAATCTAACATTTCTGACTTCTAGGGATAAATTTTTCATTGTCACATTAATGAAAGAGTACTTGGTTCCCATTAGTAAAGTGCATGAGAGCAGTGGAGGAATAAATTCTCTCTTGGGTGAACTCATGACTCTTCAAAGGAGCTATGGACATTTACAATGCCTCTGGCTCTGCTACAGGGATAAGGATTTTACTGCCTGATATGGCAGTCAAGTTAAGTTTGGCAAAGTGAAAGTAGAATTAGGGATAAAACAAAAATACCATTTTTTTTCATGGCTTTGTCATGATCCTTGATGTGTAATTGCATCATGTTGGCTGGAATTATTCAAGGATCATATATTAATGCATGCATTTATAAGCAAAAGAACCACATATCTATACATGTAACAGCTAACTCATTGCCAGCCTTCTGCTATTAAAAATAAGCATGTTTTATTGCAATTATTAGTAAATTTTGCTTCAGTGGGCCAAAAAGGCGCAGCCGAAAAATTATACTGGGATTAGATTTTCGAAACTGTGGAGCATAAGGTATTCTCTTCCTCTTGAATTCCCAGTTTAATTACATTATACTAGGCATGCTGACAACACAAAAAGCATCTTTTCAATAAACACTTTTAGTCTGTACAAAACAGAATAGCAATCGAGAGCTCTGTGGTGCCATAGTCTTTTACGCAGTGTTTTGAGGTTACTCCTGCTCATTAGAAAAACACACATGAATAATTTAGGAAAAATGAAAAGAGAATCTAGGCTTTCTGTATCCTAGCTGAACATTCCAATCCTTTTTGTTGGCGTGTAGTAACCACTGCCTACTGCAATGGATATTTTAGAAATCTGAGTATGTACTTCTGTCATTTGTTGAGTCAGACAGCCAGAATAGATTTTTGGGTTTAGTTTTGACAAAAACTAAACTAACTTCGTCAGTATCTTGTGCAACTAAACTTACTCAGTCTTATTTAGTTTGATTTTCATCAGATCTAACGGCTTTGCAAAAATGAGAAAGCAAATCATCAACTGCAAAAACGAATATGGAAAATGGGGTTTCTTTTTTCTTTTTTTTAGCAGGGGCATTAGACATCAATACTGGAGTATGCTAATTATAGATTATAACCTCTCCTATGTACCAGTCAGTCAGAGTTACTCCTGAGTACAGAGGACAAGGAGTCCTTCTTTTAAGTAGTGAATTGACTTAATCCAAGCTCTACTGAGCAACACAAATTAGCAAATTAATCACCCAGAATGTGAAATATATTGCACCAAACTGTTCCTTTTGCTTGCAAAAAGACCAAATTTGCTAGACCATGTTGGCAGAAATCCATTGTTCTCGTGGTGTAGAAGCTGTTGCAAAAGTGTGGAAGTTGCAAATGCATGTTAGGCTGATTTTGCAAATACTTTGCATCTGGAGAAGGGAAATGCACCACCTCTGATGCCAGTGGGTGTCAGAATGACATGTGACACATGATGTTTGGTATCACAAGGGAGGAATTGACTGACCCAGTCATCCTGATGCATTCAAGTTTTCTACGGATCTTCTAGACACTTCAGTTTCTGCTTCTGCACGAGCCTGAAAACATGATTCAGCCTTCACAGATGATGACATGTTCCAGTCTAATTCATTCTCAATTCATTTTGGGTTTGCTAAATTAAGTTTTCCCTCTGCAGCTCCTTCAGAGCTCAGTTCAGGAAGATACTTCTACCTGTTTTTCTTACAACACCAGAAGAGGCAGAAAGTATGTCTATTTACCTAGCAGTTTAGCTTCATTTGATCACCTCCCTGTTAGAGAAAGGAAACACTTTGCGTTTGATATTAACGGCAGAACTGCTAATGACGTGAGATGGGCATGAGGATGAAAACTTATTTTTCTGTGGTTTTTTGTTTTTTGTTTTTTTAATTTGAGTAAAACTGTTAATCCTCGATCAAAACCTTTTTGAGCTGACAGATGGACCTGATTTTTCCCCAGTCCATAGCAGGTTAAATCAGGTGATTTAACTGAGTGAGAAGAGTGCAGATTGGAGTGAAAGGAGACTTAATCACATAATTTTTGAAGAGGTAGTTCCCTTGATGTAGCACCCATGGGGTGTGCTAATAACTGCTCAATAACAAAGACTTCGTATGATTTACCCTCTCTGAATACTAGCTTCGAGTTCCTAAAAGCAGCAAGCATTGCTTATAGGCGTGTATACTTGGTTTGGGCCTTTTATTTTTTCTGTTAGAAAGGTGTGTAGGATACTTCCTTGACTTGGATGGAATAAAAATAAGCACATCTTACTGTGATTCTGAAGTAAAAATCTGCTTTGATGCAGGATACTAGAATACATATGAGAGAGCACTGTTCTTGTCATAAAAGCTGGCAGCTGATTTTTCATTACCTAGTCACAAAAAATGACATCTGGACTGAGACAAAGTCAGACACATAGATGAAGAGGAGTTAAAAATCACTAGATCACAGAAAAAAATTGAGGTAAAACTGTGACCAAGAGGTGAAAAATGCCAAAGACGAGGGGAGTAAATTTCCTTGCCAAGGGATATAACCCTGAAGAGCAAAGAATTCAGGCCTCCAAGGCCTACAGATAAACTGTTTTCTGTATGAGACTAATCATAGATTTATCTGTGTCAAAATGGATAAAAATATGTGCATCCAAATCTCTGAGTTCCTACAGCCACTCAATGGAGCTCTGCAATGCCCCGGCCTAGCATTCAGGCCAATATTGCTACAGGCTAAAAAGAAATTAGTAGCATGGGCCTGAAACATCTCCTCCTGAAATAAAGTGGAAGCTTTCCACTCACATTTATGAGAGCTAGATTAGGTCTGATATTTATTTCCAAGATCCAGTACACTAACCATGCTCAATATTGCCTTTTTGGTACAAATCCAATTCATACCTAAGCTTTTAATTTACAAATGACATGACTCCAAGAGCTACCACAAAAAAAGGGTTTCTACCCTTCTCTCTGCATCCAACCTCATAGGCCCCAGGTACAAATTGTTTACAGTAATTCAGATACTAATATTATGTGTCTTCTTTGTCTTTATGTCTGTCAAATATTGTAGAAATTTATTTTACAAAAAGGAAAGGTGCTTAATAATCAATTGAACTATTGCACTTTATAAATTGAATCATACAAAGTGAGTAATGTAGTTTGAGATAAAATACCAGGGAGGTTGAAGATTGGAGGGAATGAATTTGGATTTACAAGTACACATTTTAGCATGTAAGTACCAGACCACCCAACAGTTGTATTTATTGTTGGATTTTGCTATCTAATTATAAAAACACAGTCATGTTAACACTTTATGGAGGGAACAGGCTCCTGCTCTTGCCAAATGTTGCATAAGTTATTAATGTTTAGGAGGGGAGGTATTGTACAAAGACCATGTAAATATCAACTCTATTCACATTAATTTGCATTTTACATACAAAAATAGCCCCTTAACATCTATCCAAATGAACACTGGAAAGGGAGCAGATTGCAAATCTTTGGTTCAGTGCTTATTTTAAGGACTAGTAAAATATTTCTAATGTATTTTTAATACTCATTGGCATTCACCTCCTCACAATCAGTGAAACAGTCCATTGCTAATGCAGAATGAAGTACTGTTTTACCTGCAAAAAAGATGTTATTGCTTTAAACAGGCTTGGCCAAATCAGCTGCTTAAATCTTAACTGTGCTAGGCAAAAGGCTGAAAGATAGTTTATCACTGTCTGCAACAGGTGTGCTACCAGCCAATTGCATTCGTGTTGAGCTGGCATTCAAGAATTAGCTACAATAATGGAAAAATATCCTTATTTAATTTGGAGTCCAACTAATTGTTTCATGGTTTATGAGTTCAGCATTTCAACAAGCAGGAACAAAGCCTAATTCTATTCAGAAACTACCTGCTTGAAAACAGATATTGTAAGGGCTTCAAAATTTAGTTTTCTGTTTAATTGAAAACGACTATTATTTTCAATATCCCAATTAAAACCTTTTCTGTCTTAAAATATTGGAGTGGGAAAAACATTGCAAAAATAATGTTTTGAAAACATTAACAGCTAAATGCAATTCTTACAGTGTAAATGTCTGTTTTCTACCAAAAAAAACAGACAAGGGATGTCTTTCTGGGGATCAGGAAGGAGGTGTTCTCAAAATAAAATTGGTCCTGTTTCACTGACTTATGAACCCAAACCCAATCAGTGATCATTCAAAATATCATGTTGTTGTGTCTTTCGTTCGCCAGTGAATGCTCTGCTGCATTTCATCATCATAATCCAGGTTGACTCAAATGTAGTTGCCAGGTTCACAACTTGGAACATCCTCTTGAAAGGCAGCTTTTTATTTTTCTTCTATTTTGAAATACCATCCAAACAATGATCAGGGTAGCTATTTTTCTTAAATTCTTTTTCAGAGATGTAAATGCAAACACAGTAATTAAGGGATCAGGAAGTATGTGTGCAGTCAGCACAGAATGATCCACTTTATCTGCTATAGAGAGAACAACAAAGAGGTTTACAATTTTACTTGGAAATGTCAAGATAACAAAAGGCTATAGCACAGAAGAAAAGGGATGTGCAGTTATGACTGCCATTTGTAAAAGTTGTTACTGATCACAGATTCTTTAAGCAAAGCTGATGGTAAAAGCTACAAGTGTAGCATCAACTTTGTGATTCAGGGTACAACTGTGGGAAAGGAAATAGTCCTAAGATTCAGACCTTCTCTAAGAAGCAAGTTAATAATACTATAATAAAAATCAGAGCTATTAGTGAGGACTACAACACAAACCTGTGAAAGCCCTTAAAAAAGACAATAAATATAGGATTATTAACATAAATCCTTGAGGGGGTGGTGGGGGGTGGGGCGGGCAGGGAAAGGCCAGAATTGCCCAAAACAAGATTTTTTTTCATGGAATAGAATGAATGTTTTGCAACAGGATAACTGACTTGATAACTGATCTGGTGCTCTGTTGATAAAATTTGTCTTCATCTGCAGTTTTTAGTAGCTGTTGTTGAGGTATGAATTATCTGGGGTTTGAAAATAGGAGACTGGAGCAACAGACTTATCAGCTGCTTTTAGTATGGCTGTGTAAAAGCTAAACATCAAAAACATATTTCAATATTGCAAAGGTGCTTAGGTTAATGACATTTAGAAGGAATATAGTTAATACTATTTCTTAGTTTAGAAAATCAAGGCACAGATGGTTTGCTTATTTGCATATAAATTACATTAAAAATTATTTAACCAAGACTTTGGGCCCCATAGAATATGAAACAAAATTAAAATTCTTCTCTTTTCTTTTTATTTTTTTTTCCGGTTGGTTTGTTTGTTTGTTTTGTTTTTTTTAACCTACAGGAAGAAATCTCTGTGTGTTTGGTTGTTTTATTTGTTTCTAGATGACAACTTGGGCTTCATTAGAAGTCTGAAGATTCAACATCAGTAGGACCCTGGGAAAAATTAATTTAGGTCCCCTATCTCAGGTTATTCACTTTGGATGTCTACATCTTTCCACAAGCATCCTTTGCTGCTTAAGCCACAAAAAGGTGAGTGAGAAAAGCTAAGAAATAAAGGCAGAATTCCCTATGAGAGGATAAAACCCCCTGAATTTTGAGATGATCCTTACTAAATTAAACTCTTTGTCCTTATGGAATAAGCACAACTTAAGTTCTGAAAGACTGATCATACAAAATGGAACATATGTGGTTCCTTGAGTTGCCTTTAACCTGGAAGTCAGCCAATGACAATGGTAAATGCCCACATACCTCTCTCTAGTGGGTGTGTAACACATTTGGTTAGTATTGTTACATGCCTGTCTACTTGGTTCAGCAGAGACACAGCAGTCTCAGACTCCACAAACATATTTTGACATAGTTTGAGAGGATATAACATTTCAATTAGAACAGTGTTTTATACGTGAAATTATTTGTTTCAATCAAATGACTTGCAATTTTTGTGTTCACCTTTCATAGCATTGATACATGATGGTAATAATTCATTCCAACAGACACACTGATATTAGTAACAGCAACCTGTCACAGCACTTTATGGCATGGATTTAAGCAAAACATTTATCATCTTTTCCAACCATGATCACAATTTACCAATATGTTTTCAATTACAGGCTTTGGAAAGATTTTCCCAAAATTGTTGAGCAGTCAGTGCTTCCTAACTTTACTTGTGAATATTTCTTTATAAAGCTCACTTCCATTTGGTTTCACATCACTCTCTAAGCCATTCCTAGTGAATGTGCTTTCTAAGCCAAATAATGGTCCACACTATTGTATACCAGTATGTACTAAAGGTGCAGAACAGAGCTACAGAGAACTGCATACAATTTTTCCCAGTGCAGTCCTACATCTTTATCCACAGTAGACTTTCACATTGGAGTGACAAAGATCTCCCTGGGCAGTGGAGCATTATTGCCCAAATCTGAAGTCCTAAAAACCAAAGAAATTTTCTAATTACTTTAATGGTCACAGACCTGGGGGAAAAGTGATTTTTTAAAGGATTCAATAGCTTGCATGTTTTATGTCACAGTTTATTGCTTTGTATTAGTCTCTGCAGTAAAACTGAAGAGAATTCGAAATGGCTCTTTGAAATGCATTTGAAGCTACTTTTTATGCTGACCCTTTGATTGCATATTAGGTTGTAATCTAGAAAATATTTAAGAGTGCCCTCACCCTTATTAACTGGACCTTGTGCCAAGTGAAAACATTAAACTAAACAATGACATGTTAGTAATGTTTTTTATAAGTTCACCTTAAATAATTTTAAAGAAAAAAAAGCTCCACTTGGGCAGAAATCCCTTTGTTCAGAGCTGCTGAACATGTTTACAAATCTTTTCCACCATTAGAATTATTTGGCATTCAGTCAATTCTCACTCTTTCCAATTTTTTGTTTTCAATAGAATAGCTTTTTCTGTATACAGTAATCAAGTCCCTTTCTGACTTAAGCACTGTTTCCAGACTTATTTGCTTCTCCTATTAAAGCAAATATTTCAGATTGTTTGGTATATTGAGCACTAACAAGAGAAATTTCTTGATTTGTTCTTAATTTGTGTTCCCAGTGCTTTTTCTGTTTTGTTTTGTTTTTTTTTTTAAATATTGTTTCCCTCTCCTCCTTGACACTTTCACAATTTTTTAATATTATATTTCAAAGGGAAATTGAATAGGTATGGTCTTAATATGTTTGGGATTTTTTTTAAATACTAACACTGTACCATTTCAATTATGCTAAACAGCCTACACAATAGATCCCTCCAAATACTGTATCTAGCACTAAAGGGATTAATTATATTAAATGTATTCAAGTAGAATAAGTATTAGTTTTCTCATGATCTGTGATAAAAAAGAATTGGTTTATGTAGACTTACATTCAAACACGACAAGTGGTTTTATGGAGATATTTAAGTAGAAAAATACATTATTCTTTCCTAATGATAAAAAAAAGACAACATTTCAGCATTTTATTTCCTCTAGAAAAATTTCAGTCACCTCCACTTAATGGGAAGAAAGATACTTTAAAGAAATATTTTAAGGTTTGTATTCTCCTGCACTCTCGAGGACTTTTTTCTTGAACAATAAAGGATTCTATATAAAAGTAAGATTGTTTGGAATCATTGGAAATAGATTTCCAGTTCCTACTGGAGTAAGAAATAGCTCATAAAGAGTTTATTTTCTTTCATTTCTTTCACTTTTGAGATACCCTGAAAACTTTTTTCAAGAGCAATGCCTATTAAATATCAAAAAAGCATCATTAAGCAAACTATACTTTCACTAAATCTGACAGTAAGGTAGAGACTTTCTGGAGACACAGACCATGATATTACAATAACATTATTATTATTATTATTATTAATTTTATAATTATTTTCTTCTTGATTTATGTAAATTATTAGGTAGAATGTAGTTACTTTTGCAAAGTGCTCTCTTATGACACATATGACACTTTTGCAAAGTGCTATCTATGACCTCCCAATGAGATCCCAAAGATGACTACCCTTCAAAGTTTAATTTATTGAAGTATTTATTGGATTGGCATGTTCTTTATTGTCATTCCAGTCTATATATCTTTATTGATTACACTATCTATGTGTTTTTAATAGTTTACATTAAATTCTTTAGCATTCTAGACCACTAGTAATCAGTCGGTCACCCTGTGAGGGCAACTGGGTGAAGAACCTTTTTCTAATATCCAGCCTAAACCTCCCCCAACACAATTTCAGACCAGTTAGACTAAAAACAGGTAGGTCTTAAAGCAAAAATTCTTTGTCCAAGGCAGACTTCCAGTAAAACTGGCTAATCAATAACATATTTGAGTGAAAGAATCAGAAAAAAGCATTCATGCATACAGAAGCGTACACCAAAAGCATGTTTAGATACTAAACAGATATAATATTTTAAGTACTTGGTCTATTTAAAAACTTCTAGTCATGATTTTTTTTCCTTTTTTCAACAAAAAAACCCCCAAAACACAAAACACATAAATCACGCTGTTCCAACAAAAACATACTCAGAAAAGCAACAGAGCAGTTTCCTTGCTGGCATGTCACAATCCACTAACTGCAAGAGTTTCTGCATTTTATCTGACAATAATATGCATTCTCTTTCTTTCATTTTCAGCTTTACTAAGTCAGTAACAGTCTTTTTGGAGTAATGAACATGGAATGAGAACTATAAACACAAGCTGATGTTAGATTCTAGGCATTGTTGGATGTTTATACAATATGACTTGCAAACTGACACAAAACTAATATCTCACAGTGAGTTGGAATGTAGAAGCTATTTCATTTTTCTGTTATTTTGCCTCGTATGTTGCTGTTAATTCTTCTGTTTTTCAGGAGAAATGGCTACTAGAAATACATTGTTGATGTAGGAATCTGTCTAATGGAATATGTTCTTATCAGATAAATATCCACATGACTCAAAGCTGATGAAACTAACAAATTCCTGTTTGTTTCACATACAGTCCAAAATGAGCTTTCTTGCATTGTTTTTTTAAATTCAAAAAGAACAGTAGACATCTTAAAGGATTAATTGGAATTCTCAATATTCTTCTCCATCTGCCACAATGGCATGGAAATGGAATACAAAAAATCCCTCTTTTTTCTTTTATTCCTCTTATTCATTTTTTCATTCAAGGATGACTGAATAAGGAAATACGAAAAGTTGACTACAAATTCACAATTCCTTATACTATCATGTAAAGATTTAAAGAATTTTCCATCTGTACTAACAGCTGGAGACTTAGCTAGATCCCAGGCAGGAACTATAATCTTTCCTTTCTATTTTTTTTTCCTTTGGTGGAAGATTGAAGAGGTCCATAATTTACTATGATTGCTTTAAGAAACAATGCTGTGCAATGAGACTTTCTGGCATATTATTCTTTAAACATGAAAGGAATAGGAAGTATTGAGGATTAACTATGCATAATGAGAAATAGTATGTGATAATAGATCTAAAAATTCCTACAAGAAAATCTTAAGAAAAACAGAATGACCATATTCTTCTGTTAAACAGTATATAAGGAAATAATTATATCCATCTTTTCTCTTGCTTTTTTATGCCTGGACACAAATAAAAACACAGTTAAATTAACTCTGAGCTGGAAGCTGAATGCTCTTGCATGGGACCAGGGTGTGGAGGATCAGGCAGGAATCAATACTGATTTCTAATAAATAAAAATATATCACAATTGTCTATGTTTTTTTTCCTTTGTACGCGTATAGTTAAGTAATAACAATTTTCTTTATTTCTATAGAATTATTTTATGTTTTTCATCTTTCAAGTTCAATAAAGACGAAAAAAGCCACTTGTGAATACTGTGATATTTTACATATAAAATTGCAAACACCTCTTTTATACTCTGAGTTTCTACAGTCTCTATTCCCAGAAAATAGTGTTGGTCATTCTACAATTTCACCAAATTTACAGGAATGTTTTAAGGTAAATATTCAGTCACCTAAAAGTAGCCAAATCTTGCCTTTTAGCAAGCATATTTGAAAGGCTATTTCAAACACTAACAATATAAATGTTTTATTGAAATTTTGAAAGAATGGGGGTGTTGCACCATTTCTGAAGAAACAATATGATGAATAAAGAACCAGAGAAGCACTTTTTTTTCAGAATTAAATAAGCATTGTTTTAAAATCTATAAAAGCACGGAGATGTCTAAATGATATATTGCTAGTCTTAATATTTTGTGCTATAGTGCTTCTATTAAATATAGCTAAACCTGCTAATTAAAAAGCCAGGTCAGTCAGGGCAAGGTTTAATTACCATTCTGTTATACACTATTGCTCTTAAATTCACAAAATAATATCCAGGTTTTTCTCTTATTACAATTATAAGAATGTTATTGATTATATTTAAGCAAATACAGGAAGTATCATGCTACATCGGTGGGGTGAAAAAAATGATATGACAGCAGGCACTATTTTTGGAGTTTTTTTAATCTTCCTTTTTTTTTTTCCCATCCTTTTCTTAACTTCTTTTCTTTCCTTCCTTACAAAAGGAGGGGATAAGCTTGTGCATATATACAAACTGAAGTCATATATATCTTTTCATATATATAAACTTATATGTATATGTATATATATTTCTATATGCATATATCTATAAGAACAATTTTTTATCTTTTGTGCCTAAGTAGTAATATTTTTAGTAAATAATCTCTCTTTATGACTATTTCTAAAAATCTGTAATTTTTTAAAAAATTTTCCTTCTTAATGTGAATGGGGAAAAGCTGTTGTGTCCATGCATTAAACATTACAACTGTATTGTCTCCAGTGAGATTGTAGAGAATATTCAAGACACCTGAAGCCTAATTTGATTTAGAATATAACTTCAAGTTTCTTTATGAAAAGATGGTACAGATATCCAAAAATATATATTTTACTATATTCTTTTTTAAAAAAGTACAATATTTACCACATATGAACAAACTTAATGGTTTGTCCCCAAACACAAACATTTTTTTCCTCAATACTGTTTGCTTCTCCTACTAGCAAAAATAAACTCGTATTGCTTGCAGAGGGAACCCCACTAAAACCACTGCTGTACACTGAATAACCAGGTCTTATGTTTCTGAAATCAAAAGAGGACCACAGCCACGATGTTTGATCACTCATCAGTTCCCAACATTGTATTGTACAAGCTGTGCATATACCTGTAGTGCCAAACAGACAATTTAATCTGATTAATTCCAATTAATTCAGCTAGTCAGAAAAAATATATCTCCTGCTCATTGTTTTATGTTGCTGACAAGAAGCATTACTGACTTTCAAAACTACAAACCATTGAATTTGTGAATAACAGCTCAAGGCCTAAAACTAACAAAGTAAAAGGAAGAGACATCTAGTATTTCATTATATGCACTCTTTTTACTCTTTTCAGTGTTCTAACATAAGCCTATATCATTTAATTTCAAGAAGCATTAGAACCAATGAAGTGGTTTTGCCCTTGGATACTGGATGTAATATAACTGCAAGCACCCAATGTTAGATGAAAAAAACAATGCAACAAGAAAACACATAATCCAACAAAATCCCATAAAACCAAAACCAAATCAAAACCGTAACCAAGAAAAATTTTAAAAGAACATTAAAGTCTATATGGGTTTGGCTTGAAAAGTTTTCTTTATCATACGTACTTTTATAAATTTGGGGGAATGAAAGAAAAGCCCACTGAGATAATGGGTAGACAATCCAGCATGCTGAACTTTCACTGCTAGATAAAGGTTTATTTACTGCAGCTTAAAATTTGTTAAAATTTCCCCATTAAAAACAAAATACAAACATGAGGCATTCTCTTACAATTTCCTAAGAATTAAAGCAATGTATTCACATTTCTTAACATTTCTTAATACCTTATCCTTGAAGTAAAACTTTCAAATTTTCAGTCAAATTGTTACTTTCCCCATTTGCAGTCAGATAAATAATAACAAAGGATAAAAAAATTCAGCAAACAAATATTTTACTGAAGATGTAGAGCTGATTAAAGCTATTACTTATATACCATGCACTGCAGGATGTTGTACTTCTATGCCTTTGGTAGCATAAAATCTTTTGTGAGTAGTTCAGGCAAAGTCAAGCATAATAATCAAATTAGCTTTTTGGTATATAAGCTTAGCTGGCTGGATTCGTGTAAATGAGGTTACAGACTGCTCATGTGATCTTTCTACCATCACAGATGATAGGCATATGGATGGTGTTAAAGACTTTAACTGAAGCAGCTGTTTGCAAAATGAGCACCTGTTGATGGCAAAAGAGTAGGTTCTCACCTTCATTATTTTGAAATGAAGAGGGATGTGGCTAAAAATTTTCAATGTGTAATGAAGGCTAGAAATATTTAAGCTCTACATTTGGCTCAAACTTGCAAGCAATGCCACAGTTTTTTGACTTCATGCACAGATTCATGGTGGAATGAAAAATTCAAAAGCAGACGGAGACACTAATTTTATCACAGGTTTTATTCCTCTATGAATTTGTATCACAGGCAATAATGTAGGATGAGGGAAGCCAAGTGCAAAAATATCACCAACTCAGGATGTCCTTCTGCTTTTTATTCACTCATACTATTGGCTCAATTCATTTTTGCTGTCCTACCCAATTTTTCTCTGTGAAGCTTTCTGTCTGTGCTGAAAAGAGATCTTCCAGGTACCTTGTTTCCAGCAGGTGACAACTCATGAATCTTCCAGTGTAATTTACAGCCCTACAAGGTTAAAAAGGTCAAAGTGAACACAAAGGAAGACCAAAGTATGATGCTGCCTTCTAGATGCAAGCAGATTGTGTTACATAGCAAGATAAAAACTGATTATGAAAGAAAAACCTATTGAAAAACTTTTTCGCAGAAACACAGGACTAGAATTTACTAGAAGACTCAAGTTCCTCTGCCTTTTTGTGGTCACAGGTAAATGTGCAAGATTTAGTCCAACAAAAGCAACACTCCTAAGCTTCCATCTAATTTTAAACTTTAAGACGCTTTGCAAATTTCAGCATTTCCAGCAAAAGATGGTAAGAGAACTCTCCTTCTCAGTCTTGGATAAAACAGCCCAGGAGATACCTAGGGGCTCAAAAATAGACTTAAAGTTCAAGCAATATCAATTTCTACTTGGATAACATCTTAGGGAGGGCATTGCAGGCTTTCTTGTCATAAGGAATAACAGATAAGGAAAGGAGACACTTGAACATCCAGACTGCTTCTGCTCCAACTCCTGGCCTTGCTACAGACTATCTGATTGACCAGTGGCAGAATGCTTAAACATTCTACAAAATGGGGATAATTAATTTTATCTCCTAAGGAGTAAGAGAAGATAGGTTCATGCATTCCTTAGGCTTTAAAATATGACATACTGAAGGAAAATTGTGACTCACGGTAGTTGATTTGCTTTGTATCTACATATGTCTATAGAGCAAAATGCAAACTGTCCTCTGAAAGATATCCAACTTTTTGGTTTTCAAATGTCTTTGGGTCTTAGCAAGAAACTTTTTTTTTTTTTTTTTGGGTAGAGCAGGGGCACTCTTGCCTGTTTATATCAATAGAGGTTGAACATGAATCTCATAATAGATATATTGAACAATAGGCTTTAAGTTACAGCCATGCTTTTTCACACTTCCTGTATTACGTGTTTGTTTGTTACATGCTGACCTGTGGTAGAATCCAAAAGAGCTGAGGCCAGAATGGTATGTCTAGGCATAGAGAACATTTCTAATTGAATGTGGTCAAGATACTGTGCCTAACAAACTTTTTCTTTTCAAAATGGTTGCACATCTTTAATGACTACACACCTCAGCTTTGTACCTTAGAATTTTTAAAACAATGGCTGCTACAAAGCTAGACTTCATTTTCTGCTCTTCTGATGCTAAGCCAGAGAGGAGAGTGCCACCTGACAATCTGTAGGTAAGTGCAGGTTACAGCTGGTATCTTTTGGTTCCAAGTTTTTGCATCCTCTACTGTCTGTAGGCTTAATAGAAGTTCAGAGGTGAACAGTTGCTTTTACAGTTGTTTGTGTTTGCAAACACAACTACAGTGCTGTTTGTATTTAAAAACTGAATGAGGAACAGTGATCAGCTTTCCATTGGGCTTTCTAACAATAAGCTTGAATGCCTCTCAGTCTGTCTTTGAAAGGCTGTTGAGATCAGCAGCCAGGCAAAGTCATCAAGGGAAAAAAAATGAAAAACCTGAAGTATCATAGTTTGCTTTGCTAAATTCATGGGAGTTAGGCAAGAAAATTATGACAGAAGGGACGGGCATAAGAATGAAGAAAATACTACAATCTAACTAGCTTCATAGAGAAAAGTGCTTCTCCCATCACAAACCTGAGAATTACTTAGTGGAATGAAAAGATAAATACTTCCACAGTACATTTGAAAAATTGCATGTAAATTGCAAAGTTGTATTCAATAAGAGTTGTATTTTAATGTATTGAGACATTGCAGGGGGTGTCAGTCACATTAGTATATGCCTCGGGTGGTTGAATGTTAAAGCATCCCTTGCCTCCCATTGCACCAGAGGAATGTGTTAATGAGTCCATAGAACATAATCTTGTCATATTTTAATGCTATGTTAATTTAAATGGCTGAGGAACAAATCCTGGGGCTAGGAAAATCCATAGCGTGGAGCCAAATGATGCCATGCATTTTGTTCTTGATCCTCTGGTCATGCAGTCCTACTTCTCTTGAGTGAGAAATTTCTAAAGACATCTTGAGGGAGGGACACCTTCTGTGTAACTACCTTACTCTCAACTCCATTGTCCTCAGAGATTGGTGATAATAAAACTGCTCCACTGAGGATTATTTGGAGGTGGATTGAGAAGGAATTTTTGGCAACCCTGCTGCTTCACAGAAAAGTTGAAGGATTTTTTTATATCTTCTCTTTGCTGTGTGTTCTTAGCTAACAATTCCAAGGGAAAGATGAGGAGAAAAAGTATTAAAAGGCCTTTGCTGCTCAGCAGTTCAAATATAGCCTTTTAACAAATGCTAAAACACCTCTTTTCAAAATGTAGTTTATTTTAAATATTACAAGGATGAGAAGGCCCATTCTGGCTTCAACCTTCCCACTGATCTAGGGCAGGCATGACTGCTTAACTGGGCCAAGAACATCCTGAGTTACACTGTGCTGTCTAAAGAGTGATAATGATTTGGCTGAATCCTTTTCTTGTAAACAGAGATTGCCTACTAAGGGTTTAGCTGACATGGGGAATACTTGGTTCTACATTGGAGCCATCAAATTCTCTTATTCTTTTGGTAATACAAACAAAGATTTGTCATCCCCTAGCCCCTTTCCTATTCAGAAACTCTCAAAGGAGTTGTAAGCAAATTCAGTGAACCATAAGAGGTCTCTGAACAAATTTCAGCCCCATTTTAAATATAGAGAGCTGAACAAAGGAATGAAAACATTCCCAAAGACAGTAGTAGTTGCCTCAGTCTGGACCTTTCCATTTGCATCAACATCACACACACGTTCTCAGAGTAGTTCTGAAACACTGAAGGCACATCCAGCCCCTCCTGGTGCAATACACACTGCATGAGCCTTTGCAGCTCCACCAGCAGTACAGCAAGTACTTACACTGTACTCCACTTTAGGTCCATACCTAGTCCCATGCCTTGCACTGGGTAGAAATCATTTGCACATCAGTGTCTTCACAGAACTTGCAGCACACTAATTCTGTGACAAACAGTCATTTGGAAAACTGCAAAAGGACAAACAGGGACTAGAGGCTGCTTGGACCCCCATGGATTTGGCCTGACAGAGCCAGCTCCCTTTTGAGATGAGAGAGGTGGTCAGTGTTACCATCCTGAACACCATCTGCACAGCAACAACTTTGAACCTTGGGATGAGTCAAGTGGCTAGCAGCCACTGTTTGTCTTCCTTCTCTCCTAAGAGGTTTGCTTTCTGCTCATCTGCTCGGGTGGACTGATGCACCACCACAGGCTGTATGCTGGACTCCCTGATGAGTACTTCTGACACACGTCTCATGCTCACAGTAAAGCAGTCTTACACTTATTCTGTGACATTGTCTTAAGTGTGGCTTCCCATTTTCCCAGAGCTCATTTAGCCTAAAGCTGGATAGTTAGTAAACTCTCATGAGGCTATTGAGGGTGCTGTCTCCAAAACTGAAGTTCTAAGTTCTTTAATATGGAGAAGACTGAAAAAGTGTTCAGCACTTTGTGATAGATTCAATACTGTCAGGAACAGACTCAGTACTCACTGTGGTGGTGTGGGAGCACTGCACATCCTGCCTGCACTTGGAGTTTCTGAACAGCACTCAGTGAGTATGAAAAAATAAAAATCATACGATGGGTCCTTAAGGATGTGAATGGAAAGTGGCAGCACTCTCAGCTGGAAATTTAGATATAAGAGAAATTTGAAGGTTCAGCAGCCTGAGAAGGGAAAGGATGCAAATGTATCTCCTCTACGTACATATGCGGGAGACCAAACAGCAACATTTTTTGCCACTTTTTCTTTGTTATCATGTCACTTCAGCTTTCAATAACTTGGAATAACATCTTACAAACCATTTTTGAAATAAGGCTTTCTACTTTATTCTTCATGTTTTCTGTCAACTTTCTTTTTGACCAGGTGATCTAAGAAATAATTGATAGACATTGCAAGCAGATGATCTGTACCCTCACAATACCTCTGTCTCATAGTCATGTTTCACTTCTTATTTTCTATAAGCTTCTCCCACAACAAAAAAGAGAATTTCCTCCAAAGTGTCATTTCCACCACTTTTCATCACTAATTGGGTGAAAAATCAGATTAGTTTAATAAAGAGAGAGAAAGAGTGTGTGCATGTGTGTGTTTGTGTTTGTTCAGACTTCAAACAGTAAGGAGAAAGTCCTGACTTATAAAAATTTCAAATGTGAACTAGGAATTTCCTTAATTTCTTCTGCTCTTCCCAGACCTCTTCTCTTGATGATAAGCATACATTCCTTTTCAAGAAGTAATTTTTTTCTCTTCTTTCTCCTGTTTAATAGAAGATCCTCTCTCTACCTTAGCCTAAACTTGCTACTTTCACAAGCAAATTGTAATTAACCAAGCTTTAAAAAAATCAGTGAATGACCAAATAGTTGTAACCACAAGAAAAAAAGAAGTGTGGTTGTTAGAGAAAAGGACATCGATTACAATTCAAAGATATCTTAAGCTTTTTCAACCACTTCTTGGCAAAATGAGTTACAACCTTAGCTTTGATATCTTTTTGCTTCAGTATCCATTAAATTGGAATTTTATTGACATACTATAGCTTAGTTAAAAATTTATTCATGGTATGTCAGGCTGTGCTTCTGGCAAGGAGGGAAATTTGGGGAAAGATTTTTAACTAATTTTTTTCTCCTAGGCTTTTATGGATAAAGGTGACATTCCCCCTAAAAAGTGAGTGTTTTTCTCTTATAATTCCCTGTGAGAACATCAGAAAATATGGCTGCAGCAAAAAATTACAGTTATAAGTGTTAAAATTAATAATTTCAAGTAATAAAACAGCTTCAAAGATTGCTAATTTTTTCATTATTAAACAATAGATGCCATTAAATGCCAGTATTATAACATATGGAAGTATAATCTTCAGTACCATTCCCATCACACCTTTAATACTGCATGATAAGATCAAGCAGTATTAATCTCTGAAGCCAGATAAATGTTCTGAGCACAAACATCAGTTCAGTTTGAAAAAGAGAAAAAGGTTACTTGAAAAATATTGCTTACTGTTGAAAATTTCCAATTTTGCTCTCTTGTGCAACTGAAAACTGCAGCACCTTGCCACTGAAAAAAGAGAAAGACCTTTAAGCTGTTTATGTGTCATCAAAATATATGAGTAAAAGTGACATAACCCTGAGGAAAAATAACAGCTGTTGATTATACGACTATGTGCAGGGACTTAAGCATAAGGAAAAGATGTGTGAGTCTTTCTTCATTTCTGGGTCTATTTTCTCTCGCTCTGACATAGTTTAGATAAGTGTTTAGAATCATTCATAAAAATTAAAACAACTAAAATTTTAAAGAAGACAGAAATTAGTTTAAATCCCTAAGGAGTAGTCTCATGCAAAACTAGAAGTATGTAATATTTAATGCCTCTTTTCTGATGTAAACCATTCATTATGTGCTTTATCATAAATATAGAATCATAGAATCATAGAATCAAATGGGTTGGAAAGGACCTCTGAGATCATCAAGTCCAACCCTTGATCCACTGTCACCACAGTTACTAGACCATGGCACTCAGTGCCACAACCAGTCTCCTCTTAAACACCTCCAGGGACAGAGAATCCACCACCTCCCTGGGCAGCCCATTCCAATGCCTGATTACCCTCTCTGTA
>JAWWLV010000001.1:105788796-105817911 GCA_035041135.1 Platyrinchus mystaceus
GATGATCTGCTCCATAACCTTGCCAGGCACTGAGGTCAGGCTGACAGGCCTGTAGTTTCCCAGGTCCTCCTTCCGGCTCTTTTTGTGGGCCAGAATATAATTTGAAGTAGTATCTTAAGCTGGTTCCTCCTAACTGTCCTTCATGCTCCATGTAAACAAGCTGTTAAGGGAGTTTCCTGTGAATGGAATCTCAGTACAGGAGCTGAGGGCAGAATTAATGGCATTCCTTAGCCAGAAGTAACTAAAAAAACACAGGGAAACTGTATCAAACAGCTTGTTCCTGAAAAGAAAATGATTTTAGCTGTTTCCCATTTGGAGATAGAGTAGTCATGAAAAAAAAAGCGAAAACCTTTACCTGAGTTTCACTGACGCCCATTGGCACGGCACAGTAGATGCTGGAGCACATTTCAACAGTGAGTTTCCTTAGAAAGTTTATAATAATCTTCACTTGGCTCCCTTTTTTAAAGAAATAAATAGGTTTCTCCTGTCAGGCTTTGATCATCATGTGAGATGTAAACAGACTGTATAACAAGGAATCTATTTGTAGGTTAAAAAAAGGGTTTAAGTTTATTTTTAGAGCTGTTGGCTTTCAGTCCCAATTCCCGATTTGCTCCTCAGGTGCTGAGATATTTCAGGATATTAGTACTCAGTTGGCATTTTGCAAAAGTTGTTGAATGTCTGTATAAGTATGCTATTATAAAACATCATAAAAACAACAACAACAAAAATGTTTTCCTTTTTCTACGTTCTTAGGCAAGTAAGAAGCTATTTCTGCAAGTGAACAGTTTTTTTTAGCAACCCCTTGGAATCCTTGCATTGCATGCAAGGGCATAATGATAAGGTAATTTTTTTATATAATTTCCATAAATTTTACAAGTATTACTTGCTAATATTATAGTAAAAATTGGAAAATCACTATTTTTTGTGCAATATTGTACTTTCTAAATTTACAAATTCACTTCTGCTTATTATTTTATATCCTCTTTACATATTAATGAGGAATAACCTCACATAGACTTAGGCATCTGTCATATACTTTCTATTTCCAAGCTTTTAATCCACTTTCCTGTCTAGTTGAGAAAGTGAAATAGATCCTTCAAAGGTGAGATTCACTTACGATGTCTACACTAGAATGAGCTGAATCATTCTAAAACAGCTTCTATTTCTCACCTGTAAAAAGGTAGTCTGAATGATGAGCTCCGGATGATGACAACACTCTGAGAACCTGAAGTTATGGAAGATTAGTTCTGCCCTAATTACCAGAGTTAGCACCACAAATTGCAGTGGTAGAAAATTTGTTTTAATTTGTGACAATATGTGGCAAAGTTTTCCCAGTATTGAGTCTGACAAATCTTTTAAATCCAATGTAACTATTAAATTTGTGATCCTCCAACAAAGATTAATGTTTTCATAGTCATTAATGAGAGTCAGGCCTCTATTTAAAATCAAAGACTAATTTAAGAATGTTTTACTTTTTCTCTTAAGAAACTGCCTTATGTATATACCTTATATATACATATATATATTCACACCCCATATGTTTATACCTTTTGTGAATGTATATATATATATACACACACATATATATGCACACACTATATTCACATATTTCCTTGTGGAAACACCTGAAACTGATCCCATCATTGCTGATATCCCTACATCATATTTTGTTTTGTGGAGAATTTGGGGTTTGTTTTAGTTTGGTGTTTGGTTTTCAGATTTTTTTTTTCAAACTTTGTTTGAATATAAGTATTTCCACTTTAAAAATTCATAAATATGCGGTTAGACTTAAGTCGCAGATTTAGAACAACCTGGCAGTAATATATTGGTCATTTATTTCAGTGGAATTTTTTAATGTAATGTCAAACCACACAAAATAAATATGTGAGAGATAGGGCATTGTGGGGAAGAACCACAAGGAAA
Organism: Platyrinchus mystaceus; assembly: GCA_035041135.1. Classification (NCBI taxonomy): domain Eukaryota; kingdom Metazoa; phylum Chordata; class Aves; order Passeriformes; family Tyrannidae; genus Platyrinchus; species Platyrinchus mystaceus. Next base: position 105,790,720 of record JAWWLV010000001.1, read on the forward strand.
TAAAACAGGAGAGAGGAGACAAATTACCTGAAAAACCCTCTCAATCTATAATCCTTCAATTTATCATTAATTCTAAATACTTCATTGTATCTCTCTGTATCAGCAAGAAGACACCACTACTACACAGTGTGAAAATGTGTGCGATATAGTGTGAAGTACTGACCAGAGATAGTAAAATTATTGCATATTTATAAAGTGTTCATCGACACAGGAATTCCAAAACCTTGTGTCCTGGGAAAATGCATTGCTTGTTAACTGCTTGTAGTACCATACCCTAATAGTTCATGCAGTTATAAAATAGATATATATTTTTTTCCTTTTGTGAAATGGGATATTGGTATTAAGTTTTTCAGCCTGGTAGGAATTTTAATTTTCCATAAATTAACTTGATGTAGAAAACATAACAGCAGACAGTTTAATGACATTCTGCTTTTGAACACTCATCTTTGAATTTATTCTTACATCTGACAGGTATTCAATTTAGAATTTAAAATATGAACAGGATTAACACAAAGAAACCTGATTTGATTTACAATTTTGGTTGGTTTTTTTCTCTGTATTTTCCCTGTCTTCAAAACATGGTTAGCAATAAAGATTGGAATTTCCAAATTATCCTAATAGCTGAGGGTTGAATTAACATTAACAGCTCCTTTTGCAACTTGTGCCTTTTGCTCAATGCAGGTGTGGTCAGATTAAGGTGTGAGTTGGATAGGAGGCTGCACTAATTGTAGTGTAACACAGTGATCTTTGTGTGTGAAAGCAGATGGAGGTGAGGTTGGGCAGTTATCATTTCTGCCAGAGCAAATTTGTGCTTCTCAGTGGAATAGTTAATTTTGAATTTAATTCCTCAAAAGATGAGGAGTCCAGATTCTGTGCATTTCCACAAATCCACATTGCCACATGGTCACTATCAGCAGCAAACCTGGCTTTCTGAGGCTCTAACATGGCAAGGTTACAGCCCTTTTATAGTACCCAGAAGTCTGATGTTCCAGGCAACTGCCTACCAGCTAACAATTCTGTTCAAGATGTCATGGCAATTTTGCATCCTCTGCAGTCATATTTATTTTTTCAAACTGCACTTGGGCAAATGTAAACAACCTTTTTTTTAGTGCTGAAATAATAGTATACACGTGGATATACATCAAGGTAACAAATCTGCTTTGATTCGAGCATCTCAGTAAATCAGACTGCACCCAAGACCTACAGAATTGAAAGGAAACCTTCCACAAATGCCTCTGAAAAATTCTAAGTTGTTCTGCCTAATAGTTGCTTTTAAATATGCAAAAATAATCAAACGTACTTTACCTTTATGAAAAGCTACTTAAGTATTAACTAACCAAACCGCATGACTCCTATATATAATGCAGATGAATGTATAATTTATATTTTACTCTTTAGTTATTAGTCAGGCAAATTAGCCACAAAAGTGAACAAGCCTTTTACTAAAGAGTGAAGGATATGAAATTACACCTTGTTTTCCGTTATTGATTGCAGGGAAATCACAGTTTCCCTTCAGCTGTACTACAGAGGGGGAAAACCTAAAAGGTTTGTTATGCACTACTTTTAAAAAGTCATTATGCAGAAGGAGAATTAAGCCAGTACTACCTCAGATAGCAGATAAACTTTAGAAAACTATTTTTTTTATCTCAACATACAATATTGTGGTCTGTATATTGCATACTTTACAAGATGACAACACATTGTTTTCATATTGTATGTTGTACACATATATGTCACTATATTTTGTCCTACACTATGAAAATATTTACAGGCAGAATACACACTGAACAACAACCAATCAGGACCCTGATTCTTTGAAAGAAACTGCCATCAAAACCAATGGCTTCGATGGCTGGAAAGTGAAATTTTCCCCAATGCATGTGTTGGAGCAAGAATTTCAGGATTCTCAGTGTATCTACTATAAAGCTGGTTTTTTGATTTATAAAGTTTAGCTAACTTTTATTTTCAAACATGACATATCTGCTTGGTTTTGCCATCTTGTTATTTTTCCAAAACAGGATTTCCTCTGAGAACCAACATCCAACAGATGTAATGTTATGTTACATTATAAACACACTTAAATTACATATAAGTAAAATACCTACATATTTAACTATATGGTAGGTTTCCCTGGAGAGCAGATGTGAATTATCAGTACCTCATAGACCTCCTTTATTTGTAATCAGCCTGAATTACTCAGAGAAGGATTCTCAAATCTTGATGAAGTCCAGTTACCTGGACGGAAGGGTCTCAAAAAGTGGGCGAGAATGGGAGGCAGGTGCTGAGCTCTTTCCTTAGCAACTATATTTCATAGGGGCTGTGTCACCACCACTGATTGTGAATCCTGTTTGTTCCAGTTTTGTGATATAAAAAGAGCTCAAGAGTATGTCAACAGGACAGATTTTACACACTGGAAACGAGAGGGCGAGAGCGCGATAGAGAGAGATCTTTCATCTTGTCAGTGCCTCTTCATCAGCATTCAGATCACATTGCCTTCATTTCAGACCCTGCCACTCTCCTCTGCCTTCATTCTTTTTTTTTTTTTATTCTGATTCATCTATCTTCACTGCTGAAAATGAAACTTTCTCCTTTGCATTGAGAGTTGTCTCTCTTCTTTCAGGAAATGCTACACCGTCACTGTTGGTCTCACAAGGAACAGCTTGTTGCCTCCTCTTAGCCTTTGAAAAAAATTGGCTGTTTAAGATAAAACAAGTCAAAAATACACATTGAAATGGAAGTTACATTTTTTCCAGGTCCACAGATCAAGATTATACAGGAGTGTTCTTGTAAATCTTAGTAATTGCTGATCCTTCATTTTTCATTGTCTGCAGCTTGCTTTCTGTGCTGTCACAGACATTCTGTAACAATCATGCTAAAATGGTAACATTTATGTTTGCTTTTTCTTATTTCAAAAGAATATTTAATGTACAAAATAAAGACGGAAGAACGAAAATGTTGGACACGGGAAGTTGGAATTTCAGACTATGGATAACAAAAGTTTGACAGAATTGTCTATAGAATGACACCAGGAAAAGCTGGCACTCTTATTAATCTGTATGAGACCTCCAATTTGTTTATGCTGTAAAGTTGTCCTATAGTCACAGAGCATTTCAGTAGGGTACAATACTCTCCCACCAAGGCTGTCATGTTTCTGTGTAGACTTGAAGAAAGATTCAGACAGCAACAGAACCCCCCTCAAAGTCATGTTAAAAACCGTTTCCTTTAACCCTTTTGCTGCTGATACCACAGAGATCCTGCCATGTTGCCATCACACACAAATGCATTTTTTCAGCATCTCTCATCTTTCTTTCTGTTTCATTCATAATACCTGCTTACTTACACCTGTAAAAATGAGCACTGAATAAATTCAGAAATTCTTACCTGGTAGTAGTTTTTTTTCTCCCTTTTTGACTACAAGTAAGTACCAATGTAAAAAGAAATTTCTGTACACTAAACCCAGGCAAGTGACACTCCTTGTCATTTTTTTCCAGATTCTGTGTTGCATTAACCCTGTACATAATGCATAATGTGCATTAACTCTTTCAATAATGCAAAACTTTCAAATTCCATGGAGAGTCAGCACAAAGACCCAGTTAGCCCAGAGTTTCATCTCTAAGAATGACTAGTAGAAGAAACCTAAGCAAAGGGTGAAAGAAACAAGTGAAACAGACTGAGATCTTTCTCTGGTGTGTCCTTCCACCTTGGCTGCACATAGTTTAGGCATTTTCTGTCTGCAAAGTTATAATTAGATTATTGTTTAATACAAAAGAGAGGTCTCTCCAACAAGAATGTACTTAATCTTTCATAACTGATTTATACTTTGGCCTTCAAAACATCCTGGGGCAATGAATTAATTATACAATTTACTTATTTGTTATGCATCTCTTTTGAACATGTCACATCATAATTTACTAGCTGCCTCCTCATTCTTGTGTACTGAGGACATTGGTCTTCACATTACTTGTAACTTTAGAGATCTCACGTGTATTTCCCTTTGTATCACCTTTTGCAAACCAAATAGATTTATTCTGTTCAGTATTCCTCCACATCTCTAAGCAAACATGTTCTATTTGACTATTCCCTTGCTAATTACTTTGCTTAATGCTAATTACTAATTATGACTTTTTTTGAGACCAGACAACCTAATCATATGCATATTCATATTCAAGAACAAAGTTCACTATGGATTAATACAGTGGCATAATGTTTCTTTTTAGTTTTGTTTTAATTTCTTGTCCCAGTCCTTCTTGATGTTTTGATTGTTTTTTGAAAATTATTTACAATTATGTTGACATTTTTGAGAAAGTTTGATAGTGATATTGATAGTTTCCTTTATGAGTACTACAAGATTTTTGTGAAACCGGAAACATTTTAAACTATGGTAGCAATAATTTTATAACATCCTTAAATGTTAAAACATCTCATACATACTAGAACAAAAAAAGTTAACTATAAATTGAATATTTTGCAACTTGGTATGGCTCTCTTCAGTCTTTTTCTACTAATTCTCATCCTACTGAATCATCTGCTGTTACAATGATGACAAGCTTCATCATAATGAGTTTGAAAATATTTTTTTCTGTATGCCGTTAGTGGGTTGATTTTGAACATTTTTGTCAGGGCTGAGTTGCTATAGCTTTACATTTAATGTACTAAATATAATTTCCAATTATTGGGCTATGATGTTCATGTTAGAAAGAAGGTTTTTTTATCTCAGAATCAAGCTAGCCCTTTTTTAAAGATCTAATGGGTTCTTTCACCAAGGATGTAACGTTTTTAAACAGTATCCCCTGCTCCACCTAACAGTTTTACCCTTTTAGCTGTATTTTTTTAAAAATTCTTTTAAATTAAGTTTCATGGTTTTTAGGCATTGCCACTCTTTACAGCAAAATAATACTTCAGTAAGAGAAAGTGAGATTGTTTTGATATCTTTTTGGAGGGATCTGGGGAGATTTGCTTCTGGAAATTGAATATTCACAGTGATTATTGTACAGTAGTACTTAAATAATTGGCTCTTGAACTTGGTCTTGCACATTGTTTAAAAGTAAAGAGCTGCTTCTCTTCTTATGAGTCCTCTGCTCACGTGCAGGCCATACCTGCACATAGAAGTCTAGATTTCCCCATGTCATCCAAATAGCAAATTGAAGCTATGAAACATATTGACTGTAGATAATTCTAATAACTTACATTAATAACTAGGACAAACCTTTGCAGCTGCTAAATTGGATGTGTTGGTAAGCATAAAGTCAAGTGCCTCTGTATGCACACGTGTGTATAGAAGGGAGACAGAAAATCAGCAACACTAAAAAACAAACATTTCCTAGGTTAATGAATTCTGACATGTATAGTTTTATTGTAATTGACTCATGAGGTCTGTGAGGTAGAAAATTCACACAGCTTTGATTTTAGCAATCTCTTATTTTTGCTCCATAACTTTCCAAGGCATATTTTTACTCAGGAACATTAGACCAGTTAAATTTTAGTTTGTTCCTGTCAAAGTGGTTTACATCTACACAGGCAGTTTCTGGATTTGATTTTGGTTTTGTCAGTCACACTCTTTGATATATGAAAGCACTTAAAGTACTTCAGGGTGAAAGTAGCTGTACTTCTTTGGGAACTCTCTAATATGGAGCTGCATCTGAGTGAACACCTTACTGCCATGCTCCTGGCAGTCCCAGCTCTACAATGACCTGCATGACTTCACATTTTGTCTACCTGCACGAGGGCTGCAGAAGTCATTTCATTAGTGAGGGAGTCCTTCAACAGATGACCCTGCAGTCAAAGGAACAAAATTTGTATTACGCACCCATTAATTACATGATGACCACCTGAACCCCATTCATGCAAACAGTATCAATATCACATCTCAGAGTGAGGATGGGCAGGATTGCATAATAATGATAATTTATAAAATTGTGTATAATATCCACATTGGATGGATTGGCTGGGGAAGGTCCCTGCCACCCAGCCCTGCCCTGCCAGCCATGGCCTGTCCACAGGTGGGCGGGAGGCCTTGGAAAAATCCTTTTCCTCCTGAGAAAACCTTTCAGTGACAGAAGGGTTCAGTGACCAGAATGGGCTGGTGAGGAGGTGCTGGGCAGCATCCCAAGCAGGGGAGCAGCACAGCAGCAAGGGAGCAGCAGCCCATGGGAGTTGTTCTCCTGGCACATTTTCTAGCATCTAGCAATTTTTAGAGTGAAAAATAGAGAAAACATTAATAGAAAGACTAAAAGCCAATTTTCACAAAGCAGCTGGATGAGTCAATAAAGTTTTGCTTGTCGTCTTGCTTTTTCCATTAGGGTTTGTGTCTTTTTTTTGGTTGGTTGGTTGGGGATTTTTTGCAATTCAGATCACATTTGTTTCTTAATTTCTAACACTTTTCATTTTCATGATTGGCATTTTCTCATGATGAAAAGTGAAAAGCCTTGAAATGCCAGCTTTAAGAAGTTAGGAGGTGCTTTACATGAGTACTGTTTTTGCTTGTCACCAGCCCTGCCCTTTTCACCTACTGCTGTCCAGCTCTGGCCATTGTTAGGGCACATCATGGGCTGAGGAGGATTACTCTGATAACTTGGGTCAATCATTCTTATGTAACTTTTTTTCCAAATAATGCTTATATTTAAAATCTCCAATTTATTATCTTTGATTGGACAACAGTAGTGCAAGATCCTCTGTAACACCTTTTCAAGTAATAGGAGCCTTTGTATTGACTTTATAGGAATTGGATGAGAGTTATATTACTGAAGACTCTAAAAGTAAACAGACCCTCAAAGGAAAATAATCCCTTATTGCTGCCTTCTGTTAGTCTTTTTTGGGGGAAAAAAAAAAAAAAAAAAAAAAAAAAGCAACTCTGAACTGAAACATATAGATCTTTTTTAATGCATGAATGCACCCCACCGTTTTAGATTTCTCATCTAGTGATAGAGTACTATTTAATTAAATAGATGAGGTGTATGTTCTAAGCAGCTTATGGATGGATATTATCTTCATTTGAGATACTCTAATGAGAGACTAGGGGAACAGCAAGTAACCATTTATTCTACAAAATTAAAAATGGGCAAGAGATGAGCATTTAATTACCTTGAGATTATCTTTTGCTACATTAGGTTAAAACAGTAAGTTGCAGGACAACAAGGCTAATTTTTTATATGTGAGTGTATGTGTGTGTGTGTGTGTACATATATAATTCCACCTTTAAACATTAAGAATCAATGAAATACATGTGTTGAAGGAATGGCTTTCTGAATGAAAGTACCCTCCCACTCAAGTAGTAACAAGACATTTAGCTTTCATGCAATGTCACTTTTCATCCACAGGTGCTGTAGTGCTTTGCTCAGGCCACCTACAACTGATGACTACTCGACACAGAAGGCTTGTCTAGGCTGCACAGAGAGGCAGCAAGGCCCTGGCAGAGCTGTGCACCAAATAGCCTGAGCTGTCTGACATACTCTGCTCAAAGCTGCTGAATTAGTCACACAAGAATGGTACCAACAGGAAAAGCATGGTAAAACTGTGGCATTTGGGACAACACAGCTCAGCAATGAGTACAGCGTGTTTATACTCATGAAAAGGTATGTGTGGTTCAGGAAAAGAAAAACATAATTGCAATTAAGACTATAAACAAGAATTTTTGTTATTAAATCTCTTCATTATGAGATGAGTATTATTCCCTGACTGGATATGTACTCTTTGGAGTCAGGCTCCTCTGTAAAGGAAATTGCTTTTGAAATTTTCACGACACAGAATTAGGGATTATTCTTTTTAAATTATATGCTTTCTTGAACACTCTTTTCTTGACTGAATAAAAATATGTAGTGTGTAATGTACATTATATAAAGCACACCACATAAATGAAATGAAATTACATATAAATTAAAATATATAAAAATAAAAATATAAAATATACAAATATAAAATAAACAAAAGATTTCAAGGAGAATAGAGTAGTTAATCAGATAGCAGATTTCATTTTATCTTGTTCTCTCTGAAGCATTCCAGACCCCTTAGTCATGTCAGAAGTGGACAAAAAGGGAAGCCTTTTGTAATAAGATCAATGAAATTGTGTTTTGAAAAGGGGAAAAGAAAAGAAAGAAATAGATAAAATGCTGACCTTTCTCTTTACTGAAACTGTTTAGTAATTGGACTGAGAATGCAGTTTGCAGGATTACAGGGTTCAGATGTAGATTTTTACAGGAGCAGGGCTTCTGTTTGGTATTTTTAGTGGGTGAGTGTAAGCATATTTTGGAAATTTTGATTTCATTACTTTTCTAATCCAAAAAAATTATGCTTGTTTTGCATGCTGTTAGATTTATATCATATCATAGTTCTATTGTATACGCACACTCAGCAAGAGAATGTGCAAGTGCTGATGTTTTACTGTGGTACTTAGTCTGTTTCTCCCATAGCATTTGTTAAAAAGTGGGGAATAAATACACAAATGGAAAACTATTTACTACCTAAATCCACAGGTAGATGGCGAAAGACCTGCCAGTCTCTTTGGACCCTCTGGACAGACTTGCCTGCAGGGTAAGCATGAGGCTGAAACGTTTTGAAGGACACCTCGCAGCTAAGGGATGGTATCAGCTCTTGGCTGGTGCCCATTCAAGCAGAATGGATTTAGTAACAAAAAGCATTGTGCACGATGTTAGCATTCTTCAGAGCCACATGCTTTGTCAGCCCTTTCATTTTAAATATGTATTACTTTTAGAAAAGGAAGTTTACTTTGACTGCACTATTTCACTTTCCTTAAGACACATTAAATACAATGATCCTTTTAAAGACACTGAAGTATAGATGAAGATGAGGTTTGTCCCTCTTCCTTATCTCAAGGGATATAATGCCTCAAGATCACACTCATGGTACAGGTAAAGATACACTACTCCTTCATATTACACCATTCAACATGCATTGAATGTCATGAAATTAAAACAATGTTTGCAAACCCACAAGACTTCACTTTTCTCTTTGGTGAAATATCTTGAAAACACTCAAGCCATGATGAGGACAAAGGAGATCTTCTGTATTATACAAGCCCTAGTTATTTATGTGAGGATGAAGCCAATTAGAGATTAGGTATATGGCTGAGAAAAAAATTAAATTTAAAACCTCTTATACTTGCATTCATACAACTGCATTGCTATTCATAGAAATTCCATAACTGAGAAATGAGCTGAATCCAGTTTCTTTAACCCAGGGACAAATTTAACTCAAGAGCGCAGGTGGTTTGTATTCTGGACGTGTGAATGGTCTACAGATTTTCTGTGTTATTAGTCTAGTTTCAGCCATTTTAGCAATTCCATTGTATTTTGTTCGCAGCCTTTGGCTTCCACCCTTTTTCATTTTCCCTTTCTCCTGCCAGACCCTTAATCAGCTTCTCTGGGAATTTATATAGCTCCCATGACTGCTGTATAAGAACACCTAAAAAACATTAATGCCTTTTTATCTTCACTGCACCCTTATTCATAAGAACAGTGTTAATTCACATTATACAGTGAAGGAACAAAAGGACAGAGAGATTAAATGACTTGGTTATCAGTGGAAGAGAAATCTGTAAAGCACCAGGAACTGAAGGCAAATATGCCTTAGCTTTAGCCCCAAGTACCTCCTTCCTACTCTCTGCCCATTGCAGAGCACGACCAGCCTCAAGCATTTGTTGCTCTGTCCAGGCACGAAGAGCACTCTTGAGGTCCCGTGGTGCAGGTGCCTGTGCTGGAAGTCTGTTGTAGCAACTCCATGGTGAAAAAGCAGCTCTCCCAAAAGATGATGTTGAGAATCAAAGTTGGGAGCCCCTCTCCCTCCCTCTCACTCTGTCAAACAGCTAGGATGCCTGGGTGTCTAAATCAAGCACCCAAACCAGCTCTCTAAAGTAGACGGTATGAGTCATTTAGCTAACTTAAAATGCCCTGTACTGATCCACAAAGAGAATCCCATGAAGTTTTTCATGTCTCTTTTACCTGCCCACGCATATGGATCACTCATCATAGTAGTATCTGAATGGCTGGTTTTACCAGTCACATTAATTTTCGTGGTTTAACACTGAATTTTGACTACTGGTTGCTGCATTCATTTCTACTTTCTTCTATTTTTGTCCAACATGAAGAATGTCATTATGTTATCATAGGGAGAGGTGGGGTGGGGTGTGAGCAAGTTCCACAAATTCTGCAACAGTCCCCACCTCTCCTGCAACCTGCTGACTCTGCATGGCACTTTATCTGCATATTGATAATCCTTTATCGTGTCCCGCAATAAAATTACATTCTCCCATGTGCTGTTTTTTCTCTTCTCTCTTCTCTTGTTAAGATATTGGGGGTTTAACAACTGGTGCAGTTTGGATTCTTCTCTGTGGCCTTAAAAGGAAGCCACGATGAATTAAGAGGTAACTGAATGTTGCCTGGTCTTTTTGTCTCCCTGTTTTGGAGAATGCCATTTACATAGACATGAATATGAACAGTTACTTATCTGTTTATCTCACACTGCTCAGATATTTCCTGCTTCTCTACACTCCCACCCCATACAACAGGTTGTAAGAGTACAAAATTCCTCTGACCAACCACGTACCTACTGAGAGGCAACTCTGTGTCACTCTTCCCTGTGAGTGTGCACCTGCAGGACCAATGCTATGGAAGAAGGGGTGCCTACTCCTTTGCACCTTTGTGCCGAAATGGGACCAAATTTATTGGGGGGAGTGTCAGAATTTGAGAGTTATGTTTTATAGAACATTTGTTTAGTATAATAAACATCTGCAAATGATTATTTATTTCATGAAGTAATTAACATTCCTAATTAGATGCACCTTGCAGCTGCTGTTAATCTTAATTGGCAATAATGCAGTTACATTTTGATACATATCTTCGGAAGAGTTACAGAAGAGAAGGGGGAAAAAATACCCGACAAAAATCTGAAGGGAAGGAAATAAAACTGTTCCCACACAGTTCAGAGAGTTCGCACAAAGAAGATCCCATGGCAACAGCGAGGCCCACAGTTTGCCTTATAAAAATCCAAGAATAGATAATGTATCATCTCTCCTAAAACACTTCGCTTCGGAAACCGGAGGGGAAGATGAGGAGAAAAATAAAATAAAGCACAAGAGGAGAAGAGAAGCTGGGTGACCCCCGCGCGTGTCGCGTTCATCCTCCCGTGCCCCTGCCCTGCCCCAGCCCCGTCCCGGGCGGGCGAGGAGCGCTGCGGGCAGAAAAGCCGCGGGAGGCGGGCGGCGCCGGGGCGGAGGAAGGGAGAGAGGCCCCGCCACCCAGGAGTTTCTCCAGGATTCCTTCCGAAGGACCCTCCCTCCGCGGCTCCCCCCTGCACGATCCCTCCTCCGGAGCCGTCGCGGAGCGGCGAGTGCAGCGCTGTCCATCGGGGGGCAGTGCCGGCCCCTTCCTGCCGGCCCGGCGGAGGGCGCGTTCCGCCGAGCGAGCCAGCCCGTCTCGTAGGAACACAGGGATCGTCTATGCACTGCAGTTTCTCTCGCCTCTCTCTCCCTCCCTCCCTCTCTTCCTCTGCTCCCGAGGATATTTTGGGTGGATTGTGGTTATCAATCAAGACCTCCTCTTCTTTGCTCATCACTTGTCATTTTCACCGGGGATTAGTTATCGTTCGGGGCAAGCGGACAACTGATTTTTTTTTTTTTCTATCTTCTTTTCCGCGTCTGGAGAATTCCCCCCCTCCAAACCTCCCCCGCTTCCCCTTTTTCTGGCGCTGTTTTCTTTTTTTTTCTTTTTTTTTTTTTTTTTTTTTTTTGGGGGTTGTGGGGGTGGTGGGACCCCGCAAGCACCCACCCGTCGGCCCCCCCAGCAGCGCTTTCCCAGCACCAGGAAACCCCTCCGGGCCGTCGCTCGCCGGATACTTGTGCGGGAAGCCGGCATCCGGCCCTCGGCGGCGCGCTGGGCGCGGAGCTGCCCGCGGGCAGCGCGGGGGCCCCCAGGCCGGCCGCCCCCTTCCCCCCTCCCCCCCCAGCCGCACCTGGATGGTACCTCCCGCCGGCGACGCGGGCACTTTCTGAACTAGGAAGGAAGGGGCGACTCGGGGGGGGGCGGGGGGGGCCGCCGAAGTCTGTATGGAATTACCTGCGCCCGCGGCGGAGCTGGCAGCGGTGGATGGATGGGCGCCGCGTCCGCGGCACTCGCGGCCAGCTCAGCCCCAGGAGTAAACACGGGGCTTCTCCGGCCGAGTGCGCAGTGTGGTGACCGGCACTCGCCTCGCTGACTGATCGCACCGGAGGGATATTTCGGGAGACTCCTGTGGGTAAGGTCATTTTATCCAGGCAAAAGCCCGGCATTGCTAAACTTGGTGGCGGGTGACTGAAATGGGCACTTTCGGGATTGCTGCATTAGCCTGATGCGAGGGGGCTCCAGCCGCTATTGGCAGTTAAGTGGAATAACTGCAGTAGGTCTTCTGGTGAGTGCTTTTTGCGATAAATAAAAAAAAAAGTAATTAAGAATCTTCTCCCTTCTTCATGCACCCTCTTGATTTGGGGGAGTACTGTAAAAGCAAGAAGTCTTTCTTTTTCCCCCCCCCCTTTTTTTTTTTTTTTTAAATTTGCCCTGTTGTAATGTATTTGACTGAAAAGGGTATGTGGTAGTAAAGAAGCTCTCCGTGATGGAATCTAATTAATATCAGCTCGGAGCCCATCCGATGGTTAAATAAATGTTTCCAACTCTGTGCAGCGTTCTGCTGCATTTCATAGCTGCAATGGAGGTAGAGAAATCCTGCTCTTCAAGTTGTTAAACTTTAAGGTGGTGATCCTTATCGATCGTGGTACATTGCACTGGTGCTAAAGGGGTTAAATGCCACTGGTAATTTGGAATTACAACTGTTCCTGCAAGGAAATTATAAACTGAGGGACAGTAAGGACAAAGAACCCCTCAGCTTGATAGTAGAGAAATACCGTAAATGTCACTAGTCTGAAAATCTCTCATCCAGCTGCTCTTACAAAATATTTTTTTCACCCAATAACTTACCTACTGAAGCCTCAGACCACGTGTATGGGAGTTGGAAGATGTGCAAACAGAGATGCTATCTTCGGTATTTCATACATATATGCATCTGGCTGAGGGACTGTGTGGGAATTCATTCCTGTTACTTGTGGTGTGAAGCGAGACAGGGAGAAAAAGGAAAGAAAAGATCATCTTCTTAGGAACAGAAGCGAGCACGGGAACCACTTCAGCCTTTAAAGATTTAAAGGGATCGGAGCAATGCACATAGGTAATCTTTCTCTGCTAAATCAGTTCTGAAAAGAAGGAATGGGGGAAGGTTGAGGGAATCGATAGTGATGACGTTGTGCAGTGCAATGCACTGCAATGCTAAAGTTACATGGTGTGTGCGAAAATATGTACCCTTATGTACTGCTGGTGGGTTCATGCATAATGGATGGAAGAAGATATGCAGATCTGTCTGTAGGAAGATGGATGTGTTTTGTGCAAAGACGGCGATTATGTAACTTGATTACATCAGTGGCATCAGTCGCCGATAGTGGAATAATATTCTCCTATAGCGTATCGATCACTTGGGTTAACTTTGAGGCGCTCACGGCAGCGGGGGATGGAGACCTGGGCAGAGGAGGGGAGATCCTTGCTCAGCTCCTGACAAGGGGTTTGCCTCTTGCAGGCTGCCTTTTGAATCAGCGTGCTGCTGGCGGAGTTTCCCCGGGACAGGGAGTTCACGGAGGAGGAGGAGGCGGCTGCCGAGGCGCTGGTTCAGCCACACCCGGGGAGAGGGCTCCCGAAGAGCCCCTGCAAGGCTGCACAATGGTCCCATTGAGCAGCCCCGGCTGCGCGCTCCTCGGCAAGGTCACACCGCAACCTGGAACTTCGGTGCATGGCAACAGCTGAGCGGAGGAGGAACAAAGTCGAAATTAAAATTGATCCTCCTCCTCCCCCCTCGCCGTCGCCTACCTCCGAGCACGTCGTTCTGCTGACCCCTCGTCCAGTGCGCTGGTGCCGCTTTGCCCCGGGTGTGCGCCCAACATAGACAGCGTTGTTTCTCTCTCCGGGTGTGCAGTGACTGCCTCACAGCTTTGGCAGGGTGCTGCTTCAGTGTGTTAAGAGTACTGCGTGACTGACTTTAGAATAAAAGTATTGTCAGATACAACAGCCTAATATACCTGTTAGATTTACAGGAAGCTAAAAGGTGGTCCATTAGCACATCTCAAGCCTCTTAGAAGTGAGGAGGTGAAGAGCAAAGGTGTAACAGGAGCCCCTGTTGAACTCTGATGGACTTTTTTAGCAAATTGTCCACACAGATAGTAGTATCAAGATATGCCTTAATACCCGTTTTAGAATCCTGAATCACTTTTCCTATCTGTTCAGGGGGAGGAGGAGGAGGAAGAACACTCCTTGAAGACAGATAAGCTCACAAAGGCACTGCTGAGGCCCCATACCTCTAACAGATGCATTTTCTGAAAAATGTAAGCCTGATGAAATCTTAACTCAGCTGAAATGAGTGAACTTATCATCACTGACCTATGTCCTTCCCCGCTTCACTCTGAATCCATTCTAACAAAATGCCACTAAAATACTTTTCAGTTAAGAAGAGGTGAGAGCAGAGTGAGTTTTACATCTCTTAATAAACATGATCTTCACATACCTACTATATTTAATGCACTATCAAACTCATGGCAATTTTACCCTACAACTAGCCTGAAAAATAATTTTCTCTGCTTCCCTGGAAACATCAGTATTTTAAAGTTGGTTCACCATTAGTTCATGACTATTTTCATATTTCTAGAGCATCGGTCTGTGCAAGCACTAATAAATCCTGCTAATATAGTTTAGAATTTGACATTCGTAGAGTATACTGAGTAAATTGGAAAAAAAAGAATGTGAAGTTAACTCTGTTTCCATCCTTCAGGGGTCAGAATAACACTATGGCAACTCCTATGCATTGCTACAGCTCTTATAATTTTTAGACATGTCCATGGCATACTCTGTTCTGCCACACATAATTACAGGCATGCTCTTTCTGTTGATTCCTTAAAAGACCCCTTGTGACACACAGGCTACATACCCGTACCACCCATCTTAAAGGAAAGCGCATTTGTCTACAGAAGGTGTTATAAAACTGGTGGTGTAAAAGAGTGGGCATTGACAGTGTGGGATTGTATCACATGGTACATGTACAGTGGCATGCAGCATACAAGGATTTGCAAATTCAGGATAATAGAGAGTAGTAAGCAACCAAGTTTTATTTATAGATTAATTTTGTTGTTGTAGTTAGCAATACCTGCTCCGTAAAAATAGAGGATTTCAGCTCCTATCCAATATCTGTTCAGTTTGCACCAGATGTAGCTTCTTTGAGAGGAAACTTTCATTGCTGAAGTAAAGCTGTAAATCACTCGGACAAATGAAGAGAAAATGTGAAGAGAAATATTTACATAAAACATTCTCAGGCTCCAAATCTCAGACCACTGAATGCAGTGAGAGTTTTGCCACCCACTCCTTGCTGTCGCTGGAGAGCTGGATTTTAAACAGCAGTGCATGAAGAATAATCTCAGTGCCTCTCTCTGAAAGAGCAGGCTTCTGACTGTCATTAACACTGAAGACAGTAGACTTGTTTTACTGCTGATAGGAAAATCTGAAACATACAGGGCAGATCTTAATGAAGCTTTTTTACTATTCGGTGCTGTTCTTGTAATGTATTCAGAGTACTTTCTGTGGCTATTGTGTTAAACCCATATATTGGAAAACAAACAAACAAGCAAAAGGATAACCGACTGAGGTTTTCCTTCAGTGTATTTGCACTTACAGAGAAACATTTGGATATTCTGTGTTTCATAACAACTGTGATCTTTAGAGGCTGGGAATCTTTTTATTTTTATAGTGCACACTGCGTGATAATATATGGCAATTGAAACATCCAAGCTCTGATTAATATGATTAAAAGCTAACAACTTATCTAGTGGTGCTGAAGTTGTAAAGTTTAATTATAGAGACACCATTTGCACAGCTATAGGTAAGGTTGTGTCAGCATTTCTATTATAAACCTCTGTCTTGTTTCCATCCATTGTGTCAGGGGTCCATGAAATAAGAAAAATCCACAGCAGAGACCATAATGGCCTGTCAGGTTAGTAATTCATATGTTTCTCTAAGTCTTTATATGAATGTCTACAGCAGCACCAAATCAGCCATTATGCTTTATCAGTTCAAGTGTATGCTTCTTTTTTTTAAAATGTAATTATATATGAGGTGATGGACCACAGTGACTCAGGGGATTCTTTAATGTGTCATTTTTTTATGCACTTTCATATTGTTTTCATACTCCTAAAACAAAAACAGATAAAATACAGCTATGAGTTCTACCTGTGACAGCTTAAAATTAATGCACAGTTAGGTGAGAGCTCTTTTGAGGGGCGGGGAGGAAGGAGGGAAAAATGAAGATGAAAGCTTGTGGGTTTTTAATGTTAATATTCCAGCTTTGCATATTCCCCTGAGGTAGTCACATACGGAATTCCATCCTGCAGAAGGGGAAAATCTTGTGATTTTTGCCAAAGCTCTGTAAGACCAGGGCAAGGAAATCAGGTAGTGCTAGTTCTCTGTTTTAACACTGAGTACTTTGTTTTTCTAGGTCTCACTGTCCCTGTGTATTATAGGCTCTCCTAGGTCATTTCTTGGTGTTACACAGCACGCTATTTGTCCTCAATAACTAGGTCTGAACAAACGAACCAAGGGTGTCAGTCTTACTGCTTCATGTTCTTAGAAATTTCATGTTTATAAGAACAGCACACAAACATATAGTAATCCTACAATGGTCACAGCATCAACTGCAGCAATTACAAAGACTTTTTAAATTGGAAATGAAGTAGGAAAAAGGGAGAAAATTAAAACATTGAGATTTTTGCCAATGCAGGAGATACTATTTCCATTTTTTTTTTTTTTTTTTGCTTTTGGGAATAATTTAGGAAATTCGCAGTATAGCTTCTGAAAAGAAATACAGAAACCTAATTCATGTGTCGACAAGATCTATACAATCTATACCAGTCTATGCAGTCGGCAGGCAGACAATGGGTAGTGCTACTTGGAGATTGAATGCCTAGTGGTGTCAGAAGTTTTCTGTTCTTTGGTCCTTCACAGCTCTCCACAATGAATAGAGCATGGTAAAAGAGGAAGAAGATGGAGACTAGCAGAATGGGTTAAAAAAGGGGGCAGAAAAACATAAAATATACAGACAATGGTGAAGTATCTACTCTCTCTTCAGAGATGGAATATATTTCTATATTCCTCTTGTCTGTTCTTCACTAGTGAAATCCTGATGCTTAAAGTCATTGCAGTTCCCAACTCCCACTGCTCTATTTTTTTTTTTTTTTGAGAATCCTTAAACTCTTCAGTGTGAGGGCCATCACCGTTTTATTGTCATGCCTGTTTCCAGTCACACAATGAGAAATGAGACTGTGATCTCTCAGATGAGGTAACTTGAGGTGCTTCTCCATAAAATAATAAATTAATGGCAGGAACATGAGAGAAAGAATGTCTTCTGTTAGTTGAAAAGACTGATAATTTACAAAAATCATATTTTCCTCTGACAAAGCGTAAACCTTAGAATTTTCAAAAATGTCACAATGCTCTTACGAGACTGCCACTTAAAAAGCTAGTGCAACTGCCACATAAAACCTCAATATCTCAGTTCCTCTATTAAGTTCCACTCAGTAATGTGTGTGCTTGGAGTGTCAGTAGCAATTTCTACCCAATCCCAACCAAAAACTTAGACTGTTTCAAGGCAAATGAAGTCATAGTGTGCATCCATTGTTATGTGCAGGGAAAGGCTTCTGCTGGTGAGGTTAGGAGTGAGCTTAACTGGCTGTGACCTGTCTGCATTCCCAGACCAGTTGCCTCAGACTGAGAATTGCTGTGCCTGAATGGTGTAAGGGACCTGCACGTATATTGTCCCTGCCTATATCCATTTGACAGTGCACCTTTACTGGCTTTGACTCTGAGCTCAGATCATACCCCTCAGGGATAATTCCTACACCAAGATCTGTCGGTATGATGGAAGCCTTGGTTTGGAGCCACAATGTCTGCACAGGAATGTGTTTGGCCAGGATGCTTTTGTGTGGCACTGATCCCTGGCAACAGTTTTAGCCCTGTGTCTGTCAGGTTGCTGTTCAGTGCACAGAATTTCAGGATGGCAGCAGAGCACAGCTGTTGCCATATAGCACCTTGGCATTTTGCATCCTCAACTTTTCTTTAATGCTTTCTGGCTGTCTCCTTCCACATTAAAACTTCCCTCCCCCCTCCCCAGGAAATCCTACCTTTGCTCATTTTAGAATAGCCAATTGGAAATGCATGGCATTTCCCTTTCAGTAAGCTCTGCGTATGATGGAGATATGTGTGTTTGTGTATCAATCTATCAATAAGATCTGCACATACAGTATACACAGAGTTTATTTTGTTTAATGCCTCATACAAAGGAGACAAGGCCTGTGAGCTTTCTACTAGACACTTCTTTGGGGGGTCCCATAGCTGAAGGTGGTGTGCTTACACCAATGCAAAATCAAGTTTGCTGATTGGCACTGTCTCTGCACATACGTACCTATTTAGTTATCGCAGAATCATAGAATATGTAATTTGGAAGGGACTCATCAGTTTTATCGAGTCCAACTCCTGTCCCAGCACAGGACAGCCTCAAGAGTCACTCCATGTGCTGAGGGCATTGTCCAAACACTTCTTGAACTCCGTCATGCTTGATGCTGTGACCACTTCCCTGGGGAGCCTGTTCCAGTGCCTAAACACCCTGTAGGGGAAAAACTTTTCCTGATATCCAATCTAAACCTCCCCTGACTCAGCTTCATGCCATTTGCTTGAGTCCTGTCACTGGTCATGAGAGTGAAGAGTTGGTAACTGTCCCTTCTCTTCTCCTCACAAGGAAGTTGTAACTGCAATGAGGTCTCTGCTCAGTCTCCTCTTCTCCAGGCTGAACAGATCAAGTGCCCTCAGCTGCTCCTCATACGGCTTCCCCTCAAGGCCCTTCACTATCCTTGTGGCTCTCCTTTAGATGCTCTCTAGTAGCTTAATGTATACACTCAGGGATCATTTTTGTAGTTTGTCACTAGAGGAGAGTTATGTACACGTACACATGCACAAATACATATACCTGCTTATGCGTGGGCTTACATATATGTTTACTGACATACCTATGCATTTACTCACATGCATACACAGAGAAAGACTGAGACCAAGCCCTAAAGAGGAAGTACTCTAGTTATTTCTTATTCTAAATGTAGGAAGCAAAGCATTATTCAAACATGCCATGAGACGGTAGATGGATTTGGGGGTCGATTTCATATTAATATATTTTTTAATGATCTGTAAATGCAACTTATTTGAAGACAACACAAATTTATTTTGGAATGCCAAAGGAGAAACCTACTTTGAAAGGACTATCAGAGATCACCACTAGGGCTATATGGTATCATCTGTAATTCTAGAAGTATGCATGATAAAACTTTGGAAGATACAGTCTGAATCTTTTGTGTATACCTTTCCAACAGAACAGATACTATCAAAAATCTCTTGTCCATTGTTATGGAAAAGCTCAATTAGAGTGTTTGCTCAGTTCATAGCAGAAGAAAGCTATATGTATTATAAAAGACATGTAAAGCTTTATTTAGTATTTTTTGTGTAACATTTAGCAACTGTTGACTCTCATATTCAGTATGAATAATGTGTCTGCATGTGGTCACTTCTTATCCAGAAAGCTATTAAGGAAGGAAGAAAGGACCAAAGAATGACGGCAAAATGAAAAGTCTTCCACATGAAAAGATTCCGATCTGAGGAAAGAGATGAAGGTTTTGTTTTATTCAGAAAAAAAGAGGAAGATATGATGTGGGAGAAGGAGTGATGCAGTAGGAAATACTGAAGGCTACTGAAAGATAGTATTGGTTATCTTAAGTACTGTTTTCCTGATGACCAATAAAAGTTACTTGTGAAAAAGTAAAAGAAAGGACTCCTTTACATAGTTTATTCAAATCCTTTGTCTCTTACTTGCGAGGATACATTGAAGAAACAGCTCTAGTAGAATAGAATAGCTTGATAAATACCAAATTTTAAAATTTTGCATTGTAATGGATACCTAGTTAAGATTATCAGCCCATGTAACAGATCATTAGAAGGTTATCAGCCTGTGTACTCCAGTTATAGTGTAATCAGTGGATGTATGTGTCTGTGGTTTTGGAAGTGTTAAAGAATGCTTCTTCCAAAGGATTTGTTACTGGCTTCCCTTTGCTGTCTGACTAGATGGACTGTTTGTTCTTGTAACCATAGTTCTTCACTACCTGTTCATTTTACAAACCCAGCAATTATGCTACTGCTTAATAAAGATTTTATTAATGCTGACTGGGCAGCCTAATTTTTCTGTTAAGTTCTCGTTACTAAAGTCTTGATCCAAAACCCACTGAAGAAAATGGAAAGAAGCCCATTGCACTCAGTAGGTGTTGGGTCAATTGTCAGCTTTATCATCTAATTTCCTAATTTTTGTCAGTTTTTGTGAAAAAATATTCATGCTGCTTCTTATCTTTAATAGGTTAACATTGATTAGAAAAAGAAAATCTTGTAAACTTTAACAGAATTCAATGAAGCTTCACTATGTTATTGACATGAAAAACAATTTCATTTATTTCCATCATTTAAGGATATGCAACCCTCATATATTGTTTCTTCATTGAAAGGAATGTCTAGATTCTTAAAAGGTTGCCACACCATTCTTGGTCTCTGGTGCTTTCAGTTGCTGTGATGGGAAACTTGTAAAGCTCTTTAAAATCAATCACTAAAATATATATGCAATATTAGGGTACATCCTGAACTCATTAATCAAATTACAGATATTTTTCAATCTTTAGTTAGTTTAACTTATCCTCCTTCATATTTCTTCTTCAGTGCTTTATATATAAATTAATGTATAATATATATTATATATAATAATGTATATTCTGTCAAAGGACAATCACGTGGCTTAATGGACAGACACTGTAGTTCTGCTTATGACTGTTCACTTACAAGGGATCTTCCTTAATTAGTGCTTTTTTTTGATTGTGTCCATTGGTAGTATCACTTAATGCTTAAAATTTTCATAATAGCTAGTGCAATGTGTGTCTTTTATTTCTTTGGTGTCTGAAATCAGTCCCTTTCAGTAGTTCCAAATATTCCTTCTCTGTAAAACTTTCCTAAATGTGTCAATGCTTCAGTGTCCTATGTCTAAAGTCTGAAAGATGTAAGCACCTTCTGTCTTCTTGCCTTTTTAAGTGTTTCATCTATTTATAATATAAACTCTTTGATTAATATTTCTATTTTATTATATATGAAGTAGGGTTAGAGAAAAAGTTAATATCAAGTTCTTCTCCCTACCTCAGTGAAAATTCAATTTTTTGTCAGCCATTGGAAATCATAGAAAGTATTTGCTTCCTTACAGCCTCTAGAAAAGAAGTGATTTCCATTTTGGTTGGAGGGTAGATTTTTTAATATTTTCTATTTATTTAGTACATAGATTTTGGGAGGATTGAATCAAAAGATGCCATTTTAGACATAAAATTTTAATGAAAGCATTTTCTTCTCAGTAGAAAATTAATCAGGGAAGATAATTTCAGAGGACTTAATGCAGGTTCTTAGCAGAACAAGACTCTCAGCTAAGGTCTTTAGGTGCTAAATAATACAAATATGAAAATAGTACTGTGAGTCATAATACTGGGGGTGGCTGGGTCAGCTGCCTGTTTCCTAAATACTAATCAGTCTTTTTAATTTAAGATTACCTCATTATTCATCTTCTTCTTTTTCCATGTTGCCTGAATTAATTGCATATAAAATATGGATGGGCATGAATCAAAGGTAGCTTGTGTTTTTCCTTTTTGCCAGGGTTCAGGTGTAACCCATGTAGTTAACAGAACAAAAATGCTATAGTAATAGGTCTTTCAGATTTTGATGCTGAACTTTGACCCTGTGTTTGCTCTTGATTCATCAACTCTTAATCCAGTGCCTGGGGATTTGTGGGAAAGGCTGCTATTGGTCTTAGTGTGTAGTGAACTGGATTTGGGAATGTTAAAATCTTAGCAGCGAGGTTCTCTTATTTCATGTGGTGTATTGCCTGTTGGTGCAGAGCCCTCACCTGCTGCACGCTCACAGGTACTGACTGCCTTTGGGAAGAGCAGCTTTCCCTAAGGGAAAGATGAAGCAGGGCAGCTCCTGTTTCTCTGGGAGATAATCCCAGAGGTGAGGGGATCTTGGGTTTCGTTCATGCAACCTCTGCTGTTTGTTCCAGGTCTTGTTACTGGAATTGACAGGCCGTGCTCAGTGCCATCCGCTGGGCTAATTCCAGCTGACGGCTTTCGACCACGGCTGGACCGCAGAGCTCCGCGGTGCCACTGGCGGCATTTCCCCATCTCAGGGATGCCCCAGCCAGTGGGCTCCGTGCCCAGCACAACCTGTCGCCTGGAGACTCGTGGTTTCCATAGCTTTGCTTAATAGAAGACATTTTTGTCTGCTCGGAAGATACTTGTGTTTGCTGATTTGGAATAATACTAAGTGAAGCAAGGGTAAACCGATTTCACACAGCATCTCCTGTCAGAGCTCTGTGTTTCATCAAGAATGATCTTAGAGTAACTCCAGTGAATCTGGCTTGCCAGATTGAGTCCAATATGAACCTTCAACATCGATATTATTGCATTAATTTTAATGAATAAAGATCACAGACGTATTACTTATTTAATTAACGTAGCAAAACCCATTGTCAGCGAGCAAAGAAGTTGTATTGCGCAGCTGCTCTAATACAATCAACAAGAGTATTCTTTATGGCTATGAGAATATAATTTTCTTGTTAAAAAGCTTTGATGTTTCTTTAAATATATAAAAATACAGGAAATGTATAAGGCTTGCCAGCCATCTCAAATGCCTTGTATCAAAGTGCATCCTTTAGTTTTGTGTTTATTTTGATGGGTTTTAAATAATTCTGATGTATATATATAAGCATACTTATAAATATAAGCAGAGATGTATGTGTATATACATAACTTTTATTATAAAATCATAGGTGTTAAGATTGAAAATACAACATTATGTCAATTTTCATATGTTGTTTTTACCATTGTTGTTGTCATTTTATTTGCACAGTTACAGGCTGTTTAAACACTAGAGTTTTGCTTTTCTTGTGCTTTCCTGTCTGGTTCAACTCACTGTGATACAGACTGTGCTCCTTTAATTTGTTGCTATGGAATTCAGGAGCATTGTGTTGGACATTCACCTGCTTCACCAAGACCCACTGCGCGAAGTCTCACCTGCATGGCTGGTTTAGACCTACACATGCTTTTTCATCCAAACTCCTTCATGCCTTACCACATGAGTTGCTTTAAAGTTTCTGCAAGTCAAGGAGTCAAGAAGCCACCAGTCAGCTGAAGGACAGTATCTTGATATGTGCAAGACAGGCAATTGTCTCTGTGTTAGTCTTGAATTCATAACTCAGAGGGAGTCTGTGTTTTGTAATAGGGGAACCTGTTAGGGCAGTACATCTCATAGGTTGGCAGGAGCTGCTTGCTATGTAAAAGCTGTGTAGATGGCTTTAGATTAATGTAGAAGTCAAGGTTTTAACATATACTTTGGTGTGTTTAATCCCACAACAGACGATGAAAACCATTTCTTGAAAACAATATATTTAGACAGACCGTGGTTTATCTAATAAAAAAACCTGAATGTGAAAATGCAAACATAATTAGTCCAGAGTGTATCAGGCTGTATCAGTGCCACCTGAAATACAGAAATAAGAGAATTTTTTGCTTATTTGGCAGGAACTATGGTTCTACAATCCTCACTTTTATTGTTGTTTTGATGCTGTGATTTTAACCCCTCTGAATTCTCTGAAATAAGCTTTTGGCTTTATGCTTTGTTTTGATAAATGGGGGTGACTGAATGTTCAACTGGAGACAGTTTCCTATAGCATTACCTTGTATTTTTTCTATCAAAATTGGCACAGTATTCTTAGCTTAAAAAGGAAGTGTTTTTTCTTTATTTATTCTTTTACTGGAAATTTATAGTATAAGGTTATTGCAGGATAGAAGAAAATAGTACAGTAAGACTATGTTCAAATCATACCAATTTTTGGCATCCAAAACCTTTTGATTTTGTTTTGAAGATTATCTGTTAAGGCTTTAAGAAAAAAAGGAAAAAAAAACCCCACACCACTTCCCACAGTGACAATGGAAAGGGTCACACCAGAAAAAAAGCACAAATTTTTGTAATTAAATTTAGAGGAACATTTCTTCAAGGCCAGAATTTTTTTAAAAGTGAAAATTGTCTTTCTGCTTATCTTAGAGGGCAGACAGTCCCTCTTACTATTTAAAGCTTATTTTTAAAATAGCTTCAGTATGAAAGGGCCCACTTTTTGCTCAGTCTTTAGCAAAGAATAAAATTAAACAAAATACACTGTCCAGCAACACTCACTTAGCTTTAGATCACCAGAAATAGTTAAAATACAGCAGAGAGCACCATCATTGATCTCAGTATGTATAGTATATACTATACTATATAGTATATAGTATATAGTATATACTTCTAGTTTTATGACAAAGTTGTTGGGGTTTGACGTATGGAATGACTGATTTCAGCGGGAGGTTGTGTTTTGTTGATGTCAGGAATTCTAGTCCACTTTTACTGTTATATGATCTGTATTGTACATAGCTTTTATGGTGAATACATGCATGAAACAAGAACTACTTTATCAGTTTCCATGAGCAAATGCAGACTTCACTTTCTCTGGCTGTACACACCTCTTTTTTTAATGAACATTAAATTTTATTTGGAAACAAATCCATAGGGGAGAAAAAATCCTGAAATGGTCCTGTATTTTATGTGCTGTGATACACAAATACATGATGTGATACAAGAATTACCTTCAGAAATGTGGAATTTATTTAACTCTATCAGTTGAGGCATTCTAACTGTGACCAGTCACAAACAGTGATTGTGACTCCCTTCTGCACACATTGCTTACATTGTACAAAAATTCTGTATTTACTTAGTTCATTGTTCCTGAGATTTCATACCCCAGATGGACAATTAGCTCCTTATAACAGGAGCTCTCCAATTGGATTGTGTGACAGGTTTTGACAAAGTTCAACTTCTTTCTAGAGGCACATTGTGAGCTGGCAGTGCCTGGCTGATGGGGAGCGTGTCGGGTGCCCTGGCTGGGCAGGCACAGGATGGGCAGGCAGTGCACAAGGGTGCTTGGAAAGCCATGGGCAATGGTCAGCAGAGCACTGCCTTCCCATCTTGTGCAGCCCTGTAGTTACCACATGTGCTGAGTAAGAGCTAACAGGCATGGGGAATGCTGTTCTAAGATGGATATTAAAGAAAGGCTATTAATAATTAAAAAATTGATAAATACTTGGTGTCGGTCATTGATCTCTGGCGTGACTTTGGGTTGAATCACATAATCCTTTCTGCGGCATATGTTATCCCTAAGCAGAGATCCTTGCCTCCTTGGCGAATGTCAAGCCTTGGCTTAACATCAGCTCCCAAGTGAAGGAGAGGGCTTGGCTGGGAGGCTCTCCATCCACTGCAGCTCTCTGGGGCCAGTTGGCTTAGGTAGCAAGAAGGGGGGCAGCAAGCTTGTGCTGATTTTGGCTGCAATAGAGTAAATTTTCTCCAAGGAATGCAGAACAGCTCATGGACACACTGCCCAATGCCTAACCCTCTCAAACAGGTTGGCCAGAACTCTACGGTATTTGTTATTTGGCCTTGGGTTCCTTCTCAGCCACCTGCAGTGGACTCCTACTCTTGCTTATTAGTATTACTGTTGTTTTTTTTCTGTAGCATTTTGGGATTCTTTGGGGTTAGTTTTGCTTGTGTGAAGTGCAGCCTCCCCTGCATGATAGTTTTTCAGGCATAAAACTGGTAGTAGATATCGTGTGTCCTAGACTACGTGCAGGGATAAGCTTCTGGATACAGTGGTCTCAGAGGACTGTTCAGTACAGACCAAACCAAGCCTGTCACCTTGGTATCAGAGGCGGTCCTTGAAATGAAATGTCTTCCCTCACCTGTTGACTCCAAACAGAAACCAGCAGTGAACTCACATAGTGCGGGGTAGATGATCCATGAGAGGAGTTTACTCAAGGACTACATTACTTTGCAGTGCAGACATGTTGTCTGACTTCAATTCCCACAAGCAGAATGGGGTGATAGCACTTCTCACCTCACTGGCACACTAAGGGAACAGACACATTAGAGACTGTGAGATGTTAAGATATGGTAA
This sequence comes from Platyrinchus mystaceus, assembly GCA_035041135.1. Classification (NCBI taxonomy): domain Eukaryota; kingdom Metazoa; phylum Chordata; class Aves; order Passeriformes; family Tyrannidae; genus Platyrinchus; species Platyrinchus mystaceus. The sequence goes on from JAWWLV010000001.1 coordinate 105,816,940, forward strand.
GATATGGTGTTTTGCAGTGTGATGAGGGTGCAAAAGACAGACTTCTGTCTGAGAAGATGGATGAGTTTCCTTCAGTAAAGCATTAATACGTGCTGTATTCTACCTCTGAAATGTGAGCTAGTAGTCACAGGCTCTGCAGTTGTTTCTGGGGATTTTGTTATGCAGATGGTACTTTCTGATTATCACATTGTAAGACATGCACACGTGAAAGGGAAGAGTGAAATGGAGAGGGGTAATCTAACTGAATATGAAAAGCATATTTATAAGCAGATATTTTTTTCCTGAGGTAAATAAGCTCACTCTTAGACTTACACATTTGAGCTCAGTCTGGCTATATCTGAGTTTATAAGATGCCTATGCCTCTTTTATTTATTGCCCTTTAAAAAGCCTCAGAAACGTGACAGCCATCACTAACATGCTGTTGAGATAGGTCCATGTGGAGCTTTGTACCATTCCCCCTGCCTGTTTTTCCTTGTCTGGCTGGGCAAGTGTGTGCCTGCTGCTCCCTGAATCGGGACTGGGAAGGCAAATGGATCTCCAGTGAAGGTCCCATTTGGGGCATCACCCTGTAACACAGATGCTCTTCAGAAGTAAGCTGCGAAGCTTCTTGGTCTTGTACACTCCTTTCCACAAATTGTCCTGCCAAAAAAGGGCCAGTGAAGCAAAGGTTTGGTGAAATAATTCCATTTGACACAGCCATATTTCCCATTCGTAGGACTGTACTGCATTCGGCACTCAGCAGATCGTATTTGTTCAGCAGATTTCAATTAAACGTGTTAGTGCTTTTAAAGGCCAAGCTGGACTTCTTCCAAAGCAGGTTTTTTATTTTCCTCTCCATACATAGCTCCATAAAATGTCTTTGCACAGACAAAATGTACATCTGCCTGTACCCTTAGAAAGCTTTTCTGATTAAGTTGTGGAAGAAATTCTTTTAGCTTACCCTGTCTGAATTGACAATAGTGTATGCTTGAG
>JAWWLV010000001.1:105818011-105834417 GCA_035041135.1 Platyrinchus mystaceus
GAAAGCTTTTCTGATTAAGTTGTGGAAGAAATTCTTTTAGCTTACCCTGTCTGAATTGACAATAGTGTATGCTTGAGAGGAAGCAGACATTGAGGTTAGGGTTTGGATGGGAATAGGGATTTTAATGTTGGTGGAGGAATTATTGTTGTTTCTTTCTATTACAAGATTGCCCATAATCGCCTAGTTTCCATTTTTCTCTGCATTGTGAATGCTCAGAACTTGCTCCTTACAGCTTACAAGAGAGAGAAATTGGATAGGGGTAGCTGGGGAGCACAAGGTAATAACCAAACCATACTGGAAACACTTGACAGTAGCCATCAGCTACTGCTTCCTTCTCAATTTTTCATAGGCATCACAGTGGAGGAGGGTTTTGAAGGAACAGAGGATGGAGTTCTTCATCTTTTTAGTCTGCTTGAATGATTGAGAAGGCTATAAAAAGCCACCCCAGGCTTAATTTTGTAGCAGCCAATTCTCACAAATTGTCTGTCTGTAGGAATAACACAAAGCTTCTACAATGCCAGACCACCTGCAGATGTCACTTAAGAAAAAACAGCCCAGTTTTCTTTGAACTATTAAAACAATTAACTTGCTTGAAATCATACTGATTCTGTAACGTGATTTTAGCTATGGAAGAAGAAATTTATGCAAAAATTTCATGAGCCTTTTGGAACTCTGTATAATAAATCTTTCCTCCATCAGTGAAATCCCAGTATTTTAAATTTAGAAAATAGAAAACTAAACTATCAGTAAGGAGGAAGTAAGCATAATTTCATATTGCACAGTATTCATAGTATTTAAATAAAATATTTGGGCTCTTAGTTTGAATTTGGACTTTTGACCTCATATTATTAAGAACATTTTAGTCTATTTGAATTTCAAGGATTTTTAATTTTTAATGCAAACTTTGTGTCATTTTACTTTTTTAATAATCGGGTCACATAGTACCAAATGAAACACCTTATAACAATCTAAATTGAATATATCATTATTACCTTTATCAATCAAAAATAATTAATTGAATTGTGAGTATTGCTCATAGATCATAATGTCTGCTTTTGAAAAATGCATTGACCTATAAATTGTTCTCCAGTAGCCATGCCCAGACTAGACAGGAGTTGTAAAAGAAATTTGTAGAAAGATGTCTTCAGAATGATGGGTGTTTGCACACTAAAGCTGAGTAAGAAGGCAGCTATTCAAAGCTCCTTTAAAATTGTTTTTTGTTAGATTTTTTTTTAAATACAGTTTTCTATTTCTAGCATGAATTAACATAATTTACACATGAAATGCATTTAATTTCTTTATTTCTGTCTAGTTATCTCCATGTAAGACAGGACACTATTTGGACATAATATGAAATGCCACACGAATTTATAGCTGCATGTTGCTGGTGCCACATTAATTTTTACCCAAATACAGTAAAATTATTCAGCAGATGAGTGATTCCTGAAACAAGTTATCTTTCTATTTATTTTTTAAGATTTATTTTACAATAATTCATAAGCTTTAATTATCAGCTGTTTTGTAAACCCTATCACGTGATACTGAGGATATACTCCAGTTTTAAATATATGAACTGATTCTTAGGAATAGAGGACAGGGCCTTATTTTTATGCAGTCCATACTTCCTCTTAAAACAGTTTTCTTTTAGGTTTGTCCTTCTACTCTGTTTTCTGCTTTCAAGGCCAAAATAATTGCTGGACAGTTCAGATTCAGTGCCCTTTAATTGAAATTACTTTTCTTCTGACTCATGCCTGTTTCCTGATGGTACACAGAAAGCAGTCATAGCTTCTGTTCTAGTTAGACTTCTATTCTCCTTAGATGTTTTAGAAGCTGTCATTGCACTTGTGATCTGACTTCATCTTTTTGAGAATACTGGCCAGAAGTCTCTGCATTATGCCAGAATAGGTCTTGCTAGTGTCACATGCAACAGCTCTCCCACGCACCTGTTTAAAAATGCAGATGCTAAATTTGCAGCTGTTCAGTGGTATGCCATTCTGATTTGTCACTTAAAATATTGTACTTATTGCATACAAGTTTTCTGACACCCAGCATGTAGCAGTGTTCTGTTTTACGGTGGGTCTGTGGCTGCCCTAGCCAATCTGTAATGCTTTACCACTCTAACTAATTATGTATTCAATGCTGAGAATCTGCCTAGAATCTGAATAGTAGCCAAAAGCATTGCCCTCTCTGCTCTTTCAAGTGTCCTTATCAGTGGTCTTTCTTCTGGTGATGTGGAGAATGCTATTAATTGTTCGTAACTTAAGCCAGCTTAAAAATTCATCCTGGTACCAGAAGGATAGACTATTTCATAGCATTTATTACACAGGACATCATGATAACTACTAATATATAGGTATGCAAGACTGAACAGGTCAGTTTTACTCATAGAATATGAGTACATTTACTGAATCAGAAATAGTGATGTGTGTGAAGCTGAGACCTCATTGAATATATCTTATCTTACCATAACAAGACGTTGTATTTCTCATTGGTTCCTATAGTTATCAGATGCTATTTAAAAATCCCCTCCTCTCAGCTGTAAAACCATGCCAGCAAATCTGGCATTTTAATTCAAGTCACAAATACAGCTAAGAAAAATTCTGATTCTTTAATTTGAGACTTACTGCAACTTCACATGGCATATGTGTAGAGAGGCAGTTCTCAGATACTTCATTATTAAAAAGACAAGAAATAGAAGAACAATCCACCTGGCATAGGAAGAATATTAGCTTCCAAAAAAAGGTGTTCTTGGAAAGGCCTGTGATGGCAAAGTGTAATATCAGCATAATTTTAAATATAAAAAAACCGAGGGTTTGGCTAAGTTTAGCTAGGAGTAATGTAAATAAGATTTTATAGAGCAGTTGTGGGAAATCCTGTGTTTGGTATCCTAATATTTCATTTGTGGTTCCTCAGCCTCATAGCCTCATCATAAACCAAATTTATATGAAAAAAACTCCATGAAACATGCAACTAAGCTTTACTGAGGACGTAAAATTACTGTATAGCCAATGTGAAATAGGATAATCAATGACAGTGACATCTGTCAGACTCAAGAATAAAACTACATTAGGAACCCCCAGCCTTGATAGTATTGTCTCAGATTTCCATAACCAGTGTTAAAAAAATACAGTTATGTTATGCACTTAGCATTTCAGAATGGGCTTTAAGTATAGGAGTGAGGCTAGGAGGGGGTATCAGATAATTTTAAATAGTGCAATTAAGATGCCAGAAACCATCTGGTTCTCCAGCCGTGCCTGTAGTGGTGAATACAACAGAGCCGTGGACCACTTCCTGGTCCTGATGCCAAGTGACAAGGCCGTATTTATGCTCGTAATTTATGGCCTAAAGAGGTAATCCTAGGAGGAAGACTCCTGTTGCATCATTACTGGGTTTTGTGAGGCTTTTTGTTTGTCTTTTTCAGAAGATGTTGGGCATTGTTGCAGCCTGCCAGACTGGTGTTTCCACAGCGTAATTGGAAGAATTGTGTATTGTAATAGGATGATGATCAGGGATGTTTGTGTGCAAGCCCTTGTGGGGTGTTGGTCGGGTGGTCTGTAGGGTAGAGGGACTTTTGTCCTGAGTGACACCCGCCTGGTGCTGCCCCCTGCACCTTGCCTGCCTCAGTTCCCCCAACCCACAGGTATGCCAGGGAGTGTGCTAGCAGGGAAGCAGGGGGAATGGCTGCAGATCCAACGCTTGAGCTTGCTTCCTGGCTTTATTTCATTTACTGCTGGTGCAGTCAGGCAGTCTAGTTGGCTGCAAGAATATAATACGCAGTTAGTTTAAAAAGGACGACAGGACACCAACCCCACACCACTTACACATCAGAAGTTCCAAGCTAATAACTCCTAACATACTATAATTAATTAGAGTAAAAAAAGCCCCAGAAATTATGATGTGTCACAGAAAGAGAGCAGGAGAAATCAAGGGCATTAGGGTTGTCCTAGTATATATATGGTGCAACGGTGAGAATACTGACATAAAAATCTTTATTAAAGTAAATTAAGAAGTTTAAAAGAAGAAATTACTAAGGCTATAATATAGGAACAAGTCCCATGTTGCACAAAAATGATATAATTTTTCTTCATTAATGAGTAAGATGGGAAAGGACAGATAGGAGAAAGCAGTCCAGAAACAATATGTTGTTAGCTACATCAGACCAAGGAGAGCCAAATGAGAGGCATCTAGATGGGAAGAACCTTCACAGGCCCTTCTGTCTCACCACTGGGCACATAGCAAAAATTGCTTTTCTCACTGATCTCAGGTATATTTAATCAGCTAGGCAAAGGTGTATTCATCCTGGCACAAGATGTAATAATTGCCCGAGGAAGCAGCAGGAAGGATTGCTTTAAGGCTGCTATTGCAGAAGTGTGGAGGAGCTAGTCAGGGGTGAAACAGTATTTCCAGAAGAGGTAGGCCATTGATTTTTCAGGCTTATGTCTTCTCCTCCTCCCCTTAGCTAAAGTTGTTTTGCACTTGTTGGTAGTAATACACCCATGGCAAATGGGTCTCCCCAGACACCAATTGAAGAAAAGTGACAGGAAAAAGATATTTGTTAAATTTTATTTTGGTTTGATTTTACTTTGCACTGCAGAAATTAATATTGTGCATTTAGTCAAGTTAATAAATGTGAGGTTATCATATTCACAACATTTACACATCATTTTGAATATTTTCAAGGTAAACAACATCCACATTTCCATATCAATAAAGGAAACAAACTACATGGAGAACACAGGAAATTAGTATGTTTCCCCAAATAGTAATTTCACAGTATTTCTTTTCTAGTTTGCAGAGATGAGAGAGGATTTATATTGCTCAATGAAGTAAAGTTTAAACCACTCTTGTGTACAAAAAAAAGGAGAAATGATATATTGTAGATGAAGTGTGATGTTCTCTGTACATGAGATTCCAAAGGGAATTAATGCACTTCTCTCTCAGAAATAATTTCTTAAAAATTCATAAAAATAAAGAACTGAGTCCTCTAAAGATCAGCTAAGAAAAAACAACAAAACCAAACAAACCTGTCTGTTCTTGTGCTGGGTGGGTGAGTTGACCCTGGCTGGATGCCAAAGCTCCTCTGTCACTCCCCTCCTGAGCTGCACAGGAAAGAGAAAATAAAATGAAAGGCACATGGCTTGAGATAAAGACAGGGAGAGATCACTCACCAGTTACTGTCACAGGCAAAGCAGACTCAGCTTGGGGAAATTAATTGAATTTATTACTAGTCAAATCAGAGTAGAATGATGCAGAATGAAACCAAATCTTCGATAACACCTTTCCGTTTCCCCTCCCTTCTTCCTGGGCTTAACTCCTGATTTCTCTGCTTCCTCCCTCCCAGTGGCACAGAGGAACACGGAATGGGGGCTGTGGTCTCTGCTGGTCCTTCCTCCTCACATTCTTACCCTATTCTAGAGTGGGGTCCCTCCCATGAGAGGTAGTCCTCCATGAACTTCTCCAGTATGAGTCCTTTCCATGGCCTGCAGTTCTTCACGAACTACTCCAGTGTTGGTCCCTTCCATGAGGGGCATTCCTTCAGGAAGAGACTGGTCCAATGTGGTCTTCTCTCTCCATGGGTCCACAGTTCCTGCGAGGAGCCTGTGGGCTTCCCACAGGGTCACAGTCTCCTTGGAGCATCTATCTGCTCCTGTGTGGGTTCCTCCATGGGCTGCAGATGGATCTCTGCTCCACCATGGACCTCCATGGTCTGCAGGTGAACAGCTGCCTCACCATGGTCTGTACCTCAGGCTGCAGGGAAATCACTGCTCCAGCACCTGGACCACCTCCTCCCCCTCCTTCTTCACTGACTTGGTGCTTGCAGGCCTGTTGCTCTCACACATTCTCATTCTTCTCTTCTTTGGCTGCTGTTGCACAGCATTTTTTTAATCTTTTCTTAAATGCATTATCCCAGAGGTGTGACCAGTGTCACTGACTGGCTCGGCTTGGGCCAGCAGTGAGTCCGTCTGTCTTGTAGCTGGCTGGGTTTGGCTCTGTCTGACAAGGGGAAGCTTCTGGCAGCTTCTCAGAGAAGCCACCCCTGTAGCCCCCACTATGACCAAAACTTTGCCACACAAACCCAATACAGGTGGGTCAGCGTGAATGCTGCTATGGGTTGAACGGTAATTAATCTGAATGTCAAAAAAAGTTCTCAATTACATTAGTTGCACTGGGTTCTGTGGACCTTAGCAGTTTGGTTTGAAGCAATAGCACAATCTTGAAGGAAGTCCCTTGTTTGTTCCCACTTCCCACACGCTGGTTCAGTTTCCAGGGCAGCTTTTGGATCATGCAAAACAGGTGGCCTTATAGAGAGGAACATCATTGGTGGCTCCCCCCACTTCTGCATCAGGAGAGGTCAGATCCCCGTCAGGCATGCATGGATCAAAGCCTCAGACTGAACTTCCAAGCAGACACATGATTTGATCTGATTATTGTTTCACTCTCTTTGCCAGGAAATAGCCGATAATATGGGAGGGGTTTTGTTGTTGTTTTTGTTTTGTTTGTTTGGGTTTGGGGGAGTTTGTTGTTGTTGGTTTTATTTGGTTGGTTGGTTTTGGGGTTTTTTTTAATTGTTGTGAAAAGGGGAAAAAGCCCAATGATTTAAAACCAGAATAACTGAAGAGAAGGCAATTTATGTGGATAGTGGTAACTGCATAAAGGGTATCATATGTGCACTGGTAAAATAAAGTGAATTGAGTTGAATGAAAAAACACCTTTAACTTTATGGAAGAAATTAGATTCCTAGTAAAAAAAGAAAATGAGTAATAATTACTTAGTGGTTTGCCATTCACATAATCCTGTAAAACCATCTGTCAACAAATTAAATAAAATTTCAAAGAAGTGCTGCCATGTGGGCTAATCTTTTTTAAGTGCTCAGACTGAAGTTTTTTTTCTGGAGCTGCCATTGCTCCTGTTAAAACAGGAACATCAACTGTGGGCATGCGTTTTCCAGCCTCCCTGTCCTGCCCTTCTCGGTTAAAGGAGTTTTCTGCTTCTTCAGATGGTTTGTAAATCTGACTACCAAATTTTCTTGAGCAGAATCTGCTTTGTGAATTTGACCCAGTTTTGCAAATAGTTTTGAAAGAGCTGAAATCACACTTTGACTTAAGAAGAAAAGAAAGAAAAAAAAATGAAAGTAGGAAGAGGAGATTTACACATTTCATGGCACTATTTTATCATGTTTTCTAAGAAAGTCGTTGTATAATATGGCCCTGTAATCCATAACAAGATTAAAAGTAATTGTTTTCCCATGTTCTGTTCTCCTCTGAGGCTGATTCAGTACATATCCCATTGTTTGTGTAGTATTGCATTATTTAATGAAATCCTCAGATCTTGAACAGCTGTTTGCTGGTTTTGACCTGCAACATTAGAGTAACAGCACTACAAAGACAACAGATTTTGACAGCCTTAAATTGTGTTCAACTGAACTATGATATTTGCAATTAATATGTCACTTGCAAAATTGCATCTGCTTGTATTAGTTTCTGACTGTTTTTAAACTAGCAGCACTTACTACAATCTACAAAGACCAAAGAATTTTTGGGGATGCTATGCAATTCTATAATAAGTTTGCATTTATTTGCATTATACATTTCATATCCAGATTTAAATTTGGAGTTCTAAATTGGTCTGTAGATTAGGTCCACATGATTTTAAGAACCACTCAATAGTCAAATGCTGTCTTAATAGCAAATGATGTCTTAATAGTAGAAGTACAAAACGTGTTAAATTTTACATTTTCTTCGGTAAACATATATACATATATTACATATATGCTTTTTTTTTTTTCAAATGGCACTTTTCCCTGTTATTATAACTGCTGTCATTGCCTCATGGAATGTCAAATTTAGAGTCCAGATGCAGTAACTATAATTTAATGCTTTTCTATGAATAAGAATTTATTGACATAAATTCCGTCCACTACTTAACTCCAAACTGTTATTTGTCTTAATGAGGTTAGTTGACGGTCGTTCCTTTGCTGAAGGGAAGAGATGTTAGATTAGAAGCTGGAAGATGGCGACTTGAGGAGACTTCGCCAGCTGCATAGACAAACAAGGCTTACTTTATTATTGCCTTAATAAAAGCTATTGAGCCCTGAGTACATAGTAGTTTCTTGGCACCTCGTCCCCAGTGTGCATGGAACATCCGATTCTCCGGTTAAGTGGTCTGTTCAGTTACACTTCATTTCTCCGGCCCATTTTTCCTGGCTTTCCAGCCATTCTCTAGTCTCACTAAACAAATTCCTAAGTAACTGCTATAAAAACTCTTCCAAATTATTAAAACATCCAAAAGGTGGATCCTGCTCCTGCCTGCTACTGAGCAGCCTGAATTCCCGTGCAGTCCAGCAGGAAAGGGGGGCACCCAGCCTGTTGAGGGATCAGGTAGGAGCTTGTGTGAGTAGGCCTGGGTTTAACACCCCGCAGCCTCTTGCTGGAAATGAAATTTGCACCTGTGGAATATCTCCAGGAGCTAAAAATCTGCAAGTCTGACTCTCTGTGTATTTAATTTTGTTTGGTTTCTAAAGAAGATTTTTCACCAGCCAAACTGTATTTCCATTAGCCAATAACCTGGATCATAAACTCTTGAGTTTTTTGTATTTCCTCGGTATATTGTTTAGTACTCTCAGGGTCTTGGGACCTACAGGATGGTGTATTTCCAAATAGGAATATTAACCATGGCAACCTTTTTAATGACTTAAGGAATGCTAATTCATGACAATGAAAAGTATATATTTTCAAGAATATTTTATACAAGAGTAAGGAACAAAATTGAACTACATGAAATTCTTGTAGTATAAAAGTGAAAACATATTTGACTATTATACAAAATATTCAAAAATAGTTCTCATGAAGAGTTTTTTTGGTCTGGTTCACAAATGAAAAATGTAGAATCTTTGCTTACCTATTTAATAGCCATTCAGACGAATCTGTACTTGATCAACATTTTTGCAGAAGGTTGATTAATATTCATTGCATTAACAATGATAATCTAGAAAGACATGATGAAGAGATCACAGTCATGAAACAAAAGATAACACTGCAGCAGTCTGAACTTAGCCAGCCTGTCTTGGTTAATAATTCCTAGTTAAATTTTTGGATTTTAACTGTAACTGAGGTTGATTGTAACTGTTGAATAGAACAAGGGATTTTTTTGTTGTTCTTACATGTGAAAGAGTGATTCTACAGGTTGCCAAGTGCTCTAGCTTTCACGCAGCAAAGCACATGCTCAAGTCATTAAATGGCTTCACTCAAGCCTTCAGTCGTTCTTTGTGGTTAGAGTTAAGCCAATGCAGAACACTTTTGCTGGATGGAGATATGAGTAAAGATATCAAAAAATCATAATCCTAACTAATTTTTTTCTCCAGTTATTATACTAGATTAAGCTTGTTTTATTTACTTTACTGCCTTAGGATGAGCCATTTGACAGAATCACTTTAGCTTCTTTGATTTTGATTAGCCCAGGCTGGGGATACATTCAGATTGGTCCCTGTTAATCACAAAACAGAGCAGGTGACTTGCAGTATCTAATCATGGAGAACATTTTTTTTTCTATATTTAGATTGGAAAGACCTTGTAAAAGTCTTTCTTAACTAGTTCTTACATTTTATATTGAAGACAAATTTTAAGGTAGTCTGTTTATGCTCTCAAAAATGTTTCAATATATATTATTTTACAAGTTTTATTTTTCTTTTCTTTGTGTAGCTAATGGAAAACAAAAATACATCACCCTTAATGATACCTAAGAAAATCAGGGGAGACTTAAGTTCTGAAGAACTACAGAGTTTATTTTAAATTTTGTTTCCAGACCTCAAAAGGTGACAGTTTTGCTCATTTCATCTGCTATGACATTTTTTCTCAATGGTGAGAATAGCTGCCATAAACTAACATAGTTGAAAAAGAAAATATAATTCAATTTAAAATTAAGATTGAAAGTAAGTTTTGAATAGTAGCCCCTGCCCCGAAAAAAATACCAAAATGCTATTTGCAGTGGGAAGAGTATGAATTTAAAGATTTCCTTTTGGAAAATGTAGTAAATGAATACTTTTGTGGGTGATGAGTTCACAGGCCACATGTTCACGTATTCCACATATTTGTATGTCCTGCATTTGATTACGATAATTTTTTTAAGGCTGAATTTATTTTATTTTTTTTTTGTTTCATTTTTTGTTTCATTTCATTGGACACTGAGGTTCAGGTGGTAAAGAAACAGAACATCTAATATTAAAGTGCAATCCATAGTGTCCTCATTAGTCAATTTTATGGAAAATGATAACATGAAATTATACCCTTTGTGGCACAATCTCCCTTCACACAAACTGTAGCTGCAGTGTTTTAGATGAGAAAGAAGGCCTGGCCTTGCCTCTTGCTCTCATTTAGTGTCTTGAGTGTATCTCACTCTTTTGCACAGTAGTGAAGGGTAATGCTAATTAGCAACTAGCAAACCTAATCAGTTTTCCTGCATTTGAAAGCATCCCAGTTGTATATAACCCATGGAACCCTTACAGATAGGGAAAATTACTTTATTTTTCCTCTGGCCCCTTAAGGAAATCTGCTTTAAGATATCTTAAGCAGGATACGTTTATTTAAATAGCACTGAAACTCTTTTATTTGCATATTACTGTAGAAGTTTGTTTGTTTGTTTTTTCCACTTGTATATCCTGCTGTTAAAATCTTTAAGGGCACCTGCAATTAGTTCTTCATGCTGGTTTTAGCATCTCTGTGGTGCAACTGTTTGCTGTACATATAAGTCTGACAGATGTATCTGTATTTGCTGTTGCATTTTCTATGTAGACAATACCTCTTTCCAGAGAGAGAGTGAGGCACTGAAACAAGGTACTGGAAAGCAAAACAAGAGGTGAAGAAGTGAGCACTGTGCTGTGTGTGCCTCCTTCACCTCATCTGACAGTGTGACAGAGGGTGGGTAAAGGGCAAACACTAGTGCTGTGATCTGAGCTGGAAGGATTCCAGGCTCACCCCTTCCACCTATGCAGGAGCATTCCCAGGAACTCCCTGGAGCTTGCTTTTAGCATGACAGATGATTTTGGAGACAGACAGTGCTGTTTTAATTAAAACAAAATGCAGTGTCTGTTACATGTCATCTATTTATAGATTAGGTAAATATGTTCATCTTTGCTTTGACATCTTTGAAGAACAGTGAGGATCATTACTATTAACATATGAATATCAGCTTGGCTTTCGTGTGTTGGCTCAGAGCCAGTTTTATGAGTTTTTAATGATGCTGCCAAGTTCATCAGGTTATTCATGTGGATAAGTGATTATAGGGCCAAGGTCTGGTATCTTTACAAACACCTAAGGCCTCCCAAAAGAGGTTTAATGGCATGACTCACAGACATAGTGCCTCCAGTCTAAGTGCTTTAACAGTTACTGGTGTAGCTGATAATATTTGATAATTGATGACACTTAGTAAATGAGAACTTGCCTTTTATTTTCATGCAATACAAATCAGCAAGAGTACAATATTCAAGTTTTGTATTCAGTGAGCTCCTGTTTAGCTTTCATCAATGGTAAAAGATAAGAAACAAAAGATATAGCTGTTCCTTCTTCCCAGTAATTTGGCTGGGCTGCAAGCACTAGTGCAACAGTATGGCAGAGAGTTCTACAGGTTGGGTGGTTGTTTGTTGTAGTTGTTGGTGGGTTTTGTTTGTTTGGGTTTTTGTTTTGTTTTGGTTGTTTAGTGTTTTGTTTCTTTTTTTTATTATAGGCTGGGTTCCCAAAACAGCTTAATTGAAATTCAGTTCAAGTTAGGTTGTTTCTATTTAGGCCTTAATTGGTAATGCTCAGAGTGAAAGGTATCTGAGGATGAGGACGAAATGTTTGTAGAGAACCTGTAATGGTGGTGAAGACCTTTATGGACTAACAATGCAAATAGCAATATTTGAAGGAAGAGGGTGTTTTCATGTATGTTTTTATACTAATGTTTTGTTATTGGTATTTTTTGAAAATAGGAAATATATTTAATATTTATTAATATATTTTAAACTAACAATTGAGATGCTCAAACATTCAAATATGCTCATTTAAATTTTCAAACAATGAAAATGGAAGGGGTCTCAACAATTGTCTCCATAATATTTTTATTCAACAGCATATGTTTGCAGTTGAGTTATTAATAGAAATGTATAGCAAAAAAGCAGAACAGGTCAACATATCTGTGCTAGAACAGAGAAATTTGAGTAACATTCACTAAAATAATAATGAATCATAATGCTTCATTGGTTCCAAATTTATTATAAAGCTGCTTGCTAGTTTTTGCTGTCCAGGAATATGCATATTTATCCTGTTGTATCTACAAGTTCAAATAAAATATGATCAATATTTAGCAACTGATTTAAAACACCCACAGAGTTTCATGGACAACAAGAGGCTTCAGCTTTACCTTTCTTAAAAAGGCATGCAATCATGTAACTTTTAAAAGGTACTGTACAAATAATATTGACGTAAACTATCTCATAATATTTTCCTAAATGTTGATTAATGTTAACATGTATCTCTTTATTATTCCCATACTTGGATACTTGTGTTTTCAAATCATCCATTGTGAAATTTGTTGAAGTTTATGAAAGGCAGGGGATTCTTAACTAACCTGACATCCTTCTATGACATGGTGACACTCGATGGATGAGGCTGTGGATGTTGCCTACCTGGACTTTAGTCAAGCTTTTGACATTGTCTCCCAAAGCACTCTCCTGGAAAAGCTGGCTGCTCATGGCTTGGACAGATGGGTAAAAAAAATGGCTGGATGGCAGGTCCCAGAGAGTGGTGGGGAATGGAGTTACATCCAGCTGTTGTTAGGTCACCAGTGGTGTTCCCTAGGGCTCAGTATTGGGACCAGTCCTGTTTGATATCTTTATCAAAGATCTGGACAAGGGGATTGAGAACACTCTCAGTCAGTTTCCAGACAACCCCACATTGGACATGAATGTTGATCTGCTGGAGGGCAAGAAAGGTCTAAAGAAGGACCTGCACAGGCTGGATCAAAGGGCTGAGGCAAATTGCATGAGATTCAAAAAGGCTGAGTGCCAGGTCCTGCACTTGGATCACAACTACCCCAGGCAATGCTACAGGCTGGGGGATGAGTGGCTGGAAAGCTGCCCAGTGGAAAAGGATGTGGGGGTGCTGGTTAACAGATGGCTGAACATGAGCTGTCAGTGTGCCCAGGTGGCCAAAGAAGGCCAATGGCATCCTGGCTTGTACCAGGCACAGTGTGGCCAGCAGGACTAGGGCAGTGATTGCCCCTCTGTACTTGGCACTGGTGAGGCCACACCTTGAATCCTTCTTTCAGTTTTGGGCCCTCACTACAAGACACTGAGGCGGTGGAGTGTGCACAAAGAAGGGCAGCAGCACTGGTGAACGGTCTGAAGCACAATTCTGATGAGGAGCACCTGAGGAAGCTGGGGTTGTTTAGCCTGGAGAAAAGGAGTCTCAAGGGAAGCCTTACATTCTCTACAACTACCTAGAAGGAGGTTGTAGTGAGATGGGAGTTGGTCTCTTCTCCCAAGTAACTAGTGACAGGACAAGAGGAAACAGCCTCAAGCTGCACTAGGTGAAATTTAGATTGGATAATAGGAAAAATTTCTTCCCTGAAAGGGTTGTCAAGCATTGGAACAGGTTGCCCATGGAAGTGGTTGAGTCACTTCAAGTGTGTGTTCAAGAGATGTCTGGATGTGACACTTAGGGACAAGATGTAATGATGGACTTGGCAGTGCCGAGCTAACAGTTGGAATCAATGAAGCTTAGAGGTCTTTTCCAACATAAATGATTATATGAAATATTACAGGCTTGAGTCTGCTTTCCTGTAAAGCAATCATACATACTAAGCTTAAGTATCATGAAATTGATGATGCAAAGGTCTGGAAAGAGGGTGTCTTGTGTTAGTGACCTATGCTCTAGAGTGGTACTTTAACTGGAACATATGACATGTTTATCAGGACTTAGATAATCTTCTCCCAGTTAGTACTCCTAGGTACTGATAGGTATTAATTTCATAGAAATAGTGCAAGTGATAGCAGGGATTTGTTCCTCACACTAGTAAAATAACACTTCCTTCCAGGTATCAGGAATTTTAGAAAAAGAAGTGGATTCTCCAAGTGCTCTAGGTTACACATAAAAATAAAACACTGAGATATTTTTCCCAGTGCTAAGCACTAACAGTTACAGCATGACTTTCAAGAGATGCTTAGGTAAGGTGTTAATTAACCTCAACCAAACGCAAACAGTTATAAACTGATTTTCCAGGAGATAGTGCAGCTTTTATTATTTGCTTACATGTTGTGCATGTAGTGCTGGGTTTTTGCTGTTTGTTTCCCTCTCTCACCACTTTTTTAATCAGCTTGCTGTTTATTTTGTTTTCTAATTATTTCCCTTATGAAGAAATATGTACCTTTCCATCTCAGAACATGACAATTGCAAATATTGGACTATCTTCTACCAGATAAAACTTTTATTTCAGCATATGCTAACATTTTTCTGTCTACCATACTATGGCTCATTTTGTCTTTCAGTACAATTTCTAAAGTTTGCTTTAAGGAATAAGCTTTGTAAGGTTTTAGGCTTCATAAAAGTACCAGACCTGACTACTGTTTGTGCAGAAGAGCCAGTGAACCCCACACTTGTGTACAGAATGGCAGCTCTCCAAGGAGAGGATCCTCATAGCTTCTTCATAGCCATTAGGGCTTGAATCCATAAACATAAAACATTTTATTACAACTGTAGGTAAAAACTCCACTTTGAGAGCTAGCAAGGAGAAATTTTTTTACCTCCATTGGTCAAAAAGTTTCTTTGTCAGAAAGGCTTATTTTCATGTAGTGATCTACAAGATTTATGGTTAGGATCCAGAAAAGTTTATGCTTAACTTTCTTTGCATTCTGAATCATCATTAGCTTATATGTGAGCAAAAATGTGGGAATAGATGGTAAAATTAAAATTATATAAAAATAGATATATACACATAGCGTTTACAGAGACAACATTTTGGGGAAAGGTAGAATCTTGGTAAACCCCATTTTTTTACAAAATTGTAGAATGGTTTGGGTTGTAAGGGACCTTTAGAGATTGTCTAGGCCTACCTCCTAGGCAGGGACATCTTTAACTGAACTAGGTTTTTCAAAGCGCATCCAACCTCACTTAGAACACTTCAAGTCATAGAGCATCCACAGTTTCTCTGGGCAACGTGTCAGTATCTCAGCACCCTCATTGTAAAAAACTTTCCTCATTACCTCCAATCAAAATGTATCCTCTTTTAGTTCAAATTGTTGCCCCTTTGTATCTTTTGTTCCAAGATCAGAGAATGGTTGGGGTTTGAAGGGACCTCTCGAGGTCGTCCAGTCCAAGCTCTTGCTAAAGCAGATTCGTTTACAGCAGGTTGCACAGGATCACATCCAGGAGGGTTTTTAGTATCTTCAGAGAAGGAGACTCCACAACATCTCTGGGAAGCCTGTTCCAGGCTTCCTCAAGAAGTTTTTCCTCGTATTCAGCCAGGCTCGTTCTCAGGAATGTGTCGAAGTGATCTTTGTTGCTTTTTGACTACTCTGGCTTGGATCTCCTGCTCTATAAGAAAGACTGCACAGCAGAAGAATTTCTGTCATGTACAGGTTTTCCAGAAATTTTTAAGCCAAATTAGTTTGGTCTTTTACACTTGAATATTGCATCAAACTATTCTTGTTTTTCAAGCTTAACATCTCCTATGCACATGCACTTACTCCCTAGATCTGTCAGTCGTCTGGTACTACAAATACCATGTTGATATGGATTAAGACAGTAAAAATGATAATTTTTTTTCAATTTCTAATAAGTTCTTTCTATTTTTTTTTTGTTTAATTTTTTAATTAGAGAACATCTGAGCAATGATGTTTAGATCTTCTTTGAGCAGGAGACATTTTTCTAGGGAAATATTTTAATCTTCCTTAGATATATACTGAACAGAAAAGTGAACCTTTTCTAGAACAGGCTTGACCTTTGTGTTTATGTAAGTCACCTCTGCTGACTTTGCTGAAATAATTTGACTACTTTTCAATTCTGCTGGTACTAAAGATTCAATAAAATTCAGGCAAAGCCACAAGGTTCTATTTTAGGCCCCCAAAATTAACTTCTGGATAAGGTACTATTAAAAATTCGCAAAACATAGTAAATAAGCAGAGGAAAAAAAATAGATTAGAGAGATGAGGAGAAGAACAGGCTGACTTGCAGATTCAGGAATGTATATTGCAGGGCTGGTAATTCAAGAAGCCTTATTTCCAGTTTAAATTCAAGAGGTTTTTCTGGCGGTGTACCCCCCCACGGTCTGGGGGTCACCGCTTCTGGATCGATCCCATGGTTGGATGCCATTTCTAGCGGCTGAGGGGTAGGGAAGGGGTGCTCCCCGCAGCAGGATGTTCCGTCCCGGCCAGGGCG
>JAWWLV010000001.1:105837288-105848054 GCA_035041135.1 Platyrinchus mystaceus
GACCTTCTCTTAGATGGATGGCCTTAGGGGCTGACGAGCACCATCTGCCCAGGGGAGTGTCCCTGAACCCGGTTCGGTTTTCAAACCCGGGTCGCGGCGGTGAGAGCGCCGCATCTTAACCACTAGACCACCAGGGCTCCCCATTTCTAAGGTAGTGAAAAGATAAATGAAGGAAGGATCATGGTCAGGTCTGCAGCAGCCTTTCATGGCCCTAGAAGTGCTGTGATCTTTCACTGCCTGGGGAGTGACCAAAGCAGTAGTGTCTCCATTCCTCACAGTAGTCTTGCTTAAAAAACTCATTTTAAATCCCCATTGTAATTTTAAGGTACTTTTTAATAGAGAAATTACTGTAGTATGATGTCACTAGCATGGGCTGCTTTCATCAAACACAATTCTATTCTGGACTGAGCAGATCAGAGAATAGAGAAATGGGGGCATTGTTTCTCTGATCACTGCAATATGTTTAATAGCCCATGTGTTTTATGTTACATCTCAGAAAGGATCTTTGAAGGTAAAATTTCTATTTCTCATCTCCATCAAGCTCTTTTATATTTCCTCATATTTATTTTGATTGTGTAGACCACAGTCTAATAAGTATTTCTGATTTCTTTATCATTCATTTTGGGATTAATCCACTAAAAACTCTATAACAGTTACATTAAACCTCTTATTGCAATATTGCATATTTCTAAAATTTTTCAAAATGTTAGCCTACTGATGATAGTGTGAAAATAACATGATAGTTTGGAAGAAACAAATGATATTGAAGCTTATATTCCTAACATGGAAAACCAGTGTCAAAATTCCCAAAACAGACACTTCACCTCGGCTGTAAAGAAAGCAAATTTGATAGTAAGGAATCACAGCAGCAGAGAATGTTGAGTTTGGAAGAGACTGTTGGACGTCATTGAGTCCAACCCTGGCTCAAGCAGGGTGAGCTGGAGCTACATCCAGAGGCTTTTGAGTGTCTCCAAGGATGAAGACTTCACAGCCTCCCTGAGCAACCTGTGTCAGAGCTTAGTCACTCTCACAGTGAAAGTGTTCCCTGATGTTCAGACAGAACCCCTTGTGTTTCAGTTTGCTCTGGTTACATGTCCCTTAAGGAGAGTGTGACTCACCCACACACAAACATTCAAGAGATGTAGATGATGAATTTCTTTATGGTGTGCTTCAGGCATTCATATAGAACAAATGTTTCATGTCCTCTCTGCATGGGTAAAGGAGCAGGTACTGTGAAGCAAGTGGCTGAACTTTATCACTCATATCCTAAATGGTTTCCTGCATTACAGGATATTCTGAGTAATAATTCCTTATGTTGCCTCTTAAATTTAATCTCCACTGGATAAAACACTTAAGTATTGCTTGTAGCAAGAACTGAAATTCAGGGCTTCCAGATATGTATCATGACTAAAAGTTCGCTCCATCAGGCCCGGTGTGTCAGATATAGTATATGTTAAACAATATGAGAGTGTTGTAGGGAAAAATGTTCAGAATACACTAACAGTTTGGTGATTAAACCATTAAGCTAGCCAGACAGTGATGTAAATTCTGTCTGTTCTCCAGTTTAAACAAAGATGGGATCAAAACCTGACTCTTCCCAGGTTTTAACATCAGCTTCCATATTTCAACTTAAAAGTCTTACCTTATTCGTGGTCCATAAATACAAGAGCAGACTAAGAATATTACCTTCCTCTTACCTTTTCCTACATGTGAGGCTTAAGATTCAGAAGGTGTCATCTTACATTCATAAAGAGCCTGTTCATTGAAATCAGTCACGCAGATACTGCTGGGCAGGAGGTTGCCAGATGGGAAACACTATAAAACTTCGTTTGCAGTGGTTTGCAGAATATCTTGGTTGGCTGAGCTTTTTTATCTGGTTTGGTTCTGCCTTTTGGTATGGTACCATCTAAAGATGATTACCTTCTCTCCAAATATGCAGTGCTAAAATCCTTTCCAGCTCTTAACCTTCTAGCTCTTGTCAGCTGGTCTCCAGATACCAGCTCCAACCTCCTGAACAAAGCATTTGGTAGGTGCAATGTGAAGTGTGTACCTTGCTTAGTCCCCTTTAGATGTGTGATAAGACTGGAACAGTATTGTTTAGCTGATCATATACATGTGTATAAAGTCTCCTATAGGCTCTTATTTCTATTTTATGAAATTAGCCAAAGTTTTCAGAGTTATTGATGTTATGTTATACTTATGTAGAAGTATGTATTGGATCCAGCAATTAATGGAAACACATTCCTTTATCTACAAGTCATCTATAGTATTGAAATGCCAAATTTTAGGGACACCTAAATTTAAATTTATGCTATTTTAGCCTTTTGAGTTAAGGAACATATATTGTTATGACAAACGATATATACTAATAGATTAGCTTTTAAAGAAGGTTCAAGAAAGTCTAGTGATCTTCATGGGGAGTAAAAGGTTGCTAAAAGATGCCTTCCCTTTCTCTCCTCATACCACCCTCACCAGTATGAAAACTGTTACAAACCAGCTAAGGAAAAGACAATAGGTATAGGATTCAACTCCTGATTTAGATAGGTGATATAGATTAGATATTACAATTTAAAACTCCTTTCCAAAGAATGTACCAGTAGAAATGCCACTAGACCATCACTGATTCTAGAAATTTTGTGGAACATTGTCCTCTCTGGTCTTCTATGCTTATTCATGCTTACAACTTTCTTTGGGCTTACTGTCTACCCTTTCCTTGCCACCATTTAATATTTGGAAGAGAACATTTTATTAATTACAGAAGTGAAAATTATCTTACCAGATTCATGAGATACAATCTCCATAGAAAAAGATGATATCTTTTATTCTATATAAAAACTGTCCCATACAGCCTTTATTTAAGTGAAGGAGCTATGTACTCATGACAAGCATAAATGAAAGGTGAAAAAAAAAACATTGAAGTGGTCTTAGTTATTCCTCAGCTATGAAACCTACTCTGTGGTCTTCTCTTTAATGGCTAGACTGCAAACTAGAGAAAGGGCAAGTAACAAAAAAGATATTTGTTTTGACGAAGACACTGCTTTAAATTATTTAATTTGATCCAAGTTGTTCAAGTACTACTAGAAACAAATGAAAACTGCTAAGAAAAGCTTCAGTTTCAGTTCAGATTAGGCAGTAAAAGAGACATTTACTTCTTCCTTTAAATATGGATATATCAGAGATATAAAACAGAGGGTGGAAACAAAGAGCCTGCATTACAGATTTGCTGGGACAAACCATGTCTTTTCCTTGAAAATATTTTTATATAATTTTAGTATGAACCACTTTCAAACAATTTTATAGCTATTTGGCTATATGTTAGATAATGGATAAATAATTGTAATTAATGGAAGACTGAATGTTTCAGTACATTCACCCGAGGGCTAGCGGACTGAAAGAAAAAGCTTCCCCAGTTTGGTCAAGGTGTATTTATTCAACCCAGTAAGAGCCCTGGACACTATCTGTAACTGACTCTATAATCCTGAGAAATAAGCAGTAATCTCTAGGTTTGGAGCATTATTTAACACCTTACAAGCATATGAGGTATCTTGTACTTTCAATTGCCTTTGATAAGTGCTATTGATGTAGTGGCAAAAGCCAATCTGGTGTGTTTTGCTTCTGATAATCTTGCTGTTGTCTTTACTGCTAAGGAGCCATAATGTAATAATTTCTTTTGGAGCTATATGTTTTTTAAGTATGTTAGGTGGAGAATATGCCAAGCCACTATTTAAAGAATGGCCCTGGCCTAGTTTAGAAAACAAGAAATACAAATACAGATTCTAAATGGAATATTTTGTAAGGTAGTCTTTGAAGTTACTGTAGAAGTGCTATGGTTTTGGAAGGCTTTTTTAGCTTCATGTAAGAGTACGTATATTTAGCACATAATGTATCTACAACCTGAAGTGGGTTTTTTTAAATCATGAAAGAGAAACTGATTGAAAACCAAGGTCACATGTCAAACATTTAATTTTGAACACTATAGAAGTTTCAATAGGATAAAAATAAATAAAATTATTTCTTTTTTCTTTTTCGTGTGATATTATTTGCTAGATGAAGAAGTTTAGCAAAGAAAAGACTGGACTTTCCAGTGCTTAAAGGATGGGGAATGTTCTCAGGGCTTAGAGGAATAGGAACAGAAAGATTCAGTAGGTGGCAGTCTTTCCTTTGAATATTTTCAGCACTGAAATCTCTTAAGTTGCTTTTGAAAGCTGTTGTCTTTTAAAAGAACCTTACAATAAAGAGGTGCCCTCAAGTGGTTCCATTCCCATCAATGGGATGCTTTAGAAAAATAGTACTTGCCCTAACCAATTATATCAGGAAATTATATTCTACTGACCTACATTTCCTCAATTGTGTCAATAGATAATCATTCCTTTTTCAAAATCTGGAGAATTTTTGTTCTTCTTGAAACAATGGCATTCTCTCAACACAGTTGTTGCAATGAATTTAAGAAAATGCAGGTCCTTGTAATGCTGTAGTTATTATACTGTGTACTGGTTGTTTTTAGGATCACAGAACAATGAGTGGATCACAAAAGCATGATATTTTTTGTCTGGATAGAAGATGCACAACCTAGATTCACCTTCTCTTAGGAAAAAAGTATGTTTGCCTCAAAGTAATCAAAGTGATCTGAGATTTTAAGAGCTGAGAAACACGTCTTGAAACTAACAGAAATTCAGGCCTTTTTCACAGACCCAAACCTTTTGTAGACAATTGTGTTCTTATTTAAATAAGATGTAAAAGACAGTATGAGTATAAACACAATGTACTTAGGACTGGTCAAATCAAACACACAGATCTTTAGTGCTGATACATGTGTTCTTAGAAGTGAGTGCCCATTTACACAGTACAGCTTTGAAATACTGTCCATTAAGTTTTGTTCTCTTTTGTCTGTTCATCTGAATGATTTTACTTTTCATTTATTTACTAGCGCTATAAGGAGCAAGAAGCATACCCTTTTCCTGCAATGATGCACATTGGGATGAGGTGTGATCCAATAGAGTGCTCTAGGAAGAGTGCAGAAACAGGTCACAAGGTACATGAAATGTCAGTTCAAAGTATAATCATGTTTCCAGCATAGCTCTTATGCACCTCACAGTCCAGCTCTCCTGGTAGCTGCCAGCATTCGAAGACTAAATGTGACTGTTGGGCATGCTTATCCATGACAAAAGCCTTTACAGATTTGCCATATCATTCCCTTTTGGTGTTCATGTTGTAGCTTAACTGAATTACAAGTCCAATACTAATAGTGCTGAAGTGAGAATGAGGCTTATTATACAGTCACTTACTTCTCTTTTACTCCTGTAGGCATTGATATAATTTGTCTGTTGAAGAGCACTTTAAAAAAAAAAAATCATATTTTAAAGATGGCTGCTCATTATTTTGATTTTCAGTCTTATAGTTTCATTTCAAGGACAAATACACGCTTTTGTTCAGGCTAATTTTCCAGAGACAATACGGTTGAAAACGAGATTTATTCCTTCTCTTATACAATTAGTCTTATATTAACTAAGTTTCCATGTTAAGACCTATTTTTTCCCCCTTCATTTGAATGTTTAGGAAAAGAGAAGGATTACATCGTATTGAATTTTTTGATTTTGATTACATTGAATTGAATTACATTGACTAAACCAGTAGGAGCTGGTTTAGTCCTTTTTTACTCTTAGTAGCTGTTTTTCTCGCAGGAAATATGCACTATATGATCTGTGAGGTATTGAAGGAAAATAGTTGCTTTCATGCTGTAAGATTCAGTTCAATACACTTGTAGCAACTTTCTGTCCTCTCTGTACAAAGTGATTAGATAACATCTTGGAACTGTCGGGGAAATAGAACTAGTTAAGAATACAGCCGTCCAGTTTCTAAGGTCTAGTTCATACAATGCTGTGTAGCTTTGTCTGACAGATGATTCCATTTTGGATAGAGGTTAGGGGGCTGATCTTGACCTGAACCCAGTATGATTTAGGGTCTGGTTTGAGGGCTACCCATGTGGTGCAGTCACAGCTGAAATTAGTTCCCCACTTAAGAAAGGATAAGTTGATGGCAAGCTTTCTTTATTGTTAATCATTATTTCAGGGTAAGGAAGACAAATTAAAACAGGCAGGATGATGTGTTGATTAACTCAGTTGTTATTAGTTTTAAAATACAATAAAGATGGACAAAAATATAGATAGCACATTTATATTGTTTTGGGAAAAAATATTGACTTTACTTTGGTGCTATTTATGTCCAGTCACTGAATATTCCCATAGATGATTTACTCTTGTAGGAACAAGTGTTGAATTCAAAAACAGTCCAGAGAGAAATGAGTATCTGTATACAGTTTTGCAGCAGAGGACACTTGGCTTTCTTTTCTCATAAATACTCCTATTGCTGGCATTGTCAACCTTCTAATCCATAAGCAGAACAAATATGAGATGTTAAATAAGGCTAAGTAGATTACAAGTAAAAGTAGGCTAGAATTCTAACCGAGATATTATCACATTTCCCAAGTTAAAATATGTTAATATAAAATGTTTAGACTATGATTTTCAATGCATTAAAAATCTGATGGTATTTACTTAACCCCACAATTTTTTAAATATATGATAAAAATATTTCTTCTCTCCTGGTCTTTCATAAATAGGACTTGACCAAGATCAGGCATCAGGAACATTATCCATGTTTCCTCTTAAAGAAGATTTCAATACATTGCCTTCAAAACATTGATCTTTGAGTTTGTCAGAAGGAATAGCTGATTTATTATTAAATCCTCTTTGTCACAACAAAAAAGCTGTACTTACCTCAGTCTTGCTCTAGATCTTTCAAAGAACTAAAATTGTAGATTACTTGAGAATAAAGTAGTGTGTGAAGCATTGCACACTTCTTATTAGAGAAAATAGAGAAATTAATTTGAGATGAAAACATGAATGTGTCAAACATCTGACATGTCATGCCACCAGCTGTAAAACAAAATCTTGGTCTTTGTCTAAGGTATAGTACTTCACATCAGTCAAACAGGTACCAAGAAAAGCAACAGTTTTGTTTGGAATGGGCGAAGTTCAGTGTCATCACAAAGATTTCCACTTCTTTTTCATTGAAAAACTTATCAAGTGCAACCAAATTGCTAAGAAGCCCTCTCAATTAGTTGGCATCAGACCAGAGAAGACACACAATCTGGAGAGTTTTGAGTTGTTGGGGGTTTTGAACTAAAAAAAACCCAAAACCCAAACCAAACCAAACCAAACCAAACAAACCCCACTCCCCCCAGATTTTCTGCTGCCTTCAGGAGAGGCAGATAGAATCCTTCTCTTTTAATAAAGGTAAGAGAAAATAATAATAATATTGACATATCAGTGGAGATATTACAAAATAAGTTATCAGACTGAATCTGAAAATCTGAGTCCAGACTACTTCTTGAGCTGCGCTGTCCAGATTTTTGTTCATGTTTCAAGTCATCTGAAGATAACAAATCCACATGAGAGCTAAGATATCCCTTTCTGCAGCTGCTTATTCCGGAAACTAAATACTATTTAAAACTTAAAATATAATTTACTTTAAATTCAGAATTTTCAGCATACCTACATGAAAGAGTGAGTTATTCAGGCTTTTATGAATTAAGATATTGCATAAGAAGTGCCAAACTATTCCAGATGTGATACTTGATAGGAAAGGCTGCTTAGTATTCTTTTTAATTAAGGCTTGTAATCTTTGAGTATCCTTAGTCAGTTGATTTTGAAGTTAAATGTAGAAATTAGCACACCGAGGTTTCACTTCAGAAAACACAAATTCAGCTTTTAATTTAGGTCACTTTATCTCTGCTTCCTTCCTGTGTACTCACTTTCAGAAGAGTGGAACATAATGTGACTCAGCTTGACTCTCCTGGCAGTATCTCCTCAACAGAGGTTCAGTGTTAAGACATTTGCAGGTCAGAGCTGATGTACAATGGTGGGGCACTGCAAGCATTATTGTGTCTATCTACTTACAGTCAGAGTTATTAGTGCTTTGCTTTTTATTAGGAAAAAGTTAATTCCTTTTCCTATTTATCTATTGTTCCGATAATTAACTCATAATGACTCTTCTATTGGCTTAATGGCCCTTTTTTTTTTGACCCAATTCCAAATATTTCTGCAAACATTAACCCTTAGCTTATGTTCCAGATCAGCAGGTAAAAGATACTCTACAGCTTTCTGCTTTAACACTTTACCATTCAAAGGTATTATTTCTGCTTTGAACTGGGTTTTTAGCCTAGAAGTGGGTCAGCTGTATCTGCCAGCCTAAATTAGTTATATGCAAACATGCATACACAAATGCATGTGCATTGCATGCCTCTGACTTACCTGTGGAGCAAGGCATAATGGATAGTAAAACTGTGATTCAGGCAACTCTGAAAGCATGCTCCTCTGTGTCAGAGGTATAAGCAGATATCCAGCATGTCACTTTTCACAGCCTTCTCTTTCACTTTTTCTGACGTGTGCCTGAAGGAGTGATCAAGATACAAGTGTCTCTTTGAGGAGAAAAGTAGTAAAATGACATAAGTGAGAAGAGGGAAAGGAGACATCAGAAAATACTTCAAACAGAAGCTGAAAAGCCACACAGACTCCAGCAGCATGAAAGATAATCTCAACAAGATTTGTATTTTTTTATCTTTCTCTTCTTTTTCAATTTTCTCTTTAATTTGAATTTAAAGTTGAAACTCCTCTTGCCTAAATGCACCAAAACTTCATCAATAAAAGCATGTCATGCCAGTAGATTTACAAAAATCTAATTCAAATTTCCCCAATTAAAGCTTTGAACATTATTTAATTTTAAGATAAAAAAGTTGTAGTAGTTTGATTTTTTTCCTTGGGATTCATCTACTAGCTGATTTTTTTAGATTTCATATATATAAAATATTAAATATCACAAGGTACCTCAACCTATAAAAGATAGCAGTTGCACATTGCATATTACATGACCTATCTGCATGTTCTTTTACAGCAGGGCAGCAGGACCACAGTGTAAAGAATAATACAGAGCCTAAAATACCCTGTACCACTGCAGAAACAATTCTTCTATTTTCTGTACAGTACCTCAGGACTTCCAACAGCTGAGTCAGCACAGTGAACCTACACACTGAAAACTTGCACTTGACTTTTATGGCTCTGTCCCTCTTCATTGATAATTTACTTTTCTAGATCTCACTAGGTTCACACTATTACTCATCATTCTCACCAGCATGTCACTATTACTCTTCAAGTTATCCTTCCTACATTTATAAAGCAGATTCCGTTTTCTACAGGTTTTATTCTTTATTTAGTTATTGACCTTATATTCTGCATCATTAGTACCTCTATGTTTGTCGTGTGGTATGTGATCTCTTTGGTTTTGAAACCAAAATGGGCTAGAGTTATCTCAAAACATATTTACAACACTGTGCTAATTATAACAGTTGAAATGCAATGCTCTGAGTTCACGGAATCATGGAATGGTTTGGTGTGGAAGGGACCTTAAAGATCATCCAGTTCCAATGCCCTGCTGTGGGCAGGGACACTCACTAGAACGGGTTGCTCAAAGCCCCATCCAGCCTGGCCTGGGCTGCAAGCACACACTGCTGGCTCACGCTGAACTTCTTGTCGAGATCAGAAGTTGAAGGTGTATTTTGACCAAAAAAACCCTCTGTAGATTGTGGGTACATCCATATAACCACACTGCTTCTAAAGAGCACTTCAAAACCTGCAGCATCAAATTAGCATCACACAAAGCAATTAGTTTCAACGAGAAGAAAATGTTAGGGAAATTGTAAAACATAGATGCAGCTTCACTTCATCTACTTAAGGTTTATTGCATACTTTCTTCTATGTTCAATCAATTTTCTTCCAGCATAGAAACTAAGAGGTGAGAAAAGCACAGAGAGAAGCTTCTTCACAATCACTCTTATAGCAACAGTAGCCTGAAATCAGACTGGTATTCATCTAAGTGGGAAAAAAAATATGATAACCCTAATCCCTGAGCTATGAACATAAATTAAAGAGGAGCTAGGGAGGAAAAAGTATTTTTTACATACTTTCTTTCTTTTATGCTTAAGATATTCATTTTTGGAAATAGGCCCCCAAAGACTGTATTTGCAAGAACATTTACTGTAGTTTTTAAGCATATTGAAACTTGTTAAATAGGCAAGGTAAATCTCATTTCTTTTGAGCTCAAAGTACTGCTTGCAGGGTTCTTTGCAAAAAGGTAGTTTCAATTTTTACATGAACAGTTTGCAGTTGGTAGTTTTCTGACAGACTTAATTTGGAGAAGATACTTCCCTGTCACTTTCTGTTTGCAAGTGCTTAAGCCTTGTTGGTTTCAGGATGTTTAAATTGCTGACGTGGAAACAGCTGAAATTTTAAGTGTTTCGTGGAAACTCATTCCACACCCCTTACTGCCTGAAGGATATTGTTCAAGTGCAAAGTTACTCTACTTCAGTGTTAAAACAGTTCCTACTCTAGTTTCCCACAAATTGACTTAAAAGATAATTTGTATATGAAGATTTTATAGACAATAGAGGAGATTTTCATCTTGGTAAGAGGTTGAATTTACTGATAATGGTAGTGAACATGTTTGGTATTTTCCTGGCCCAGAGGTGGTGTTATACATGTGGTTGGTATATGTTGGTAGTCTAGTGGTTAAGATGCGGCGCTCTCACCGCCACAACCCGGGTTCGATTCCCGAACCCGTCATGGACAATCCCCTGGGCAGATGGTGCTCGTCAGCCCCTAAGGCCATCCATCTAAGAGAAGGTCACTCTAAACAAACCTACATCCTGAGGA
>JAWWLV010000001.1:105867529-105914442 GCA_035041135.1 Platyrinchus mystaceus
TGGTCTCTGGTCTCATTCTCTCTCGTGCTAAGACCTTAAATCACATTCTACCTGAAAGGAGGTTATGAAAAGGTGGGGGTTGGCCTCTTCTCAAAAGTAACCAGCGACAGGCCAAGAGGACATGGCCTCAAGCTGCACCAGGGGAGGTTCAGGTTGTAGATTAGGAGGAATTTCTTCACTGAAAGGTTTCTTAATCATTGGAATGGTCTGCCCAGGGAGGTGGTGGAATCACTATCCCTAGAGGTGTTCAAGAAACAACTGGACGTGGCACTTGGTACTGTGGTCTATTTGACAAGGTGGTGATCCCTCAAAGGTTGGACTTAATGATATCAGAGGTCTTTTCCAACCTAAATGACTCTGTAGCAGTTTTTCTTGTCTGTGCTTTAAGGGGGAATGGATAGAAAGTATTCTGAGATTGTAACTTTTCATATTTCTACTAAGAAAAATTAGCATCAAAATATAAATCTCAGTATATCAGCCTATTCAGTGAAAGTAAATGAAAGACAATGTTATATTTTGCAGATTGGACTCCTGTATAGACAGAATTTTAAACAACATGGCAATGTGTAATAAGTTATACAGACACCTGGCACTGGGCAAAGAGCTGAAGTAGCTTAAATACTTGATTCTGTTTCCTGATGTAGCTTTTCTCGATTATATACCAGATAGTTAAATACAGTTTCTATGACAAGTATATCCCTTCTTAAGGGATCTTAGTCTTTTAGTCCACTTCCATTTCATCTCTATTTCATGAAGCTGTATCTTTATTTTGCGCTAACACATGGGACACATACTACCAGTGATATTGGTCTGGGAATGGAAAAGTTTGGAGAACACAGGAACAATTGCATTTTATAGAAACAATTTCTGAATAAGAGAAAGTCAAGTAGACAACTGCTAGCCCAGAAGTTGTGAAACACCACTTCATTTGCAAAAATCAACCAGAAATGTGTACAATTTGTTCCTTTAGGTTAGAAACCAACTAAATTATTGGATAATCTCATGCTGTATTGACCTTCAAAAAGTCTGACTAGTTCAACATTATTTCCATTTTCTTGTCTCCTTGGGATGATATACAGGGAGAGGAAAAAAAATCATTCTGGTCATATTCGAATGTAAATGAAAGAAAAGGGAATACACTCAATAAATTTGCTTTATGGCTTTCTTAGAGGAAAATATTGGTTATTATCCTAGAAGAACATATTATCCAGAGGTCGCCAAAGAGGTGACAGTGGTAGAATGTCTCAACTGCTCTTCCAGACCATATCTGACTCTGCTCCCTTACACCAACTTCAGTATGTTCAGGGCATGTTTTTTTTCTATTTTTAGTCTGTTGCAGGAGTATAAAAACATAATGATATTCTTTGGAAAAAAAAGAAGACTGGACAAAACCAGATTGGTCTAGAAACTATTTATTGTTTGAAATGAAAAGCTATTGTTAGTGGTGCCACAGAGATTAAACTTCAAAAAGACTAGCATTTTCTCTCTGCATTGAATTTATGCTATTTTATTTTATAATCCTGTGGAAAAGAAAAATTTTGCAAAAGTCTATGGAATATCATGATTCCAACCGATCTCCTTTGTTCTGTTATTAGATTTCTCCAGTCTCCTCCTTCTGCTGTAGCCCTTGAAAGGGTATGCAGCTGCTGTATAAAAGTCAGACATTTCCTCTGTTAGAAGATTATTCTCTGCTTTTTTGAGATGTGCATCTTTTAAACATTAGAAATCTGCTGCCAAGTACAGTTCATAGTGTGAAGATAAATAATGTCATTAAACTGAAAAAACCCTTTTAATGGTTCCTGGCCATTCATTGGGCTTAACAATTTAGACTAACACTTCCTTACAAAAATCACCACAGTTACATAAAGTTCTAAGCTCAGCAATCATTTCAAGACAATGTGGCAGCATTCTTTTATAAAGTGGGTCACTGGTGATTTTTCTGAAAGCTTAGCCCGGTAATTTTCGTATTCTTTTTATTGCTATGTAGAAGAAGAAATACAAAATGTGATTTTGGTTGTTAAAATGGCATAACATTATTTCAATTTAGCAGGGACTATCTAGGAATAAGTCATGCTATGGAGGTCGTTCTTAATTCCCTTGAGGACAGTTGCTGTGAGCTGACAAATTTATACATTGCCAGCCCATTGTTCTGCCCTTTGTAATGGTGAAGGAACAGATCAAGGAAATTCTGACTGCATCAAGCAAATTCTAACTACAGAGCTTTTCTATTCACTTCAGTTTCTACTGTTGACTATATCTTTTAGCGCTGAGTATCAGCAAATCGGAGAGACTAGCACTTAGCTCATGTACTTTACTTTTTTACACCTATATAGTAAATATTTTCTATCTAAAAATGCCCAAAATGTATGTACTTTGTAATTTGCAACTGGAGAGATGTTAAATCTTAAAGCACAGGAAAATAGGGAAACACTCAATATTAAAATTAATAACTAATGGGTGTATATGAACAGTTTAACCAGAAATTTAAACCTTTCTGTCATCCTAAATATGAAATGGTTCACCATTTATTCATTTCCATATGAACAAGCAGGAGTAGGGAATAAAAGGTTAAGATGTTAAAAAGAAGTTAGTAAGTTTATAAAAAGAAGAGAAACTGGCTTTTTTATTATTATTATTTTAAATGCAAACGTCTTTATTTGGCAATTAATCATGAATCTAAAAATCTTCTTCCGTTTTTAGAAGAGAAGGTGTACTCAGAACTATGCTGAGTATAATAGATAAGTTCAGATCATGATTCCATAGCACAGCCTGCAGGGAATGATGCACTATAATGGATATTCCCTGCAAGGCTCAGCACATCCCTCCCCTTAGGCCCCTTGTAGATCTGACAGATGACATCCTTTTGTAATTTGATTTTTTTTTCTTTCCACACACATTTACTGTATTTCTAAAATCTAAGCAAGAATGGGTAATTGAATTCTTTGTTTTGTATCCTTAGTTTATCAAAACAGTTTTAGAATCTTAGCATTTAATTAAAACTTTGTCAAATTTATTCTCTCATCCACTATTCTGTGTCACTCAGAATTTATTAGGCTGGTGTTAAACACTCAGTTCATATTTACTCTAGCACTTCCTAAAAATATAAATGCAATTGTAAACAAAGCATTCACACTCTCATAAATAATTGATTTGGTTGAAAGGTCAGGGATTGTTCCAAACAGCATTATAGCAGAATTAGTTAGGATTTTCCAAGTTTACCTTCGTAGAAGTCATATGCGCAAACACTGAACCTTGTGAGAGCTTGGAAAGGTTTTATTACTCTGATCTTTTCTAATTTAGATTGCTACATAATTCACTGCTCTTTGCTTAAAAATAAATGATGTTCTTTGACAAATGTATTTTTCTAGCAAATGGAATCTCTAAGTGGGTTCTCAGAGAGGTCTGTACCTTGTTGACTTTTTGCCTAAAGTACAGAAATCTAAAGGCATGGTGTTACATCTCCTGGGAAGGTTAATTATCAAATTTTGTTAACTCCTTTGAGTCCCTCACAAGGGCTGTATTTCAGAATTAATTCAAATAACATTTGCTTTTATTTTCCAACCTTTGAATAAGCATGAAGAGGGCAAATTTTTTCATTCTCAGTTTTTTTGTTAGTCTATTGTTTTTTTCATTTGTTTTTTCATTCTTTTCCTTTTTAATTTACCATTTTTCTTTGAGCTATCAGGGAGCATTCCACCCTCTTTTCAAGTCTGCCTTTCATGTTCTGGACTAAGGCTCCTTATTTATAATAAGTGTGGAAACCCTTGTAGAAATCAAAAATTGATTTTTTTATATTAAATAATAAATATGTTATATTTCTTAGGAACAGTACTCAGCAACAGATCTATGAGCTAATGGCTTCAGGGTACATCTGTTAATCCTAAAACTGGTCTCATGTATTCTAAGTGATGTGGTTCTTCTGAGTAAGAACCTCAGATTATGTTTGGCAGTGGTAGTGAGAGGGTAATACTTCCAGTAATCTGGCTCTTTGTCTTGCCTGTTTTGGTAACTAAACTGTGCTGAGAGTAAGATTACAAATGGAAGCCCTTTGTTTCAGACAACATACACAAGCATCATCTATTGTTAGGGAGATATTCATCCAGGGAACAATCATCAAAAGATAGCATGATGTCTTTACCAAATTTAAGCCCATTAAGATTTTTGAGTTGAAAGCAGAATGGTCCCTTCCCATTTTCTTTTAAACTACACTAGCAACTGCTGTAATACATAAAACAGCTAAATGAGTTCATAACAGCATTAATGAATTTAAATGAGAGCTGCAGTCTGCTCTTCTTCAGTACAAACTTTCAACTACCTGGGATGAACAGGGACTGTAATTTGAAGGAAGTCATCCCTGTTATCTATAAAACTCCCATTGACAATTTAACAAGTTCACAAAGAACGGAGAATTAACCTTGTTGAGAACATTGTAAAACAAATAATTTTAAACTACCAATAGTCAGAGGAAGGGCTTTATTGGCTGTAATACTGGTTTTTTCACAGTGGGGAGACACACTTATTAGCAAATTAGTGTGAATGATAAACCAGAGAACGTAATATATGGACATGATTTTTAACTCTTGTCAGAAATCAGAACTAACCTTTACTGATGACAGACTTACAGTGGCAGAAAACTCTCAGGCTAAACCATTCAGCACAAATCTTAGCTAATCTTTAACTGTCATATTTAACTGAATGTCCTTGGCACACAAGCTGCATATGCTCACTAAACTTAATATATGCAAAACTTCCAATTAATGCACAGTTTAGAGAAAGAGATGCATGAATTATTGCAATTAAGGTAAACCTAACAAACAAAAATCTTGTATATTTTATTTGTAATATGTATTTTTAATAATTCAGTAGGAAACATTTCAGTAGTGGGATTATTATTAAATTATTCCAGTAAAGTTTTTGTAGCTTATAGGAATTGTGTTGGCATGTGCCAATACTTCTTACAACAGTAATAATTTAGTTACATATCACAATCTTTATTCCTCTTCTAAATACATGTTTATAGTGAGAAACATGGATTTGAGGGATGAACCACTAGGTGGGTAAGAAATTGGCTGGATGGCCACACTCAAAGTGTTGTGGTCAAAGGGTCAATGTCCAATTGGAAATCATTGACAAGTGATGTTCCTCAGGGGTCAGTTCAGGGACCAGTGCTGTTTAACACCTTAGTTGGTGACATGGATGGTGGGATTGAAGGCACCCTCAGCAAGTTTGCCAGTGACACCAAGTTGTGTGATGCAGTTAACATGCTGGATGGAAGGGATGCCATCCAGAGGGACCTTGACAGTGGTGAGACTGGGGCCTGTGCAAACCTACTGAAGTTCAACAGCGCCCAGTGCAAAGTACTGCACCTGGGTCAAGGCAGCACAAATATATCCCAAGCACAAAGACAGGCTGGGCAGAGAATTGGTTGAAACCAGCCCTGAGGAGAAGAACTTGGGGGCGTTGGTTGATGAGAAGCTCAACATGGCCCAGCAATGTGGACTTGCAGCCCAGAAAGCCAAACATGTCCTGGGCTGCATCAAAAGAAGTGTGATCAGCAGATCAGAGGAGATGTTTCTATCTATGGCTTTGATAGCATTCTAATTTGATCTGATTCACAACACTACAAAATTTCTTTTCACTGCTATTAAAAAATACTTTGTCTCATCTACTTACAAAATGAAAACGCTGTAGACTAATCAAACTAAAATTTAGTTTGTTTAGTAATAGTCTAATCAAGCATGCCTTAAATTCATACTAAAGGTCTTTGCTCTGTCAGTTTAAATGCAGTCTTTTAAATTCAGAAACTGTACTTCACAAACACTGGATATTTGGGGAGAGCTCTTTTTCTCTGTAGGTAGTCAGGTCCTCCCAGCAAGCTGAAAATGTAATTCTCTTCCAGGTTGACTGTTTTGTCTGAAGATAACTTCTTGTTTGTGAACGTTATAGACAGGTCATTGCTGCTTGATATCACAGGATATTAATCCAGAATTAACAAATGCACTGCACACTCTCCTCGCTTTGCTGAAGCAAAGACATTGCAGTATGTTAGGTTAGTCAGCAAGATAAATGGATGGCATCCTGAAGTTTGTGAGTTAAACCACGGGTTCAGTGACAGTCTAAGAAGACCTAAGTACTGATGGGTGCAGCTACACTACCTACTTTCATCTCTTCTTTCTCTCCCACGTCATCTGACCATTCCTTGGAGATGCCCTGTTCAGCAAAAATGAGTAGCACACTCACACAGTTCAGTGAAATAAATGTATGCAGCACAAAGGCAGGTAGGGGCAAAAATGGAAGTAGAACTGCTAAGTAGATATTTTTTAACTGTAGAAGCAAAGGAGGAAAAAATTAAGAGTTAAAATCAATGGAATATTTGTATTCTTTCAACAGTATCCTTGAAAGACAAATATCTAATAAAGTAAGTAGAAAGATGTACCTACACTATAATTTTCATGTTGGATCTGAATTGTTTTACTTTAACAAATCAATCTTTTAATCTACCTGTGACAAGTTAAATTAAATTTCTTTTGGTGGACACCTATCAAACTGCTGTAGAGTTTTGTCATATTAAATCTCTTTTTCAAACTTAATGAGTCCAAAAGGCATCTTGCATTGACTTCTGCCATGCCTTCTGTCTCATGCAGGGCTAATTAGCCACTTCATTTGAAGTGAGATATTGCAACCTGACTTTCCTGCCTTCCACCCTCTCTTTAGAAGTCTGTGTAAAGCTTCTTAATTACCTACCACACCACCACATTTGTTCATGTTGTCATGTCTTTGGAGGTGCACCAGAACGCTGGCAAAGAAAATATTTGCAAACATTTAGAATTCTAAAATAGCACAAAATGCATATAAGATATGAGAGAACCACAGGCAGGGTGTGATGGAGCAAGACACCTTTTCAAGACTCCTTTTTGACTGTGCAGTGTCTGCAGCAGTGCCTCCTCTGATTCTGTTCCTCCTCTGATTCTCCGGTATTTGTCCCTGTGCTGTTACAGCCCTTTCTCTCAGTCTACAAGTCCTACATTTTTGTGAGGAGGGGGTGTCTTTATCTCTTTCATCTTCTTTCTCCCTTTTTTAACTCTGCTCTGGGGAACTTCCAGCCATGGGCTAGAGAAAATATTTTCTCTGGAATGTGGTTACTACTTTTATTCTCCTAACTCCTGAGTAGTGCTTCAGCTCTCCAGTATGAGAATATACTGAAGTTTCTGTCAGGCTAGTCCTTCACAAGACCCTTGGTACAAATCCTGTCTCATCTTGTGGAGAAAGATGGAGAAAAGAGGAAAAACAGTGTTATAAATACAGACCTATTGATTTAGTAAATCGAAACAAAATTTGGAAATAAATTTTCCTCAGTGTGTACACCCATTTACCTTTTACACTGCATTTTTAGCCAGAAGTATACATAAATTCATGTTTGCATGTGGTTTGAAAATATTAATTCCTATGGAATAGTGTGCTGGATTGTAAACTTCCATAGCATGTTGTTCTAAAGAGCCTTAAATAAGAGGTTTGATTCAGGTGCAGGTACTCTATACTGTGACGTGTCCAGATTTATGGAGGCATTGGGCCATGGGCTCAAGCTCCTATTCCCAGGCACTGGGCCTGAGAGTGGCCTCATGGGAGGTGCCTGATGCTTGAGGCTGGGGCTGCCCAAGGGCCCAGGGCTGCTGCTGGCTGGGGCAGTGGGACATGGGGAGCCCTGCGATGACCCCAGCCCATGGGGAGCTGCAGCCTTCACCCTGCCCTGTGTAAGTCTGCACAGTCAGAGTGGAAGATCCTGCTTGACACAATTTGCTTAGTGTTTTTAAAGAAGAAAAGAAATGCAGTTTAGTAAGAGATTTAAAGATTATTTTGATGTTCCTTGCCCCTTTACTGTCATATATGTTCCTCTAGGCTTTGTGTCCCCATATAAAACTGAGAAGGGGAAAAATCCTCTTTATAAAGAGGATTACACAAGCTGGGGTGTTTGCTTCGCCACTGAAACCGGTTTTACCCTGCATTAGCTATATACCAAAGAGGTTGTCCTGAATAAAAAAAAAAAAAAAAAAAAAAAGTAAAGAAGTAAAAAAGAGTCCTATTTGAAAAAAAAGTAGAGATTTTTGTGCAGGAGGCAGCCTTTTTACTAGTTGCCTGACCTGCAATCAGTAAACAATTGAGAACCCTTCATAATTCATACCCAATTAAATTGCTCTCATGCATCTGTGTGGGCATCATTGCTAGTAGCAGTGCTGAGAATAAGCCATCGGCTCTCTTGGTAAGTAGGAGGCATATACTCCTTATCCACCTCCTCACTGTCTGGACAAAGTAAATAGTATTGAAAATCAGTAGTATTGAAAGGGATGTATTCTGCCTAGGTAATACTGAACATGCATAGAACTAATTTTTGCTTAAAAATAACCCTACAACTAGGTTTTGTTGCCAAGGTACACAGCTTCTCCATTTCACTGGTGTCCTAGTTACAGGGGCTGGGACCAGTTTATCACTTTGTGGGTATGACCAAAACTGTGTATTCTACACCCTCTGTGTCATTTCTGATGGACTGTTAATAATGGATCATTTGCAGCAGATGCTTAGGGCACACTTGACACCTCAGGCTACAAGCTGGGTGTTACAGAAATCCTGTGAGGGGTGTTTCTTTGTCTTCACACTGTGACAACAGCTGTGATAACTCCCCTGGGAGGAGGCACCTTCACACCCAGCCTGAGGGGTCATCTCTGCTAATGGGCCATACTGGACTGGCATAATAGGCAGCTGCAACCACCTAGACCATCGAAGACTCCAAAAATATCCCACATGACTCATAGAGTTAAATCACACATTGTGAAACTCCCTGCCCTGGGGGAGGTACTGGACATTCCCACCTGAACCTGAGCACATATAATGTTGGGGTTTTGGGACTTCTGGTACCACTCTTTGAATCCAGAGGAGGACCAGAACTCCAACAGGACTGCGACTGCCACTCTCAACAAGACTGTGATCGTTACTTCAACAGGACTGCGTCCATCATCTGGACCAACATGTTTTCCTTTCCTTTTACTTTGTACCCAGGGAGGCCACGTGGTGCTCAGCACAGGGGTTGACAAACACCATTCTGTTCTTGTTCCAGGGCATGGGGTTATACATCTGTCTTTGTGGGGTTAAAGCCTCTGTATCACTGCATTTATTTAAATCTTTTTAGGAAATTGTAACTGATTTGTAATCTCTCTTGAGTTCATTTCTCCCGCCGGTTTACTTTTAAACCAGCACACTTGGGAATTGTCCTCTGCTTATGTTACCATGTGTTTCAGTAAAGGTTTTTGATATTTTGTTCTTTAACTTTTCAAGAAAGACTAACCTTGTATACAGTATGAAACTAAGAGGATTACCTTGCCTGTCCAAATATATACCTAAAGAAAAAAAGAAATTCCTTGTAGCTGATCAGTGTCTTTTAAATACTGTAGACTGTATGAAATATCTTGAAATAATGTGTTTGCTGATAAGATTCCATAAAGTAGAAAGTATCAGTGACTATCTGACAGCAGATACAGAAAACAGAGTACAACAGAGAATGCTAAAACCTTATCATGACCTCTGCTTTAAAAGCTGGAAATTAAATAATTCACATGAGACTGAAACTCATTTTATTAAATATTTATGTTACAAATTGAAGTTCACAGAATCATAGAATGGTTTGATTTGGAAGAGACCTTAAAGATATCCAATTCCAATCCCCCTACCATGGGCAGGGGTGCCTGGTGCCTTCCACTACACCAGGTTGCTCAAAGTCCAACCTGTCCTGGAACACTTCCAGGCATCAAAACTTCTCTAGGGAACTTATTCTAGTGCCTCATCATGTTCATAATGAAGAAGGTCAAGTTTGTTGATTGATACAAGATGAAAGCCCAAACTTTGTTAGTATCTGATGGCTTATATATAATACAGCTAAAAGCTTCTGGGTGAACAGCTAATACTTGTTCCATTAAAGCTGTGCTAATATTCTACACTTGCTAAAACCTCTACTTATTTCAGGATTTCCTTATTACACTTGTCTCCATTAACAGTTCTTTTGCACATAATTACTAACAATGCATGCACATTTAGCAGAAAATAGGTTTCTGTCCTGAATGGACAAAAGTCAGTAAAGAATGTGCTCTCCTGACTCCTTTAGCTTGGGTCTCATTGTGTGTAATGATTGCAGCTATTAGACATTACACAGTAAAGAGTGTACAGCTGTGAGCAGGGTGTATAAGGCAATGAGTAATAGGCAATGGCTAGAGCAAGGATGTTATACTTACAGCTCTTATTTGAAGTGGACTTAATGCAGATTCTGTGGGTTACCTCACTCTGAGTTCTTACATTCTCCCTCTATTATCTCCAGTAAGAGTAAGCATGGAAGTTACTGGGGGAGCATTTAAAGCATTATTGTCTCATTGTCTCTTGTAGACAAAATACCCATAACTAAAAATCTCATGTTTTGTTTATCTTTAATTTAGCAGATCTTTTACTTTTTTTTTTTTTTACTCTCCCAATTCACATTTCCTCCCTGGTAGTTTTTTGCCTGATTTGTAGTTCCAGAGCTAAATGCCTACTTCTTCAACCATCAGTTACACCCCTAAAAATCTGATACCTGGGCTCACAGTGCCATATGCTCCTGTGCTTTATCGTAAATCAGACACTGATGATCTTCCTTGAGTGTCTTCTCATCTCCTCTAGGCCCTTGCCTTCCTTTGCCTTCCCCTGCCTTCCCATGAAGGTCATCTTTCTACCAGAACATACAAGATGAGCTGATATTTGGGATATTGCTGATGTATGAGGCTCATTGTTGTGAGCCGTGATGTCATAACAAATGAAACACACGTCTTTTAGATCCACCTCAAAATTTCTTACCCCAAAACTGTGGGAAATTATCAGCCATGCTAGTATTTATTTTAGGAATGCTTATTGTTTTCAGGTAATATTGAACAGGTCAATAAAACCCAGTATTTCTACCTATGTTGACTGCACTGGATGTTGAATGAGTCCTTATGAGACTATCATTTGCCTCTGAATGACACATTCTGGGCAGTGGCTACCACTAGTACTGGTGAACTGACCATTTTTTGTGTTTTACACTCTTGCTCTTTCTTAACAGCTCTTTTATTCTGTGTTTGTTTGTTTTGAAGAAGTATGTTCCAGAATGTGTTAACTTCATA
Organism: Platyrinchus mystaceus; assembly: GCA_035041135.1. Taxonomy (NCBI): domain Eukaryota; kingdom Metazoa; phylum Chordata; class Aves; order Passeriformes; family Tyrannidae; genus Platyrinchus; species Platyrinchus mystaceus. Next base: position 105,878,704 of record JAWWLV010000001.1, read on the forward strand.
GACATCCGACTCTTATTTTTAGGGGAAGTTCCGTAGAATCAAAAGCATGGAATGAAATTATTCTGCTGCCCAATGTCAAGGTCAGCTGTACTCAGTCAATGTGTGCAAATGTTTAATGCACTTTTTAAAATATTCTTAGATCCTAAAGATAAAGATTCCACAATTACTCTGCTCTGTGCGCATCCCAGGATGGCAATTAACTTTTTTTTAGGAAGTGTAGTCTGGCTGGTATTCAGTTTCTAATCTACTTCAATTGATAAATCCTTTGGTACAGAATCAGTGCCTACCCAGCTGTTATTCATTCTTTCTGCATTTGGTTGATTAGATCTTCTTAATTTGACAATTTACTCTTGTTTAGAGTTTCATCTATTTTTTCATATTGTTTCTGTAGTCTGTCGGGATAATTTTCAGTACTGTCACTGACCTCAAACAGTCAAGAAATTCACCCCACCTTGCTTAATCTGGAAATCTAATAATCAAAATATTTTTCCCATTACATAAACAATTAAAGAATAATGAGGAGCTAACAACAGGCTGTTTATAAGGCCACTTAGTATCTGGCCTTCCAAACTATTGTCCTTTGCTCATCTCGATGAAACAACGTGAGACTCTCACAGGAGAATTGGGGTTTAGAAGTCTTAGCTCAAATTTCTTCATCAATATAATCTCGTCTAATAAATGTAAAAAGAAAAGAAAAAAAAGGAAAAGAAAGTACTGGAACCCCATAAACTGGTCTACTTTTAGTTTATTTAATACCTCTAATAGCTCTTATTAATCTTTTGGTGTTATAAGCAATGAAGAATTAATAAGATTTGTGTGTGTGGTATCAGATTCACTGACTGTGAAATAAATTTACCACTTCTAACCTGTCAATCAATATGTGAGTGCATCAGCCTCAAAAAATCAAGAGACAGGAACAGAGAGATGATTGTCACTTCTTGTGGGTCTTCTGCTACTTCTGCAGCAACCCAAAAAAATACTTTGTTTGTTGAGACTGCGTTGTCTGCTATTGGAGAGCGAGTGATCATGTTCTTTCTTAGTGTGCATGGGGGGAGTATGTGCTTGAATTCAAAATCCTGTGGAAATAATATAATCGTCAAGTGTTATTGCATATATTTTTAGAATGTACCAAAAATCTTACATTTTAGACATTGTTTTTCCAAGGAGGTAAAACCTCAGCAGTGTTATCCTGAATATAGATTTTATATATATAATTTATTGTCATAACAGTAGACAGTCAATAACATGGATTCATGGACAAATACAGTTATGCTCAGCTTTGAATTCTGTGGAAACTAGATGCGTTTCTAGTGAGCTTTTAAAACATCCTGGGGGCTTTCACAATAGGAGCTGATAAAATTTTATGGAATGCTCTACTTTTATGTTTAGTGAATATGATGAGAATCATTCTGCCCTGTACAACAGGATGGAAATTAACTGAATAGTTTTGAATGAGTTACCCATAAACATTTGCTGCATTTATTTTACAAGTTAACATTTTACTTGGCACAAACTACTCCTTTGAAAGCACACAACGTGTGTATGTGTTATGGAGTTACAGCACATGCCCAGGAAATGAAAGCATTATTTTGTAAGTCTTCTTAATTTGAAGGACTTGAACCCACATTTCCCAAATGCCTCATCCAATTGTTTTGATGACAGCAATCTCAATAATTTCTAGGGAAAACAAGTTGCTCTGCGGCTGGGCATTTTAAATTCAGGGGCCTGGAAAAAGAAGCAAAAGGAGACAAGTTCTGGCTTAATAGTTTTAATACTTCTATAGAAAAGGAGGAATTCCAGGATTACAGTATTTTCTTCTATTATTTCTGTTATGTGTTTCATCCATTTTAAGACAAAGGGTTTTGAATTAGGGGCTTGGAATCCCAAGTCTGATCTACCACAGGTGAGACCAGAATGGTTGTCAGTCTCATCCTGATCCATCAGTATTTGAAATCCCAGTTTTGAATGGGTAGATGAGTACCTGTCATGGTTGGACAAAATGTTAGTAATTTCCAGAGAAGTTATTTTTAGAAGGTTTTTTGATTTTTGATCATTATTTTCAAATCAAGATTATGAAGAGCATCATTATAATAGCTCACTCCCAGCTATGAAAATTGCCAGAAACATACTGAATATACTGCAATTTAGTTTAGTATTTAGCCTGTGACCTGGATATATGTAAATCTTTACTTGATGTATATTTTCCATGTTATAATCTGAAATTAATTTTGGAACAGCAGTTGTTATCCATCAGGATGTTGCAGCATTAAGTTTGGATATTATGTATTTCATGGCTACTCATTATTAATATGACATTGGTAAACAGGAAGCTCTGCTTCTTCTGAAACTTTCTGCTTCCTCTTAGTGCCAAATCATAAATTGGAGCTATTAATAAGCAGTACTATTCAGCAGCATTTCAAAACAGTAGTTGGTTAGGCCACTGCTTTCTGACCTTGGATCTCAGTACAGGTTTAAATTACAGCTGAAGGTAAGCAATGGAGTCATGTGTCTGCTACTTTCTACTCAAGCAATGAAAGTTCCTCCTGCACTGGGATTATTAGGTATAGCTTGGTGCTAGGGCAGGGAAATAGCAAGCAGTTTGGCCAGAAATTAAAGATATGGAGATACGCTTTTCGAAAACTAGCTAAACAAAGGAACAAGATCAACACTAAAAATGAAGTAGGATTAATGACTGTCTTCCCAAACTGAATGACAAGGCTGGACAGTTTCAAACTTATCCTGTTCAATGCAGCTAAATGCTTTAAAGATTTAATGGGATGCATTTTAGCACCATTTACAATCCTTTCTTCCTTTTACCCTTCTAGTCTTCTTTATAGTAATAGATCAGGACCTATAAAATCGTGACATGATTGTCAGTGCTGTAGGAAAGCTGGCTCACAGTGATGGTGTGCAGAACAAAGCAGAAAGAGCTGCTGTGGTATACCCACTGTTATTAGAGTTACATATCATCAATGCCTGAGTCCTTTACAAACCAATTTAATGATGGTAATCCTTGTAGAAATTGTTCTGCTTTTAATTATCCTACACAGGATGCTGTATCTGAATGGTAAAGCCTTTGTATGCATATTTCTCTTCAGATCCTTGTTCATGTAAAAACGGCAGATTCATCACATGGACTCTTTTGTCCTTGTCAGGCAGTAACTTGCCCATGTAATCCCATAAAGATACTGAGTTGCTGCTGCTCAAATGCTTTTATATATGATCTCTGTTATAGTCTGCTGACATCTTAAATAATTATATCGTAGATAATTGATAAAATTGTGAACTTCTAAAACTTTTTATTATCATTTCTGTAAACACAAAACTGTTGTAAATGCATTTTCAAGGGGAAGGAGCAACTCCTCCCAGATTATTTGTAGTATTAAAATGTGAGAAGTTTTCTCCCACTGGTAGTTAACAGGTTTAAGACAGACATGCTCAATAGTTATTCTTTCAAAACTCTTGAAGGAGCAAGGTGTCAGGGTGTGGTGAAGTTTGACTGTCCAACCCCAAGAGTGGCACTGGCATAGCCTGTGCCCTCCCCCAGGGGCTGCAGTTCCACAATCTCTGAGCAGGGGGGCTGGTTATGGGGTCTGTCAGCAGCTCCTGGCATGGCAAGTGGTGAGCAGGGGCCAGGGGCTCTAGCCAGGAGCAGAAGGAAATGACATGAGAGAGAGGGCGAGAAGCAGCATAATTACAAAGAAACCATGCTAAGACAGGCTCCTCGAATGTCCAGGCAGGGCCAGACACGGAGCTGGAGACCAGCACTCCTGCAATGTCACAGAGGCAGGGACTGATGTCCTCAGAATGAGCTGAAATGGTGTCCCAGGCCCATGGGGGAAAGTCTTAGGGAAGGCTGGGCAGGAACAGTCAGGCCCAGCAGTGATCTCAGGGTCTGACAGCATGTTGTCAAAATTTGGTTTGAACAAGTGTAAAGGGCTTGTCAGCCTGTGAGAGAGAGGGGATAAATGAAACACTTATTTCTCTCTTTTCACAACTCGAAAATGCAAAGTAAGCTCATATAGTATGAACTGTAATGTAAATTACAGACCAGTTCCCTAACATCTAAAAGGCCAGGATAGAGTAAGCATTAAATCAGAAACAAGTCATACTGTAAGATTATCTTGTGTTAGTCATATTGTGTTACAGGTACCAGCTGTGGAGAACCACTGATGTTAGTGTTACATAAACAGATATCTTAGAGACAGTGAGGGGGGTTATTATTTTGTGTGTAAACAACCTGTCAGAATATTCACAGTGGAGCTTCACCTTCCATATTCTTCTTTTTTTTTTATTTTGAGGGAAAATATCTCGGATTAGTGAATCAGATGGGAGGTACTATTTAGAGAATTTTGGAAATAAGTAATTTATGTAATGCTTATTGATTGTCAAAATATCTAGAATCTTCTGTCAGTATCTGAGGAAGACCATGCTTATTTTATGAAGTATCCAGAAAATTTCATAAAGACTGAACTTTTAGAAACGGACTTTTATCCTAACTTAAGCTAAAAATTTGAATTCTTTTACTTTAAGCTGCACCTTGCAAATTTGTTTTTTCTAACATATTATGTCATTACATAACTGCTACTCTTCGTAAATTAGAAATAGAGAGAAAAGTATTCATATAGGAATACAGAGTATTCCAACTGTTTTGCTGAGGTTTTTAGCTAGTCTTTGAACATTTGCTATATGTAGAAAAGGAGTTTGAATTCTGCATACATGTGTAGTGAATACACCTAGCATAGACTGGAAAGGGGGAAATATAGCCCCCATTTTTAAAAAAGGAAATAAAGAAGACCTGGGAAACTACAAGATGGTCAGTCTCACCTTGGTACCCAAGAAGATCATGGAGCAGATCCTCCTGGAAGCTATGTGAAGGTAATGGAAAATAAGGACGTGATTGGTGACAGCCAGCATGGCTTCACTAGTGGCAAATCATTCCTGACAAGTTCGGTGGTCTTCTGTGATGGAATTACAGTTGTGGTGGATTAGGGAAGAGCAACTGATGACCTCTACTTGGATTTTTGCATGACATCCTTGTCTCTAAACTGAAGTGACATTATTTGATAGGTGGACACTCAGTGGATAAGGAATGGGCTGAATGGTCTCAGTGAAGGAGTTGATGTCCAGGTGGAGATAGTGATGAGTGGTGTCCTCAGGGGGTTGGTATTGGGACCAGCACTGTTTAACATCTTTGTCAGGGACATGGACATATCGGCAACTTTAACGTCCCTTCTAACCCAAAACCACTCTGTGATTTTATGTTTCTATTATTCTTCTGCTATTGTAAATGTTTTAGGAGCTCATTTAGTTGCCTGAAAACACAAGCAATTAGAATTATCCAACAAAATTATATTTACAGCATTAAAACTTTGTTTTGTCAGTTTTGGCAGAGGTGGAATTTCACCTTGCTACAACAACAAGGCTACCTACCCTCAAAAAGCAAAGATATAGAGTGGTCAAGGAACCAATGCAAGAGCAGATAACTGGGGTTAGATATCTCACATGCCAAAACCATGCCATAAATTGAGTACTGGCTACCCATACACACAGATTTGGAAGAAGGCCTTTTACTTTTTTTGGAAGAGCAGCCTTTCAGAACCACATTGATAGTCTTTGAATTTTTCCTCTTTATCTGACTTTATGTATTTAAGACTATGAAAAGGGAAAATTGTTTTATTTATTTTCTACACTCTATTGTATCTGCCTGTAGAACCTAAGTAGCACAGCAACCATTTTCCAACTAGCTTTCTGTAAACATTGCTGTTGAGCTAACTTTCGTCTCTAAGTTTACTGACAGGTTGTTATAATTTTTTTCGTTTTCTGTCCTGAAAAAGAAATTATGATTTCGACTTTTCCCCTAATCCATCAGCCTAATCAGCATCATTAGCACATGTTTCTTATGTATTCTACTAGATGTGTTGGTTCCATCAAGTGTATTAGTCCAGTTTGATTACCTTTTTTTGTTGCAAAAACCTTTCCTAATTTCAGATTCTTATTTCCTTGTGATCAGGAGTGGTAAACTATTAAGAGGGAGGCATTTACTTGTATCAACAATACTAGATTGTTTTAAACTAAGGCTGATGTATTTCTTTATCTCAAGTAAAGGCCCCTGGTAATGGACAGAGAAGCTTGTGTCCATCCATTTTTCCCTTCCCCTAATAGTAAATAACTCACTGTCTCACTATCCAAGGATTTTATTTCCTGTCCTATTTACATCAGCACTTTTGACTGACTGAGCCATCCTGGTGTATTATCTGGGACTGGCAAGGACATCCTGCTGACCTGGATTCCACAAGGTGCTATGAGACCATTGGAAAGAAACTGTCATCTCTCTTTATTATATCTCTCCTGAAGTTGTGCTTTCTCTTCTCAGCCCTGGCAGTTCCCCAAAATGTGTGTCAGATAGTTTTCAGATATGTAACTGTTTCAATCTATGGTTCAGAGGGACAAGATGTTCAACTGTTTCTTCAATAGAGGATTCTCCAGCATATGTTGTGTTACATTTCAGGTATCTGCAATCTGCTACCACTTATTTGTCTCATAATAGAAAAAGCACTATCTAGAAATCTTATCCATTACCTACCACACAAAAAAGCCACTTAATGAAATATTTAGAAACACGTTAAGCAATCTAATCAGTGTGCAAAATATTAATGTTTGCTAGTCCATCATGTTCAGTTCAAATACTCTTGTTGACATTACAGTTTTATGCAAGACTAGGAAAATAAATATTCAGCCCAACATCAGGATTCTTCTAGTTCTGAGAGAATATTTCTTCCCTGTAGAATCATTTTTATCATTTTTAATTCTTTTATATCTTTAAGTCATGCAAGTTTCTTAATGGAAACTTATGAGAATGGTAGATTATATTTTTATATGAAGAGATACATGGAATGATGTTAAATTTCTCCAGACAGATTGCCATGTGTACTATACCTTGCATGATGGATGGAGTCCCATGGAGATGAAAATCCTAGCAGTAAAAGGTATCTTTAAAAGAAGGCAGTAATGAGTGCCAGGTTTAATGGGAAAAGTGATAATGCAGTTGATTGGAAAGGCTCTACTGAATTCCTATTCACAATGTGCTCTGCAAGGCAGGTGGCATATTGGCTATTGGTTATCACAGCTTAAAACACTGTCACCAATCCTTCAAAACTTACTGCTTTTTTAATCATCTCCTTTTCATTTGGTTTTGGTTTTTTGTTTGTTTGGTTGGTTGGTTTTTTTTGGTTTTGTTTTTGTTGTGAGTCACAGATTACTTGAACTTAGGAAGGCTGCTTAGCATGGAGGAGCAGGGGTGATTTTGAAAGCAAATACAGTAGCTTATTGCCTTTCTAGTGCTTATGACTGGTTTCTTGTGAGTTCTTCAAATTTTGATTTGCTGAATCTTTTTGTTTTCTGCGACTTTGGAAAGGATTTATTCTGTGGGCTTTTTTATTTGAAACAGGTATATTTTCTTCTAGTTAACATTTTAAGAATTGCTTACTGTTCTAGGACAGATAATGACAATGAATTGACATTTGTTTATGAAATCACATTGATTCTAATTTTAATTCTTCCTTGCATTTTAGAAATTTAGAGCAGTTTTTTTTTTTCAAGCTGTTTGAGTTTTGATCTGGACGTACCAAATATTGTACCAATAATATTATACCAATATTTGTTACTGTCCTTTACACTTTGTGAGATTTGATGTAATGCTATTGAGGTATTTGTAAAGAAATGCCACATAAAAAGAGACTATTGCTTAACAGGCAGTTTTGTTTGTTTGTTTCTTATGTATTTAGGTGGTGCTTCTTTGTAATTTTGTTACTCATTCATAATTTACCAGCATATTCATGTCATTGCCACACAACAGCCATGAAGTATCTTCCAAAGTTCAGATTATCCTGCAAATTTTTTTCTTTTTCTTTGAAGGGTGTATGATGGGGAAAGATAATGCAGTAGTTTTGAAAATGTATAAAAGAATATTCTTCAAAGTTAGAAGAAAAATTATTGTCAAATAATTAATTAATGGGAGCCAGCTATTTATAAGTCAACTGAGAATCAACCCTGTAAAGTTATTGTAAGGGACTGAGCCCATGGAAAATTTCTTATTTCAGTTAAGTTTAATTAGGTAATGTAGGTAAAATTAGGAAATCAGGGTGTTTTTTTCTATTTTCCTGCCTTATGAGGAACTGCTTTACTATTGTTAATTTTATGTCTGCTGAGCTGTTTTGGGAAGCATGTGTCTAGTATGCATTTTCCTCACAGTGAGGAATTTAAGAAATAAAGCATTCTTGGCATTTCCCTAAAGAGTGTTAGTTTTGAGATACAGCTGTATTTCTATTTCTGTCTCAACTGGAAAATTAGATACATGGTGATACAGATGCCATACTATGTCGTTTTTGTGTTAAGCTATTACACCTTCTACGGAAAAGACTTTTAAAAAAAATTAATAATGTGCCCAGTTAAAATTTGTGTGGAATATATTTATGCAGAAATATTCAACATTTTGTTCAGTGTTTTGGTTCATGCAAGCAAATAACTGACTAGTGAAAATGTGAAGTTGTGAATTCTGCTTAAAGATGAAAAATACTCCAATCCTGGCTATTGTATAAAGAAAAAGCAACCAAAAATCCTTCATTCTTAAAGATTTTCTTAGTCTACTGTTCACCTATGTAGTCTAGCAGTTGTATAGACAAAGTATCTAAAACATGATAAAATTGCTGTAAATTAAAAACCAGCAACTAAGTTTATAACTACCATACATTGTCTTAGTTTTTGGTGGAAGTAACTGAAAACCAGAAAAAAAATAACCATAAAAATAATTTTTGTAGGTGAATTTGTAAGCTGCTTGTCTGCCTACTCCTTAAAGAAACCGCAGACTTGTTCTGCTTGTTAAAATTGGAATTTCTTAATGTAATTTAAAAAAAATAAAATTACAGCTAAGTGACTAGTGAAATAATCTCTTAAAAATTCATTGCTGAAAGAAGGCTATTTCCAATTCATGATACCACAGTCCAGTTAGTGCTAAGAACTTGACTTCTCAGAATTATGCCTTTTTATTTTAGGGTTTTTTTTTTTGTTTGTTTGTTTGGTTTTTTTTAGTTTAAAAGCTACCTGAATATGTTATAGTGTCTAGGCCTTAGGCATAGTCATTGCAGAATTGAAGGCATTTTCTGTTGACTTGTTATGGGATTCCCCTTGGGATGTTCCTTTTTTATTTTCTTCTGACTTGCTTATTATGTTTTCACAACCCATTTCACGAGGGTGACATTTTCTAGAATAGTCAATTTCTGAGGCATCCACCCAGAAAAAGGGACATGAGATGTTAAGTATCTGTTTTGAGTCAGTCATAGGAATAAAGTGAGGCAGATTTTCCAACCATCCAAAGCTTTAAGGCACCAGATCCAATATACTGATTTTTACTTCTTTGAATTTTCTTTGTTTGAGCATTTGATTTTTAAAATGAATGAAAGACTAGAAAAAAAATTCTCCTCCTCCACAAAAGGGAGTGTAAACAGAAGAGAAGGGTTGGAAGACTCTTGGGGGACCCTATGTAAGATCTGATTTGTTGCTCATATTGCTGCAAGAAGGCAATGGCTACTATTGGGAGTCACCCCTCCCCTATTTTTTCCCTTCAGCAGGAATTCCTTTCTGGTATCTCCAAAGATAGTAGCAGACTTTACTTTTGAGGGATTTGCCACAGTGTAGGCAGCAGCCAATTTTCCTTATGCCTTTAAGTTAGACCTGAATCTCTGAAAATAAATGTGCATTAGAATGGCTTCCACAGTGGCATGATTAAAATGAAATTCTTGCTATACTATTGTAATAGTGATTCTCCTTGTTGACTTTGCAACTTAAATGAGTGATATATGCATGGACCAAAAGAAAATTTTAGTTTACCGAACTGTTTCTTATTGTTATTCTTGTATTTACTGGGGCTTGCTTTGATAGAATCAAGCTTTATAGCTACTCCATGGTTTCACTACAAAAATATCTATAAATACAAATGAATACATACATGCATACACACATACATGCAAATGTATGTATATATTTGCATTTATTTCATGGTGATCAGCAATATTGTCTTTTGATGTATGGTCAGTGTGTTTGGATATGCTTTCACAGTCAGAACCTGTTTAGTGGATTTGTAATTGCATAGTAAGGTCCTGTGGTTCTTTGGGCAGTATTTATTAGGCTCACACAGAGCAAGGAGCTGACTCTTGCTAGTACCCTGGAGGCTGAAGATATCAGCTTCAGGATTTCCTGCGGCATCAGTTAGTGCAGTGACTGAGAAATGAGATTTTGATTTCAGAAAGCTTGACTGAGTTCTGCAGTAAAATGTGGCATAACACATTTTATCTGCTCACTGTGCCTCTGGAAAATTAACCTTTATTTCTACCTTCTAAATTTCTAAGGATCCTGTATTATTTATAACTGCCAGTGGTCATGGTACTTTGTTAAATTTTAAACCTAACTAAAAGTATTAGCATTACACATACTTTACCTCCTAGCCATCCTATATTTCGTATTTAATTTGTACACTGATAACCAATTTATTGCCTAAATTTTGAAAATGGAGGCTGATGACAGTCCTTCACCTGTGATGCTAAAATGCAGAAGCTTGTTCACAGCCAGTGAATGAGCAAATGCGTCTGTGTTTCTCTGTGAGTACAAATATTGTTATAAAAATAAAATATCACAAACTGTTGTCAAAATATATTCTTTCACTCCCTCATCTTTAATCAAGTCATAATAATGAATGCAGTGGGTTTGTGCTTAGTTCTTAAATGTCTTAAAATGTTAAGCTTTAAGATGGATTATAAAGTCATCATTGTTTAAGCAATTCTTCCCATAATGTGTTTTTTTACACTCCTACTGTTTCTTATTTCTAACCTGTTCTCTTCTAAGATGAAGATATTTTAAGATACTGCTTTCAAAAAATGTCTTGGGTAGTCAGTAACCTGACTATCAGTGAAAGTGCAAAAGATTCACTGTCTCTTTTGAAATCAAAGCTTGTAGTATGTGGTTCCTTCTAAGAATTTTTTCAGTTACTGTCCAGTGCTGTGATTAACAGAGGTCAATATCAAAACCACAATATTAAAGAGCCGTTGATCCCAGCCCTTTTCCGTCCCCCATTAGACAAGAATATTTTTGCTTAAGCTCCTATCATGAATATAGATGACATAGACAGGTTACTGTCTAGCTTGACTAGACAGAAGATTTGTCCTCCCTTTCCTCTTTTAACACACTGAAATATTAGATGTTAGTCCTATCAGCCTTTCCAGAAGAAAGCTGATAATCATCATGAGTAGATGACACCCTCTTAATTATATGGGGAATTAACAAAATGTTTGGTCCCTGCTTTCACCAACTGCTTATACCACTTAATCCTCCAGAGTAAGCAAACAGAAATGCAGAAATTTTATTCACATCTTAGGGGTGCAGGTTTAGACACAGTCTATGCTCTACTTCACTCTAATTAACATTCTCTTTTGATTTAGTGCAGTGAATATGTTGTTAGTTTGAACTTGCTCACCTAAGAGGAAGTTATAAGTGTCTCTGTCAGTTCTTCTGGTGCACTTTTATGTTTCCCCTTCTGCTGTTCCTAAGGAGATAACAAGAATTGTTTTTAATCTGTGATCAGCTTCATTGTGAATCTTGTGCTCAATTTGTGATACTAATAAATGGGAGCAAAACTAATGAAGAAGGGCATTATTTTCTTTTTCCTCTTGGTGGGGCAGAATAGATTATGTGATAAAAAGAAAGAACTAGGTGTTCCAGGAGGTCTGTTGTGAAGTTTTAACAGGGACACAATGAATTTTCAATGTGTAGGCAAAATTGTAACTTAAACTTCAGGGTTAGAAGTAGTGCATACATGTGTTTATTTTATGGTGATTTTAGTTTATATAATTTTTTAAAGAAAAAATAGATCATTTTTAGTGCATTAAATTGCTCAGAAAAACTGTATTTAGCTTTTCCACAAGGTCAATGTTATGATTATTTATTTCAAGGTTGTTTCAGCACTAATGTACAGTCAGTGTTTCTTTTTTTTTTTTTTTGGTACTCTAGGAAGCAGTGACAGAAACACAGAAGATGAAAGCTCCTATTCCCAACTTGATTCTCTTGTATGCTACTCTAACTCAGAGCTTGAAGGTTGTGACCAAAAGGGGATCAGGTAAGTAAATCTTTATCTCTTGTTTTTATGATGTGGTTTGGAAAGAAGTGCTTAATGTTTGCAAGGATAGGATATTGTTGTGGTGGTTTGGCACATTGTTAAGAGGATTTCAAAATCTGCAGCAAAAAAGGTATTTTCTATATATTTTTAGACTACTGTGTCATATGTGTCAGATATGTGATGTGAAATGAATGTAACCATTCATCTGCTGGAGGAAAGTTATTCCCAGAACTATTTAAGTTACTTAAAAGACTTTGTTGCAGTCAGTGTGGTTAAGTTGAGCTACTGGATTTATCTGTTTGACTATATACTTTTGGAAATGAAGATCATAGAGTTTTGGTTTAAGCAACTGATTTTTGTAATACAAAGAATCGATCAAACACATTAAATTTAATAACCATGAAAAGTGAACAGCAAAACGTTTTTTTTGAAGGGATACCTGAAACATAGTTGAAGTGTTTAATTCAGTGAAGAAAATAGAGGCAGTTTTTAAGAAACCAAGCAGAGGGTGATGTGTTTACCAAACATCTTTCATAGTGTTACTATAGATGAATCATCTTCATGTGTAAATAAAGAGAACAGCAGTACTTAGACAGTTGGGTAGTTTTGGGCTCATTTTTTCCGTCACCCTGAACTTCCTGTTTTCCACTCTTTGGCTTTTCACCGGATAGTGAAAAATAAAATAGGATACTACTTCTGCAAAATATCCTGCTGTATGGCACTAAAGAAAACTAAATCCTTAATGAAAGCCTTAATCCCGTGTTGATGGAATTAATTAATTAGGTTTGTTGTTGCTAGTCATTTTCCGTTTAGCATTGGGGTGTTTTAGGCAGCTTTTCTTGCTGTTCCAGAAGTCTGGCTTTGATTTGTTTTTGTATTTTGGTTGGTAGTAGTTGTAAGCTGGAGCTTGGGGAGGTCTTTATACATTTTGGGCAATAGCTTAAGTCATGTCTTGTATTTTCAATGGATTATATTTGTAACAATATAATGAAACTGGTTATGTCTCCAATATTTTAGTGCCTGAAAATATAGATTGAGGGAAGGCAAATAAGGGGTACTACTATAAATTGAGGTATTCCTCAATCAAGACTTGAGATAAAACTATATTTGGGGTTATTTAAATGCAAGAAAACTAAAATATACAGATTGTGTACAGAGCAAAGGAGCTGGTGATGGGTTGACATGTTTGTAGTAGGATGTTGAAGCCTAGATAGATAACACAAATATCCTTTGAATGTGTTTGGGTAAGGTGTTCTGTTTGATTAAGATTTAATACTTGTTAGCTTTAAGGCCCCTTAATCCAAATGTAATACAAAGATTATTGATCATCTTAAAGTAAATTTTTCAAAGACATCCATTTTTAAGGAACTAAAAAATGGCCAGTCATCAGATACCTGTTACTTGAAAGTGATGATAATAAGGACTTGGGTTGTATTTGTATTTTATTTTGTAATTTTTGCCTGTATCATCTTCCTCTGATTAACCAATGCAAGGAAAAGTGTAAATATGCAATTAAATTTCCAATCAGGAAAGTAATGTAATTGCTGTCCAGCAAAAGAAAGAGCATACAAAACTTTTCAAGACGTATAGAATATTTTCTCATCCTGATGTTCTAATAAAAAGGAAAATCTATAACGGAAATCTCTGGATCATACATCACTGTAACATGAGGTTCTTGATTTTGTTGTGTGAGATCTGGTTATTCTGTATACAGCTTCAGTCAGATGTGTCACCGAGGGGGCAGTTTGTCATGCTGTGTGTGCAAAGAAAGTCTCTGATTTACTGAAATCTGCCTTTGGTCATGTTGTTTTTGTGTGGTTTTAGATTTGAGGAACTTCCTCAGACGTAGGTGGAATGTAGTAACGTGATGGTGCTTGGTTTGCTTTTGTTGTGATTTGATTTGGTTTGTTTTTTTCCTCCCTTGGATGCTCAGCAGGCCTATTTTTGCAACCCTGAAGTGTTTCCACTAAGAAAACATTGTTCACTTTTATGAAAGCTTTAACAAAATAAGATTGACTTATTTGTACTGTGAAAATAGAAATGGTTTCCTAAAGCTAATGCAACTTATAAATGGAAGTACAAAAGAAAAATCAACTTTGAAAGAAGAACTTTAGCTTTTATGTGAACATGTTAATCAAAGGCAGAGGGTGGTGAAGACATGGTTTACACTTCTTTAGTCAGTGAGTTCACTTTGTCCTTGAAATGTTGTCATGAAAACAAAATGAATTAAAAAAAAATTATACATATAATTATAAATATGGAGTATTATTTATAAATATGGAGTATCCATCTTTTAGAGATATATTATTTTTCTGTACTTCTTTCTCTGTTATGAATTACAGGACTGTATTGTAGATAAATAAGTTGTTGCATTAATATGCTAATTATTTATTTTACTTGTGACTTAATTGTTGAGCTTATTTCTAAGTACCAAACCTGAAATCACAGATCTTGTATTCTTTATATATTTAATTATTTATGTTCATATATATTACATATTTTATATATATAAAAATTATTATATTATATATTTTTATATATATTCTTTATTTAATGTCATGAAGAGATCTGTGTTTGAAAATATGTCTTTTCAATACTGTCAGTTGGATTTTTCCTGGAAGAGTACTTCAGCTCTCTTCTTTTGTAAGTTTTTTTTATCAGCTGTGCAAAAAAGATAGTGATTAATAAAAGTATGAGTTTCTCCATCTGGTAGAAGTACATTTCCAACCACTTCTCTGGTCTGTCAAGAACATGACAACTTACCTTCAGAAAGTCAGTGAGGATTCACAGCATGCCAAAAATGTGGAATAATTTGTGGACTCAAATTCTGGATTTATTTCTAAAAATGGATAGCAATTCTGACTGTTTATTTGTTTTCAGGATTGAAGTTACATCAAATAATTAGCTATATGTGTAAACAGTTAGGGTCAGTATAGTATTCTGGTTTCATTTGTTTAAAAAGAAGGTAAAAAACCCTTCACAATAGAAGAAATCTTAGGTTGTGCTGCATTTGGATTAGGTCTATGATGAAAGCTGTCCTGCATAATGAGAGCTATCATTATGCAGAGCACTTAAAATAAATTACTTAAAGGCAGTCCTTGAATCTTTCTACCTCTATGTGCTGTTAATAAGTTAAATATAATAATATAGGGATTAAAAAGAGCAGTATTAATCAAATATTTATTATACTAGCCAGAAAACATGCTTTAAATTATCTTGCTCACAGCTGTGTTACATACCTGTTTAACACTTACCTCATAGGTATGATTTTGTTTCTATCTGACGGAAGATACTTTTTTTTTTCCAGTTAATATTTTAAATAATTTCTTAACAATTTCAACTTACTCTTTAACATATTTTACATATTTAACTTATTTTACATTTAGAACATATAATAACTGTACTTGTTACATAAGAATGGATGGATGAGCAGTTGTAGTAATAATTCCATTACTAAATACAGATGATGCAAGAAACTTCTTCCTAATCTGTGTATGAAAACTCTAAAATAGACTTAAGCACACCTAAAATTTTCCTGTCAATTATAGTTTTACATACAAATTTTAATGCCTTCTCAAGCAAGAAAGTATTCTTTGCCTTAAACGTTGCAGTTAGAACCACTGACTTCATAGTGGATGTAAAGTTCATTAATTGGGTGTTTAAGGTATTCAGTGAAGTCTCCATGATTTTCTGGAGAGGCTTCAGAGCCTGTAACAGTAACTGCAAAGATAACTTTCATTTGGCATGTAATAAATCTCAGATGTGATCTGCTAAATGGGAAGCTGACTCCTGCACTGCTTCCCAGCTTCTTGAAATATCTTAAAGCATCTTTCTTCATGAAAAAATTCCTCTGTTTGATCACTGTGTCCTGCTTAATGCAAGGGAAGATAAATACTTAAAGACTACGTATTTTCATCCGTTCAGCATATAGTTTTACAAGAATTGACTTAAACCTCAAAAATGTAGGAAACAATGCCTGTTTTTTAGCATGAAGCCAAACTATATATAAATTTATGATATGCCTAAAAAGATGTACTTTTTGTGCAATTCACTGCCCAGTGCAGCCCCTGATAGTATTTTGAGAACTTTATGTTAATGCAGTTCTAAATGTTTTCCTTTCAGTGTTTTTTCCTGAAATTATTCATTTTCATAGTTTGAACTAAATTGTTGATTTTTATTTTTTTTATCCATATGATCCTTCATCCTTAGAAACTTAGGTTTCTAAGAGTCTGTTCTTTACACGTTGAATGGTATTTGATCACTTACTTGTGGTGAATAGAGCTTTTGCTTATGAATTATTTAATATTCATCAAAGAGGAAGTAGGTTAGAGAGCCTCATGCTGATGCATACAGACTTTTTTCCCTATAATATGTATGTTAAATGAAATACTTGAACACTGCATTGCCATCTGGTGGTTTTTTCCAAGGATGCTGAATAGACATTGAAAAAAGAAAGAAACGTTTGGGATTTTGGTGTTTTTTTTGTTTTTTTTTTTTTTTTTTTTTTGTTAATTTGGGGATTTTGTTTGTTTTTGTTAAAAAAAAAAAATCTGTTAAAAGGGAAAATATGGGAAAAAATATCTAAAGAAATTTCATTACATAAAACAATAATGAGCTGATCAGTATATTCAGCCAGTATTAGTGTATTTGCTTTTTTTACACTAAGATTGTCTAATAATCTGGTGTTGACTTGTTTTAAAAGAGTTAAGAGTTGTTATTACTGCCTGTAGATCCCTGCTTTTCTACAGATTATTTTGCATTATGAGTTAATTAATTAATATTCTGAGTTCAGTTCTGCTATCGTGGATGGAAGTTTTCTTTTCTAGATCATATTTATTCTCTGCTGGAATAGTTTTACTGGAAGGGCCATCTTTCCAATGATGGATTATTGGGATATGTATGAGGTTCTTCACATCTTTATGAGGAGATTAAAGGCTGCATATGTATTTTTGTGATGTGGGAGGAGACTACTTTTTTTCATGTCTAGTATTTTTGTGCCTTAGCTATTATTAGTCAATATGGGTGTTGTATGAAGATCAACACTATGATAAAAGGTAGTAAAGAGCTATTTCTGAATTTTAGTATACTTTTTGTAGGAACAATGTAGTAAATTTATTTATTTTTTATTTTATTTTATTTATTTTATTTTTTTTGTTTTAAAACCAGTGGAATTCTGAGTAACAAACTGGAGATATATACTAAAACTTCAAGTAGCTATTTTGTTTGAAAGAGTCAATATTTCTAAAGAACTATAAGCAGATATTTTTCTGAATTATGGCCCTCTGTGAATTTTTATGAACTATTTCTCATGAAAGAATATTTTAGAGAATAATAACAAGTGTATAAGGGATTTCTCTGCACAAACAAGACAGTTTCTGGTTTTTGACAATGTTTCTTTTAACTAGAAAGGGAACGTGATCTGTGCAATGTGGCCCTTAAAATCAACAAAGCCAAGGCTTTACACTTCATGGTAAAGTTATAACGAGAACTCAACAATTTAGTTTAAAAAAATCCATGGAATGAAAATTCTTCATTTGTGGTATAAGTAAGGAATATATCTAGAGAAGTCAAGACAGTATGAGAACTCTTTGCAGGTAGGAAGAA
Organism: Platyrinchus mystaceus; assembly: GCA_035041135.1. Lineage (NCBI taxonomy): Eukaryota > Metazoa > Chordata > Aves > Passeriformes > Tyrannidae > Platyrinchus > Platyrinchus mystaceus. The sequence goes on from JAWWLV010000001.1 coordinate 105,896,474, forward strand.
TTTTTTCATTCAGTTTTTTCATTTGTTCTTAATAATTGGATTACCACTATTTTACAGAAAAAAAAATATATAAAATACAGTTTACATGGCCAAAATGCTTTGAGAACATGCACATAATTAAGTGCTAATGCTTAGAGGTCTGGTATCCAGTGTTTGAGTATTTGTATTTTTTACTTATCTTTTATAATCCTTCCAGGTGAGGCTCATTGAACTAAGTGTGTAGTGATAGATAAATAATACTTTTAGTGTCCTTCTTTCAGTAGTGCCATTCTGGTTTTTATTCTGCCTATGTTTTGATTGCCTAAGTATTTTCTTTTTGGATTCTTGTCTAAAGGTAATTAATTGATTAATGTCATATTCGATCTGTTACACACTGAATAGTAATAAGATGGTTCAAAATTAAATTAATATATCTGTTGTTCTTTTTCTTTTTCTTATAAGCAGAACACTCACATATACAGTACTCCAATACACTGAGCTTGGAGGAATTACAGCAACTAGAGGATATGCTTCCTCTAAACCATAGGATTTTGTGCCAATTGATATTAATGGCTCCTAGCTGTAGTTTTTGCTCTGTTACAGGATGTTGGTTTTCCATTATTAATTGATGAGGCTTGTGACTTGTTGGGCGGTTACGAAGAATCTGAAATAATATTTAGAGTCTATCTATGTCTATTTGATGTACAAGATTAATTTCCATGAGCAATGACTTTTAAACTACATCAAGACTACTGTTATTACTATGAAAAGCTTTTTCTATTTCTGTGTTTGGTAAGAAGAAGAAAAAGTATAGTGAATGTCAGTCTTAAGCAAAGGTGTGTATACCTTTCTTATTGCACTGGGGGACAGGAATATTTTTGCATCATGACCTGATTAAGATGTGAACCTTACTTCTTATGAGGATTGCTTCAAAAAACTCATTTTGATTTGGTATATAAATATGCAGCCTAGTTTATGGTTTTAGCTGTGGGACTGAATGGGGAACATGTCTGAAACATTTTTCTTTTTGAGGGAGAAGAGAGAAAAAGATGAGGGTGAACCTTACAGTTAAAAACATAATGCAGATAAACAAAAATCCTTGTTCATTTCAGGCAACTTTCTTATATTGTGATCTATTAATTAATTTCATATTGATTTTATTAACACTAATATTCTTCTGCTTTTTATCCTAGAAATAAAAAAGGTGTATTAGTTTACTTTTTGCACCTGTTTTGTTTTGATTTATTATGGTTATTCCTCCCCATTTTAATGTGTTGTAAAAATCAATGTTTTATTTTTAATGTTAAAACCTCTTCACTGTTGAAGAATGAATTCACTGAGTGTATCCACTTTCTTGGATTTTGCCTAATTACAAGGTATACACCTTGTATAGTTGTGTGTCAGTGGGGAAGAGGAGTTATTGCTTTCTTACTTGCATGTTTCTCTTAAAGACAGAAGATCTTCAAAAGCAATACCTTTGAATATATAGTAATTGAGTCAACTGAGATGAATGATTGCTTGTGCCTCCTGGGATGGAGGTCTAGATGATCTAGAGAAGCAAAGAGTGTGTAAGTGCTCTGTGTCCTTCTTCAGCACTTTCTCTCTCTGTCCTGAACTTTTGCTGTCTATTGGAGAGAATTGTGAGGCCTCCTGGAATTAATATAATCCACAGAAAACTTTTACATTTTGCTATTACTACATGGCACCAGGATGTTAGAAGAGCAATTAGTTTCCTTCAACATCTTATGTAGACATCAGAAGTATCCATATCCCCATCCTGCAGCCAATTCTGACAGTCATTTACACCAATTTTGGAATGATTCTCAACTTCTTTCTAAATTTATAAAGGTAAAAACCTACCTGATTATTGTTAGATGAAAAGGCATCACTTGCTGTTTGTGAATCAAAGGATACTGGGAGAAAGTAGGAGTGAAAAATTAACTTGTTTAGTAAATTTTTACATAGGATATGGTTTTGTACCTTGATTTTTTTGTTTTGTTTTGTTTTTGTTTATGCCACCTGTATATGGGAAGCATCTGTTGTTTTGGTTTTTTTTTTAAGAATAATCGTTTACAGTACTGCATGTTCATTTAGGTACAGAATATTATATGTGTTGCATTGCTATGGAGTAATGTTCGACGTATAGTTTTCACTTGAAAAACCTTGAATAAGTTTTGTTAGTGAGCCTAAACAGTGTTTGGCCATGGTGATGGCTTGTCTCCAATGGTCTCTGCTCTGTTTTTATAAGCTAAGGATACTGTTCAATATGTCAGATGAATAGCAAATATGAGGCTTCTGTACTATGGGGAGGTGTGGACTATATTATGAAAAAAGAGAGAAGTACAATTCTGTTCTACTGGAGTATTTGGGCAATAAGGAATGACTGCATTGCAACCATACGTCCTTTGTGACACATTACTGATTTTGGAGCCACTATGAAAGCAGTAACTGTTACTTGTCCTGTGAGCATTTACGAACAGGATGGCTGGCATTTTAAAAATAGTTGTATGACCTTTCATTGTTGCTAGGCATACTGATACTTTTCAGAGTCCTGGGAGATAGTGAATAATACCACAGTATGTGAAAGGATTTTCTGTGTGGTAGGAAAGGGTCAATGTTTTATAGTGTGCAATATATATTAAGAAATGGCTATGATAGTAAAGGAGACAAAACAAAATCTGAAGCCAAAAAGACAGTAGTAGATATTCTTACACAGTTCAGTCATTGAGTTTAAGTAGCTGTTTAGGGTGACTCTGCTCTTCCAGAGTCCTTATTTTCTGTGGGGAATTGTTAGTGGTTGTTTCACTGATTGGCATTTGTTGGCAAGTGGCCTAGAAGATGTAAAAGAACAAGGGACCTCTGATCAGAAATCACTGCTGCAGAAGATTTATTTAGTTGAATATTATCCTGTCAATTTCATGTAGAATAATAACTGTGTAGAATAAGGAGGCAAAAAACCCTCAAGGACAAGTAATGGCCATCTGATGTATTTGTCTTTTTTATTTAAGTGTATTCAGTTGTGAAACATTATTAAAATACAGAAATAAGAGCCATGATAATAAGTTCTGCCCTTTAGAATATGTTTTTTTTGCTACACTTAATGGAAATTAAAATTGACAAAATCTGTCCTAGATTAAAATACATACTGACTTGCTCTTCCTGGAGGTTGGAGAGAGAAAGTGCTATCAGTGCCGCATACACAGATATATGGGAAGCAACTTAGCATGAAAAGAAGAGGTCATCCTTTAGGTTGCAATACTGAAATCTTCAGCCAGTCTTGCTCAGAATGTCTTTGTCTTGTCTTCGCTGTTAACATCTTCACTTCAAAAGCAGAATGCACAAGCTGATTAAATTGTATATTTTTATCATTTTTTCATAGTTTGGTTTTGGTGGTTTTTTTTTTGGTTTGTTTTTTTTTTTTTTCAGTTAAAAGGAGAATTATCAGACTGCTGTAATGGTAAATTGCAACACAATTATGTTAGTTGAGAGATGAGTGCTCCTGTAATTTCATCACCTTGCTCTGAATGCATAACTCATTTCAGGAAACTGTCGGGAGTACAGATGCAAAGCAGACTATTGTGTTGAAGCAATCTGAAAATTCGTTTGGAGTAGCCCACTTCCACAAATGACTCCTTTTCATCCTTGAAATTTTAATTCCAATTAAAACACTTCCAACTGATAATTCCAGTTTAGATTACACAGTCATTTAGGTTGGAAGGGAGCTTTTAAGATTGTCTAGTACAACACCGCTGGTTCAAGCAATGTTAGCTACAGGAGGTTGCTCAGGATTATGCGCAGTTGAATTAAGTGACTTCAGGACTGTTCTTTAAAAAATGCTTCTTAAGAAATTTAGGCAATGTGTACATGCTGCAGACCCTCGATGTTTTCAGATAAAAATTTTCCTAAACAAATCTCTCATCATAGGTTGCTCCAATGTTGAATTGCAACATGCCAAGGAAACACCTGGAGCTATTGTCATGTCAGGTTTTAAAATTTGATCTATCTGCGAGCAACGGTAGTTAAAATTGCATTGTACCTCTTCAGAATGTTCAGTTTCTTTCACACTAAGATTAATTATTTTTTGGAAATTACAAATATATTGAAACTCCACTGATTAATGAGAAAATCAAGGAGGGTACATGAAAAAATGACCATATGTAACAGGTATTTTACCATTGCCACCTTACTTTTAACCATAGTTAATATCCTTATCAAGGAACATAGCATTTTTCTTATAGGAAACATAACTGAATAATACTAGCATATAATAATAAAGCTGTTGTTAATACTGTTTTTAAAAAAGTACAAGGCAGACTTGTCTCAAATTTCAGAATTTTCTGCTAATGTCATTGGTTGTATAACCCAGAGTGAATCCTGAAGACAAAACAGAGACAGGCAAGAAACAGTGCAAAATCTCTATGTATGTCTAAATATCTGTGGTATGAAGGAAAGCTCAGTTCCTTCCTAGGGATCATGAAGGTGCTGTTAAGCTTTTACACAGGTGAATTCCAGGGTGCAGCACAGCAAAAGAGGAGGGAAAACATGGAGCAATAGTGTCAGCCTCTGAGCCCCTTCCAGCCAAACAGGTTGAACCAAGTATGACAAGGAGTCAAGCTGCCTTTTCTAGAAGTGATTAATTCATACACCATGGTTTCACAAGGGACAGGCCAGCATGGAGGCCAGTGAGTGCCCTGTTTTCATTCTGCTGACCCTGCCAGGCCACTTTACACACTCGGCAACAAAATCCCTTTTCTGTATTGTATGTTTATTTTTATTATTTGAGAGACAAAATTAAATTTTAAACTTTACATTTTTCTAGGGAATAGAATAAGGGTCAGTAGCAGAACATTCTAGTTGGATAAGAAACATTTTTTGAAACAGTTATTCAGCAGAAATGCTAGCTGGTATAAGTTTTACAAATATGCATGCTTTTTTTTTTTTAGTGTACTACTTACTGTGAAGTTTTAGCAAAATGGACTGTTAATGGATGAAGTAGGAAGTTTAAAATTACATAAAGTCTGAAAAGAATACATGGCAAACTGTGTTTACCAGAAAATGCATTTTTATTGTTAAAAGCAGCTGTCATGTCAAGGAGAGGAGAAGCAAATTGCTTCTGGTGGTTAGGAATGATAGAATAGGATGGCTTATATTTTTTAATTGAAATAAGTTTTTTATATCTATTTGAAATATATGTCATAAACCCCACTTGAAAGTAATTAATATATAAGATTTGAGATAAGGAAAACAACTATTATTTCTTTTTCTCAAATTTTCAAAGAATACAGATTTATGACTAACATATTAATGAATTAATAATTTTTATTAATTCCCTTGAAGTAGCCATGGGTACTGTTATCTGAACTTTTTTTCTTTTAATTCCTAGTTAAATTATCAGAAATCTGTTCAATGGCATAAAGATAATGAGAGGATCATTTTTAGGATGTAATGCAGGGCCTGAATTCCAGTGTGATTACACTTCTACAATGCCTGGAGAAGCTGTTCTCTCTCCTGCGCAATAAGACTCCATGAAAAAGCAGCTGTCATTAACACCTGACTAGTGTCGTGCAATCTGTAATTCAGGGCAAGCTGAAAATAAATGAAATTTTATGCATAGTTGACTAGGTGGACTGCTTTATTCATTCATGACTTTATTTCAGTTTGTCACTGCTAAGTAATGCACATGTAATAAACCTGCATTTCAAGGTAGCTGATACTATTCTCATACATGTACAAAGACAGAATGTTTTGAATGTGTTTGGTATTCAAGACAGTTACATTAAAATGCTGCTTTTCGTGCCAAATCTATAGTTGATGCTGCACTTAGGATCCATGATGGATCATACCTACAAATGCTACTGCTTTCAGTGGGGAGAATCACTCATTCATTTCCAACTGTGCTTGAACAAGACCATTCAGCAGAGTTGCATTCTCACTATAAGCATATTGTGCATTTGAAACATCTCAAATTTTTCTTCCTGGTAAGCAATGAGATCCAAATAAAATACTAAAGTCCTGTGCTAAGTCTCTAGAATTAATAACTTTAGGGATAGAAGAGGCTTGATTTTTTTTTTTTTTTGGTTTGTTGGTTGGTTTTAGTTGTCCTCAATGACTCAATCTTTTACTAAAAGCTAGATAAGAAAGAAATTCATGTTCCCTGGTACTTTTGAGCCTTTTCCCCATTTCCTTCCTTCTGTATAGATATACAAGGTGAAAGATGTAACAGGGTAAGGTAGTTATCCATCGCTAGACAGCAAATTGTTTGATGTTCCTGGGCTGAGAAACTCAAGAAACGGCTTAAAAGCTGGTTTGCTCTGCCAAGATGCATTCATCAACTTCAAGATATTGTCAATTGTGATCAATGGTTGCAGTCAAATTGTGATCAGTGGTTTCTGTTTGCCACACATAATTTCCTACAAAGCTGTAGACAGTGGAATAGCTGTCCTTCCCAAAAACAGTGCTGTTGAGGACTTTATGTCCAAGTTCTGAATTATGTTTTCTTACAGAGGCAGTTGCAAATGTTAGTAATAAACAGGAACTCTTGGAAGTGTGACACATTTTGCCATGTAGAAGGATCTGGATAGGGTGGATTGATGAGCCATGGTCAGTTGTATGAGGTTCAGTAAGGCCAAGTGTCAGGTTCTGCCCTTGGGTCACAACAACCCCAGGCAGTGCTACAGGCTGGGGGAAGCGTGGCTGGAAAAATGCTCAGAGGAAAAGGGCTTGGGGATGATTGACAGCAGCTGAACATGAGCCAGTGTGTGTGCCCAGATGGCCAAGAAGGCCAATGGCATTCTGGCTGGTATCAGCAACAGTGTGGCCAGCAGGACCAGGGAAGTGATCCTTCCCCTGTACCCTGCGCTGGTGAGGCCACACCTTGAGTTCTGTGTTTGGTTCTGGGCCTCTTACTGCAAGAAAGACTTGGAGGCGCTGGAGTGTGTCCAGAGAAGGGCAACAAAGCTGAGGAAGGGTCTGGAGCACAAGTCTGATGAGGAACAGCTGAGGGAGCTGGAGGTTTAGCCTGGGGAAAAGGAGGCTCAGGGGAGACCTTATCACTCTCTACAACTACCTGAAAGGAGGTTGTAGCAAACTGGGAGTTGGTCTCTTCTTCCAGACAATTAGCAATAGGACAAGAGGAAAAGGCCTTAAGTTGCACCAAGGAAGGTTCAGGGTGAAATCAGGAGGACTTTCTTCACTGAAGGGGTAGTTGAGAATTGGAATGGGCTGCCCGGGGAAGTGGTGGAGTCACTATCATTAGAAATATTCAAGAAATGACTAGACATGGCACTTAGTGCAATGGTATTCCGTCAAAGGTCGGACTCAGTGTTATTGGAGGTCTTTTCCAACTTCAATGATTTGATGTTTCTATGTAATTTTAGAAGTAACTGATTCTCTAAATATTTACTTAAAGCTGCTTTGTTATACTCTGAAAACTTCTCAGTAACTTTCTTTTTCTATCTGCAGTTATTAAAAATAATTGAATTTAAGTTATGTTTTATTAGGTTTATTTCATTAATATGTTCAATGAAAATATCTCCATATTTTCTCTCCCATTTGCCTGATCTTAATTTCTAGGCCAAATTTAATATGAAGGCTTTACATCTCGTCTCTTGCTTAGGGAAAAGGTCAGGCATCAAGTTCCATCACACTCTAGAGAGAAGAAGAATATGTTGTGTATGCTTTGTTCACGGTACTTCACTGCTGTAAGGAATTCTCAATAATCGGTTGCATGTGAGAGCAATTTCTGTTTACGTTTGCTTCCCTGAAAGCAAAGGTGAACTTCTTGCTTTCCTCTCCCACCCCAAAGACCTATTTCTTTCTTGCTTGGCTTTATTGTGTGTTTGTGGATTGTTTTTGGATTTAGATTTTTTTTTTTATAGTAGTTAGTTAGTTTTGATGTAAGTATTACAGTTGTGTATATATTTTTTTTTTTTTGGTTTGGGGATAAAATTGCAATACTTCCTGAACAAACCTCTGACTTACAGGAGCATAATAATGTAATCTAAATATGATAATTGAAGTTGCCTGTGTATATGAAATATAAACAAATATGGAAACAAATTCCATTACCTGGAATTTACCGTTCCAGGTAGACATGGAGAAAATGTGAGGTGGATTGTGGTGGAAAACTGTGCAGCTTCTAGTATTTCAGACCAAAAAAATGCTCTATGCTACTACTTGCATGTTCAATATATATGCACAGCATTTTCATTGAAGTAAAAATGTTAGTCCTAATTAGAATAATAGAATGGGTTGGGTTGGAAGCAGTCTTCAAAGATCGTCTAGTTCAACCCCCCCTGCCATGGACAGAGACATCTTCCACTAGACCAGGTTTCTCAAAGACCTCCCAACCTGGCCTTGAACGCTTCCAGGGCTGGGGCATCCACAGCTCCTCTGGGCAACTTGTTCCAGAACCTTACTACTCTCACTGTAAAAAGATTCTTTTGTCCAATATAAATCTACACCCTCTCAGTTTAAAACCATTGCCCCTTATCCTATCACAACTGGCCCTGGTTCTGTCTCCATCTTTCTTATAATCCCCCTTTAGGTACTGAAAGGTCATACTTAGGTCTCTAAGGTCTCCCCCAGAGCCTTCTCTTCTCTGGGATGAACAACTCCAACTCTCTCAGCCTGTCTTCATGGGAGAGGTGCTCCAGCCCTCTGATCATCTTTGTGGCCCTACTCTTGACCCACTTCAGCAAGTCCATGTTCTTATGTTAGTGGCCCCAGAACAGGACACAGTGCTCCGGGTGTGGGGGAAGATCCCCTCCCTTGACCTGCTGGCCACATTTCTTTTTCTTTTTTTTAATATATCTTCTCAATATTAGTCACAATGGTGTTAATGAGAAAATTAACCTGATGCAAAAGAAAAATTTTGGAATACTCTTAGAGAAACTTTTCAGAAATAAGATACATAATGATGTTTCTGTCTTGAGGATATGGTTAAACAACAGGATAACCTGTAAGGGAATAAAATGCAATGTGGGGTACATAACTGCTGTGGATTTCCTGTGCCACAGTTGTTAGTGAAATGATATTGAACTGCTTTTTGACCACAACATAAGATTTTTCTTTTTTTTTTTCAAATTTATGTGGTTTTGTTGACACAAAGATTTCGTCATGAACTGGAGCTGGCTGAGTCAAGTAATACTTTTGCTTTTTTCAAATTTCTTTTATAGGATAATTCATGTTGGAAGAGATCTTTGGAGGTCTCAAGTTTAAAGCAGGGTCAGCTCTGAGATCAGGCAAGGTTGCTCAGGATTTTATCCCTGTGAGTCTTTTAAAACCTCCAGGGGCAGAGCTTGCACAAATTTTCTGGGAAATTGACTCAGTTACTTTGGACTCTTGCTTTCTGCTAGGGCTCTCAGAATATTCTCTCATAGTTCAGAAGGAACTAATGCATGAATTAAAAACTACGTCTGATCTAGACCCAAAATCCTAAAAAATCTGAAAAGGAAAAAAAAAATAAAAATTAGCTAGTTGATAACAGGCTTGTTTATCTGCACTAAAATAACAGAAAAAGATTAATGTAAATAAAAATAAGTAAATTTTTCCTTAGAAAAAATTTATAATGAAACCAAAAGAGAGAATTTAATATTCAATTAGTTCAACTTTCTGCATTATTTATTTCCATATGTATGCTTTTCTTTTATCTAAGCTTTTTTCTCTCTTTTCCTTAAGGCGATTTATTGCTTCTGTTAAAGTCTAGTGGAGATTAAGTTCCTGATGCGAATAAAATTCCGATGGACCCATCCATTTTTCATTTTATTTACACACAAAGTTATTTAAATTCATTGCAATACCTTCAAAATTTTTTGTATGAAATGCATTTATAAAAAAAAAATCACAATTCTGATTTTTTTTAGTATATTAGTGATTAGAATAAGGCCTTTGAAACAAATTGTGTGATTGGGAAGAATTATATGAAGTGTAGCTAACTGTCAATAAAACTCCTACTATCAAAAAACTGTTCAATTGATACATATCTAGCATACTAGAATAACTCATTAAAACAATGAATGACACTAATTATTGAGCAATAAGCTTAGGTTTTCATAAGCTAGCTTACATGACTTGCTGAAACAGGACAGTAACAAGCATTGTTATACTTTTTTCTTTGAAAAAAAGAACAAAAAACCCCTAACCAAAATAACCACAAAATCAAAAACATTTTTTTATGGTTTTAACTCATATTAGTCCTCTTAATTAAGATATAGGCACAAAAATACTAAATCACAAAATTTCAGTCACTCAAAAGGACCTATCCTTATCATCATGGAATCCAAGAATAACATTGCCAATAAAGTACCCAATCATAATAAAAGCCTAGAGGTGTATTAACAGCATTGCTTATTTTTTTTTCAGTAAAGCCCCTCTTCATAATTTTTAACAAGACAATAGTACCATTTCTTATTTTGAGAAATTCATTAGGGCTCTTAATTAAATAGGTGGAAAAAAAAAAGTTAATTTTAGAAACTTGTTGCAATACTGATGTACCAGTGGTTGTTTAAGAGTATAGACAAGGAAAAGTTTGTTAGGAATCACAATATCTTTTATTAAGTGAATAGATGCTTTGTTGAAGATGTTCTTGTCACTGTCATATCATGTGGGGAAGCAGGTCACCTGGAGGACAGTGTTTATAACTCAGTGATCTACTGAAAAATAAAATTAACTATTAAGGAGTTAACCCAAATTCAACAGGGACAATAATTAAGCTGGACTTAAAGTTATAAAACTATTCAATTTCTTTTGAGCTTTATAATTCAAAAGTAACTATAAACAAGTCTACAATTCCTTAAGAGAACACTATTACTGTAAGGAAGACTTTCTAGTCCCTTTCTTCAATGTGCAAGAGCTTACTTACCTTAAGTATTGTATCATTGATGTTACAGTTACCTCCCTCTCCTGTACACAGAGCATATATATTTCTGAATGTTGTTTTTTCTGCACATTATGTTTTTGAATATTGTTGTTTTTCTGATAAAATATTATCTCTACCTACATGTCTAGGCTCTTAGAATTACACAGAGTGCTGGAAACTGGGAGCGGGGAAGGAGGGTTGGCAGAGAAGTTCCAGCACAGTTGGGGATGTTTGTTTCAGATGGGATCAGTGGATCATTTTTCCTCATGGTAAGCACTAAAACATTTGCAGATGAATCTCCTTGGCCGCAGCATTTTATTCTATAGTTTTAGCTTTTTTTTAGCAGGGTAAAGAGAACATTTTTCAGGTCTTCTGAATTGGATATTACAGCATTTAACAGTTTCCTTGGGACTCTGCTGGGTGTCTATAGGATATCATGCTCAAGGATGGACCGTTCAGACAGTGGCCAGATTATGTGGGGTTTTCTTTGTTTGCTTGTTTAGCTTTCCTTCTGATGTTGGCATCTAAAGGGATTAGTGTGTCAGCTCAGAAGCTACTCACAGGTAATTAAATTGATTCTTACATCTAACCCAGAGCCTTAAAGGGTTGAATTGCTTCCACTGAAAAAATAAAAGAGATAAAGCCCTGGCCAAGAGGTAGGAGAGAAGGCAATTTGAAAACAAAACAAAATCCCCCCAAAATAAAAAAGTAAATTCTGAATAATTTTGTTTTATGTAATATTCTATTTTCTTCAGATCCCAACACAGTTATAGAGCTGTGTTTTAAAAAGACACATTAAAACAAAATACAAAGATAATTCTCAAGCAGTGTGGTTCACATTTAATGCTGAGACTTCAAACTGGTTTTTACAAGTGTTCAGTTACTGACTTTCTCTCAGTCTTGATTATGCAGGGGTGAAGCACTTTAGATGAAGGGAGAACTGACAAACAAAATCTGGATGAGCAACTTTAAACTTGTACTGAACTGCAAGTCCCACACAGAGCATCAGTAGCATGAGTCTGCTTCATGTATGCAAAAGATGTATGTAGTGAACCACCTGCAGCTTGAGAGATGAATGTGCAGAATTGATCTGAAGAGATCTCCAAACACAATATTTGGGAATCTTTCAATCAGTTGCATGTAACAGCCAAGCCCTCCTTATTTAAAGCCAGCTGTGATAGTTTATTTCCAATGTCAGAGGACCTGGGAAACATTATTTACCCTGAACAAGTAAAAGATGTAACTTACATATTGACTTTAATATAGTTAAACATGGTGAATATACTCCCACATGAAATATTTTATAAGAAAAATGTTAACTTTCCAAACTGTGTACTTTCCATACTTCCAAATATGTATTAAAAAAGAAAAGGCAGAGAACATTAAAATTTCAATCTTTAGTCTACTAAGATAATTTTTTTAGCTTTTAACTAAATACAAGCTAATATTCTTTACCTTTTCAAATATATTCTTTCCTCCTTTCTGAATACTCTCCTTTGTTTCTATCCAGCAATCCAATTCTTTGGCAAGTTTCCCTCTTCACTTTTAAGTTGTTATTGAGCTTCTCAACTTGACAATCTCTGTGAATAGAAAGTGCTTCCTCTAGTTGCATTTCAAGATCACTGCTTTTGACAATCAATTTTGTCAAAAATCTTTAGAATATGTTCAGAACAGATGTAAATCTTTTCAGCTCCAAGAAACTCAGTAGGTTTCTGGTGAATTGTACATCACTTTGTTCTTTTACATCAGAAGAAGAAAAAAACTGGCAAATCACTCAGTTGTAGCCCTTAGGGACCGGAGTATCATAGAATGGGTCAGATTGGAAGGGACCACAGTGGGTCATCTGGTCTAACCTCTCTGCTCAAGCAGGGTCATCCCCGACCACATGGCACAGGATTGCATCCAGATGGTTCTTGAGTATCTCCAGTGAGGGAGATGCCACACCCTGTCTGGGCAGTCTGTTCCAGTGCACAGTCATCTGCACAGTAAAGAAGCTCTTTCTCATACTGAGGTGGAATTTCTGTGCATCAGTTTCTGCCCGTTGCCTCCTGTCCTGTTGCTTGGCACCAACAAGAAGAGCCTGGCTCCATCCTCTTGACACCCCCCCTTCAGATACTTATATTGATCAGATCCCCTGTATATCTTAAAATAACCTTAACTTTTATAGAGTTTCTCCCAATAATTGATTCTAGCATAGCATTGCCTTTCTTAAGCATAGGAAGTGCAGGAGTTGAACTACATTATTTAATGAGATGCCCTGGAGGCATCAAAATTCGGACACATATCTGAATCACAGCTCCTGTGTCATTCTTGCTCTGTGCAAGGAGGGTAGCAAGTTGCTGCTGGCCTAATTTTACTACCAAAAAGTTTCCAGTTTCTCCCCCACCTTCTCTTCCTGTATGTGTAGCTTCAGTTCTCTGGTCAGGAAATGCTCACTGATCCAAGTTTTTGACAGATTGAACAAGGAATGAGGGGAGATGTTGTATTGCATTAGTCTTGAGAAAGTGCTTTGTTCAGTAGCAGCTGAGCCCTTCAATTTTCATCTCTTTCCTGTAGGAGTACAGTTGTGTTTTGGCATTTATAAGTACATATCAAAAAAGGACAAACAATAAGGCAGTGGTGTTAAATTAGTTTTGCCTGTAGTTCAACTTTTCATATGCATTTTTCATGTGCACTTGATGTTTTAAGGACAATTTCTAGTTTTTTGTGGCAGCTGGCTTTCCTTCAGTGTCTGCAAAACAGCACATCCAAATTTAAATCAGTGGAGTTATGGAATACTTTAAAAAAATAAAATTAAATATCAAATGTCAGAAGTCAGTATTTGATTTCCAAAATTCTCCTTTTGATCATCAAAGAGGATTTTTCTGTTTGTTTGCTTCTCTATGGGTGGTTGTATACCTTTTAATTTATTTTACTGCGTTGCACTGCACATCCCTGATCCGCTGACTGAGAACTTTCTGTAAAGCAATAAAACATTTCCTGAAATGTTATGATTCTGGGAGAGATTCTATTATACGGCATCACATTTATTTCTTCTGTTCTGTGTAGTGTATATTTGTGCATTCTAGTCTGAAACAGGTTAGTAGATCAAAAATAACACAATGGGATAACCTGTTTGGTGAGGGAGAGGACTGGCAGGGCAGCAGTCAGGCAGGCTGCATGGTATATTTGGCATTTCTACAAAATCATTGTATTAAATTAACAGCCACATCATTTTCAATGCCATAAAATTTGGCTCCGCTTTTAAATTTATTTTATGATCACAGGGAGGAGTAATTTTCTTTTCTGATGTTTGACTTTTATAAATGTACTATAATTCAAAGCCATGATCATGCAGTGTTATATTGCTAAGTAATGAAGTCAAGCAAAGACCTTTCAGCTGATTTCAGGTTCTACAAAATACTTTTGAGACAAAATTTAAATATTGAAAGTTATGTGTCACATAGAATTTTAGATCCAGGTGCTTCTCAATTTAAATATCTCAGATAAAACATGTCTCAACTATTTTTGATCCTTCCCTGGCGTGGTAGCTCATATGGCAGCGATGCTGTCAATTACCAGCTAAAGAACTGACTTTAAGTAATTTCTAAAAATAGACGTGGCAGTCAATTTAGACTTTGTATTCAACAGAGTAGAAAAGGAAAGTTTGGAACATGGATTTGGTCATAAACTTTCAGTTTTATAAAAAAATGCTGCATCACAGTCCTCATAAAGCAGATAGGAAACCAATATGTTAAAAGCTCTCCTAAACCCAACAGTTGTTACAGTATTGAGTTAATACATTGAGGAAAAAAACTTACTCAACTCTGTTATTAACATAATTCAGGCTTCTCTTCCTTCTTTGTGTCTAATTTCTGGGATTTGGGGATATGGACTGTTTTTATTCTAGAGTTAAATTTTATCAATTCTAATTTTAAGAAGTTAAACAGGTAGTGTTGAAGCAGATTTTCTTTTACAATGTGACATAGTTAAGCAAAGAAGGTTTTCTATGTAATTAAGCATTTTTTGTATTTTGAGCGTAGAGTTAAAGATTACTTGGAATAAAGGCAGTTATTCTATTTTTAGGTCTGGATGTGATGAACTGTTTTATAATGTGTGTCAATATCATATGTATGAAAATGTTTGGACACCTTTGAAAACTGTCTTTTTGATAGAGAAAGTTCAAAATTGCAGAGAAAAGCGACTGAGGTCTAAGCACTGATGTTCAGAGGACCTGTTGACATTCAGTTCCAAAAAACCTGAGAGAAGCCATGCAAGAGGAACCTTGTTCGTAAGGAAACGTGACAGAACACTTTATGCATCTTTAGCCTTGGAGGCTTCCCAACATCCCCTAACAAATCCAAGCTTCATTGATGCCAATATCATACACTTCCATGAATGGCTCGAGGCACTTCCCTCCCTTCCTTTCCTCCAGTGTTTAATCAGTTGATAAAACCATCTGATTGTCTGTAAAGAAGGCACATTTCTTCCATGATGTATGTGCAGAGCAGAAACCAGTGCTCTTTATTCAAACTCATTTTTCACCTTTTCAGCAACATGAGCCGTACTCTCATTTTCTAAAGCATCTAACATATGTCTCATTGCTCATAAGAACCTGGAGTGGTCTAATGAAAGTAATGTTTTGCTGAATAATATGATGTAATACTTCATCTCATTGTCCCAAATTAAAAATGGCTTTGTTCTCTGACCTCCCGACTGCATTGCACATTGCTTCATGTTCCTTTTCCCCAGGCAGGAACTGACTATTAAATATATTTGTCTCCCTTTGTCCAGCTACAGTTCTCAGAGTTTGCTTACTATTTTATGGTATTTTAAAATACTTTCATGGACTCTAATTATACAATAGCTACATCTATTCCTACTTGCTTAATGAAGTATGCACAGAGTGAAGACCAAAATTACTGAAAATATTTTATTTTTAACCATCAGTCTTTCAAATGCTCGAAACTTGAATTTAAATTTCTGAAATTCAAATTCTTACCTTCAAATTCAACCTTCTTTAAAAAGTAGAGAAATTAAGTCAATATTTTAGTTTCTTTGATTACTGAATTCATCTATCTTTGAAGTAAGCATACCTACAAAACTCTTTTAAAGCCATATCTTTCTGTCAATGCCAATTTTTAAATTCCACAACTGAAATAGAAAACAAAACACCTCCACAAAGTATCTTTTATTTTTTCTGAAAGATTGATGCTTATAGTTCTCTCTCTACTTACAAGCCCTGTAAGTAGCTTTATAAGGTGCTACTGTATATAAAATTTCAATAGCTTTACAGTCCATCCAGATTTCTGTCCCTTTTGCATCCTTAGTATTATATTGCCTGATCATGTATATTTTGGTGTATTCTGGGAGTACTTGTCCAGTCCTCTCTCACGGCTTTGGGAAGGAAAAGGATGCCTTTAACTCAGTCCTGTCCCTTAGAAAAGGAAGCTTGTGTTTAAATTCATTTTCCCAACACAAGTCTTAGTAGCATCTCAAGGTAATAAAATTCTGGGGAAAAAAAAGGTTTTAATTTTTATTTAACCACATTAAAGGAGACATTTCCCTTAAAATTTCCATCAGAATACACCTGTATGTGGTTGTATAATTTCCCATATGTATGAATGAAAGCAACAAGATTCTTTTCCACAGGATGAGGTATGTTTAACCTGCAAGCATAGAGAATACACATGAATGTTCACAGGCACTTTGTGCCTTGTCCAAAGAATTTGGTAAAAGCTAGATCAAAAGCAAAAACCAATATCTGAGCACTGATGCAAATAAAAGATACAAATACTTAAAGCCACATATGGATTTATCAGAGAACCACTTGGCACAATTTTTTAGTCAGAAGTAAAAAAATTATGATTGATTAATTTACAACATACTCTGTCATATTCTCTACAGAAACCTCCTATTCAGTTGTTGAGTGAAGGACACCACCCATTCTAATTTCCACTAATTTATTGTGACTCTTATTTAATTCTTCAAAATTCTCTTTGGCCTATTTAGCTTCATCACAAGAGCAATGTTCATCCGAATCTTTCCTGTGGGGATGATTTTTTACAGTTAATTAGGCATTCATTAGCTACTAGCCAGTTGAAAGCAGGAAGTTTCTTGGTTTAACTGTTAATCAATAGATTAACCCTGTTATTCCTTGTTCATTTTTTTAGACACTGAAAAATTAATGGAAATATTCTTTCAATCGTCTTGAAAAAATACTTGTCCTCTTACACATTTGGTTTAGAGTTTATGGTAAACATTCTCCCCACTGATATCAATATCAGGGAAAAAAAAACCCTCAGAGAATTATGATTTCTTTAGATTATTTTTTTTTGTTGACCATGCTGACATTATGGAAATTGAATTTTACTTTATGTGATGTCTGATTCTACATGCTGTGGTATTTCATATTCAGTATTAGCATACTCTTGCACTTAAGTACATTCTCTGAAAATAATGGAACACTGTTTTTCAGTTACGCAGATTACTTATATATCTGAATATACTCAAGTAAGTTTCAATAATTTCTCCTTTTATTTCTGGCAATTTTTGATTTCCTGTGTTTTCTTTTCATTCAACACATGGAGATTTTTCAAATTTATTATGCCATAAGGGAAACCAGATTTAGTCTTCTGATTTCAGCTTTCCTTGGAGCTTCAGAGAGTTAAAAAGGAAAGTAATTGCAGCTTGTTTTAAAAGATTGGTCTAGTGTAGACTCATTCTCTTCATTTGGACTAATTTAACAGGGTCTTCCTGACTCTCATAGAGTTATTATCTCTGATTACTCGTGAGTCAGACCCTCAGACAAAGGTCTGACATGGCAATGCTAATGGGAAACTAAATTGTTATATTATGTATTTTAATAAGTGCTAGAGACAAGTCAATGGAAATTATTGTGATACCAATGATTCAGTTAAAAAAAATAGTCTAACTAGAATCTTTACATTAATGAATTGGAATGGCTTGCAATCAAATGATGTTCAAGCAACTGTAATTTAAGCGTTCCACAGTGCATTTCAAGGGTTTTTCTGAGGTTCGGAGGAGCAAATGATTCAAGAAACAGAATGTGGCCGGTCTTCGCGAACGAAGATTTGGGAAAGGTCTTTTTACCTTTCAAGCCTGCGCAATGGATTTTTTAGGTGAGACACAG
>JAWWLV010000001.1:105914895-105928296 GCA_035041135.1 Platyrinchus mystaceus
GAATAAATCACAGTTTTGCTCTAATTTTTTTCTTCATTTAGTTTCATTTTCTAAGGTTATGTTCTAAGATTATTTACTTTATTTCGAAGTTCCTTTTCTAGAAATATGTTAAGTCACACAACCAGTATGATTTCAGCCTTCCACTAGTGTTTGCATCAGATTTATTTTCTTTCTGTGATAATTAATTCTTTTGGTTTTGGTTTTGCCAACTGAATCTTCATAGTAGTATTGCAATAATTCCAGGTTGCGCTATACATGATAACAGACACAGAGATCTCATTAACTGAGGACTGGAATAAAAGGTGTTGAGGTCACCTGAGTGAAGCACAAGTGTTTGCAGAATTTTAAAGAATCTGAGGACAAATCTAGACTCTTTTATGTCTGGAGTTTTTTAGGCTTTTTGGGACCAGTTGAGCTTGTCACTCTTCAATTTGTGTAAATGACAGATTGTTTCATAGCAGTGTTTCCTCTCAAAGATTAAATAAAAAAACCCCAAAGGGCTAAGAAGAACAGGACACTGAAGCAGTTCCTATTTTTTTTTCCCCAGCACAATTGTTTTCACAGGGAATTCCTGAAAACAAATAAAATAATACTGTACCTGTAAAAAAGGCATAATAATTATTTGGTATCAAAATAATACTTTTTTTCTTTTAGAGAATTAGAATTTCTTTTTTCCTTGCCTACAAATATAGAACTTTGCAATAGTAGTAGGGCAATTCAGGACTTGGCTGAAAAGGTTTAAATGGGAAGCATGGTCTTGATTTTGTCAATAATTAATGTTCGTATTTCAAAGCAGAATTCATTGCTTTGTCTTGGTGAAAATGAAATGGAAGGAAACTGAAAATTACTGTAAATGCAGTTTAATGTGAGTCTCAAACCTGACATGAAGGTGCCATTTGTTCAGTGTAAAACTAGCAGGACTTACAGTTTCAGGTTTATCTTTTTAATGGGAAAGATCATTTGTTACTGAATATTCTGTCAAGATATACTTTTACCTATTGTTAATAAGATCTCTCCTGAAAAATGTACTTGCATTTTTGTTGGCCTTGCAGTTGGAAACTTTTGATTTCTTTTTGTTGTTGATAGAACATAATTATTGAAATGAGTAAAATATTTTTATTATTTGTTCGAACTCAAGTGATTTTGTACTGAATGTCATCAAAAGTCTCTCCCAAAACTCTTTGAAAACACTTTTGAAACTTTTCTCAATTTGATTTGAGTTTTGCTTTTTCCAGCTGTCCATAAGAGACAGAGAACAGAAGAAACTTGTCAGTTATATCTCTAATGCAATCGGAATATGAGTTGCAAAAGTTGGTGAAGTGCCCCAACCTTGAATCATCTACCTGCTAATGTGCCCTCATAGAATTGTTAAAGGGAGATTTTCTCATAGAGGAGTGTGAATGATCAGAGTAATTTTACTGACACCCAGGAAGACCTTAATTTCCTTTCTAGATGGCAGTGAATGTCAGGAAACCAGCCAGAAAATTAGATCCTTAACTATACTGGAAGGTTTGCTGTTCTTCCACAAAAACATCCCTCAGCATTTCATGAACTGATGAAGGGATTCTACAAATACACAAACACATTTTTTTTTTCTGAGTGCTAGTGATGGTATTAAAGAACACCACAGAAAAATGGAATGAAATATTCTGCCTATTTCCCTTACCCCAAACCTGTGCACAAGGCTAGACTAAGACTATTTGGAGGTATATAAATCACTTAATTTTTATCCTTTTGTTTCTGGTCAGTAAGTCACTTAGAAGTAAAAAGAAGCTGTCAGTCATTGACCACTTTTTGAAAAAATCAGGCTGTTGTGTTTAGATGGCTCAGCTCAAAACTGATGAGATAACTTGTTGGTCATTTAACTTGTGCTCACAGGGGAATTTCCCTTTTGTATAGTTTAAATGGAAATATAGGTTCAGGACCTATACATGGTATACATTTTTCTCAGCTTCTTTGTCACTCCACTGTCTTTTTCATATGGGTATAACTGAAGGAAGAGCATGTTCTTCTGTAATCTTTATTATAATTTTGGGGAGGGGCTGTTATGTTTTATACAATACTAGGGAAACCTAATTTCTGAAAGGTTCTGTGGCCATTCAGTATCTTAAAGGAAAATGTAAAGTAACAGCCTTTGCTTACGAAAGCGTCACTAAATGAGAATATATTAGTTATCTGGCTTTCTTCTCCTGTCTTTCAGACTGTGAAGCAAAACACTAGAAAGGGCTTACATGAGTATCTACTATTACTATAAAATGAAATTATATTATTAATTTGAGTCTGTGAATGTATAATTAACTATTTGCTTTGTTTGATTGATTCACTGCATTTTCAAGATTAATTTTTGGTAGATGGAGGCGCTCTCAGGATTAGGGTAAAATTGAATACCAGAAAGAAAAACTGGAATTTGGATTGTTCTGATTCCCAAATTCTATCTTAGCTGTTATCATTAAAACCATGCTAATCTTTGTTTATTATAAAACTTATAGCATCTTTCCTTATAAAATTTGGAAACAGAAAGAGGATGTATTTTTTATACTTCACATAATTTCCCTCTACAGTTTCTTTGCCTTGAACAAGGGCGTAGTGTTGTTACAAGCTTGGTTCTCCTGGTTATATCACAACTGTGATATAACAATTGCTCTTTCCAAGAGGCTGGTAAGATAAAACTGTGGAAAATTAAGTGGAGGAGAACTTTTTATTTTTATTTTTCAACATGCTATCTGACTTTTCATCAGCTCACAGTAAAGCACAGTGAAAATGTAATTATAGCAAAGACCGATATTTCACAAAATATACTCAAACTCCTAAGGAACTGTTGTAGCTGCTGCAATAAAAATATTTATAGTCTCTGTAAACAACTTGTGGCACTTCTCTTTGTTTTGTGGGGTTTTTTGTTTGTTTTTGGTTTTTGTTGTTGTTTGTTTGTTTGTTTTGAGAGGACAAGGAGTTTCTTTTCATTAGGACTCCAGGCCACTCACAAATAATATAGAAGATTTTCAGATCGGTATTATAATATTCTTTAGCTGATACTCAAGAAAATAAATTCCTTTAACTTACGGTGTTTACTATATGGATTTTATCCATAGTATTGTGTAAATTACTTGTTATACACTTTTCTGATAGTGGAAATACTTCAGATATTCCCAGTAACATTCAGTGGAAATAAAAGTAAAAAGTTGGTGTTTGATCATGTTTTAAAATAGTTTATGCTTTTATGCCTGATGAACTGTGTAAGAGTAATATAAAATGTTAGATAAATTGATGGTAGGGGGAGTTAAAAAAATATTGACAAAATTGAAGATCACATCTGTTTTAGCAGCATCTCAAATGGTATGTAGCCAGTTTGGTTTTGCTACATGATCCTCATAACCTCTCCTGAGGTTTAAAGACTATATTTCATGAGTATTGCATGGCAAACCCTTTCTAATGTAAAAAGCTCTTTGTTCTGCCAGGAAACAGACAATGCATTTTAGCTCTGTTGGAAAATTAATAACTCAGCAAGATATGCTTTAAGAAGGTCAGGTATTGTCTAAGATTGTACTTCTCATTCTTTGAATACATTTTTGCATGGTCTGAGAATCATTCCTATATAAAGGTTTGATACCTTGAACTACTCTATAAATAAACTAAGTTGCAGAAAATATTTGTTGAAATCCAGATTTTTAAATGCATTCAGTTCGGGAGATTTTGTCTGGAAACACTTAAGGACTGAATAAAAATTTATTCTAATACAAATTGAATCTTGCACATGGTAGCAAAATGCAATTTTTAACACTTAGTTTTGACTCTGTCTTTGCAAGGATCAGTATCAGAATCAGTTTATTTATTGCTTGGTGAGTAGCTTAGATTGTGTGAGATCTATGCAGTAGTAAATTAGCCTTTCCTCTCCTTTCAGACCTTGCCACTACAATACAAAATTGACTACACACATGCAATTAATAAATAAAGACTGTTTACTTAGATTTTAAGAGCCCTGTTTCAGTATTTAATGTGTAGTAAGAACAGGCTCAATACAGAGCGTAGAGAGCTTGCATGACCTAATTAGCTTATTCAATCATTTGTTAAAATCAAAGGATATGAAGATGTCTTCATCTTTTTTCATCATTTCCTGGAAAAAAAAAATCCCATGACTTTACATTTACTGGCAAGATCTTTGAAAACACTTTATATTATGCTGTAGCTATACATGCATTTAATTAAATCTACCTGTCAGCAGTATTGAGAATACTTATTTATTGATAAGTGCAGGTAGGATAAAGTTAGAGAAGTGATTACAGTGCAGACTCTGTTGTCTCTTACTGCAAATATTAAGTGAAGTGAACATTTCAGAATATCGTATCTCTCTTTTTTCCCTAGTTTAATTAAAAGTAACTCACTTAAGCAATATTTATCAGATGCAGCAACTAAAATGATATTAAGTAATAATAAACTCAGTAATGACCATAGGGTGGGTTTTTTTCCACATGTGGAAAAAATATTCTTGTGGTGTCACCTTTTCCTGCCTGATCATCCTAATTAGACTTCTGCCACCTTGCATAATGATCAAAATACATTTATTGATTCTTTTTTTTTTATCTAATAGAACAGAGAAAATGGATTCAGACAAGCTTCTTTTTTGCAAACAGAATCCTCAACTGATACTTTGATTTTTAATAATAAAACTCTAAATGTAATAATTTAAAAATAACATCCTCTAGATAACTATGTGAAATCCCAGTGATCACTATGAGACTGGACAACTAGACAACATTTTTGTACTTAAAATATTTTTTAAATAAAATATATTAAATTAAACCCTGAAGGGAAATATTGCATTATCTTATCTTTTATGATGCAAACTTTAAAATTCCCTTAAGTCAATTCTGCACTCAGTTGCATACTTGTGTAGTGAGAATATATTTTTTTGGAATCATAAGTACTGTTTTGTCATCCTCTGGCTCTGAATTTTCAGATTTCAGTGTTTAAGCTCTTCTCTGTAATCACTCAAGTTAGATGTCTGGGGGTTTTTTGTTTGCTTGTTTGTTGTTTTTTTTAACGAAGAAAGGGAAAAATTGATTATTTATTAAAATTTTTGAGCTTGAGGATAAGTAAAAATAATAAATCAAAGGGCAAGGAAAGTATGCTCTTTTTCCTGATCTTTTAATGGTCCACTAACACATTAAAAAAAAAAAAAAATAAGTCACAGAACATTAAAAAGAGGGTTTGATTTGGTTTATTTTGATGAGAAGACCCATCTGCAGCTTTTGGTGCAGTCATATCTTGTATAAATAGTAGCAGAAAGTTAAAGTATGTTATGTTATGAATACTTTAGTCAATAAGCTTTTAAACTAATAAGCTGTTGTATTTTCACATTTGAAAAACAAAAGCACTGTGTTTTAAAGTGGAATATGCCTATACATATATCAGTGTATGAGGTTTTGATTTATTGTAATGGGTCTACTTAGACACTTCTGTCTTTTTGCCTTTTTTTCCTCAAAAAAACCCAAACAAACAAACCGACAAAACATACAAACAAAACCAAAAACACTTTCCTGTAAGTTCAATAGGTATCCATATGTGTCACTTAAGAAATCTAAAGAACCGCCCCTACTTCAAGATTTTTGCAAACATATTGTAACCAATATGCTGTTCAACCTGCTACATCCCTAACTTCAAACCAACTCCTTTCATTGTGAAATCAAGGAAAGCTGTGCACTTGTAGGGTTACCATTTAGTCTAATTATTTTAACTTATAAAAACTCCAAAGCATGTAGCTGGGGCCAAGACACTGCGTTAGTGGTAAAAATTGTACTAACACTGTAAAACTCTGCCTTCCTTAGTGTTTTCTCTTGGTGTGAATATGACTTGAAGGAACAGTGCACGATGCTAATATACTCTGAAATAATTATATCAATAGAGTTTAACTGGTTTGACCTAGCTTAGGAGTTGGAATTCATTGTTTTTAAGTCCCCCAGATTCACTGGTGGTTCACAAACCTTTACCATAGACTGTCACAAAAAGAAGTGTTTCATTTTCTTTCTTTGCAGATTACTCAAGGTAGTTCTGGAATCATTGGAATACACCTGCTTTGAATGTGCTGTCAGAGTATGACTGTGTGTCAGGGTTTGACTTCTGGAGCAAAAGCACATACACATTTACAAGTAAAGCAAAAGGAGTTGCAGAAAAGTTACTTGCAGGATTCCCAAAAGATACTGCAGCAATCACCTTTGCATCAGTTCTCGTTCTCTTCAGCAGGACTATATGACTTCTTTCTTTCTATCTTTCACTCCAATTAGACAGCATTTAATATGTTTCATATTTAATTCCAGATTGTTCTTTACTCCCAGACTCATATTTTGACAGAACTGCTGAGAATAGATTGAGTATCCTCTAGCTGGGCTTTTTCTACCAAGTGATTATACTTCTGGCAGTACTTGGGAACTGTGGGATGTCCTCCATGTTCCACTTCTGAAGCTCTCAAAACTTAAAATCTGCCATGTGGTGATATTTTGATTTCAGTTAAGTTAGATAATATAACTGAGCTTGTTTAATTTATGTACTCTTATTCATGAAACATGCATTACTTCACTCACAAAGGTTGTAATGAATTATTTTCATTATAGCTTCTTTGAAGTAACAAGCCATGACTGTAGCTGAGGTGTAGCTATGAGAGAACAAAGTAAATAAACAGAGTTTTTGTGAAAGACTACAGACTGAATTTTGTTCAGACCTAACTTCTAAAAATAATTGTTTTCATTAAGAACTGATATTTGTTCTGTCCTTAGTATGTGCTGCAATAGCGGTTGTGGTTAGGTAATGATTACTCTTTTTTTGTAAAACAAAACATCCCAGTTTATGGCAGTGTTTTAATCAACCCATAAAGCATAAGATAAGCTGCCTAAAAATGTTCTTTTTTTTTTTTCAAACAAAGGAAGGCAAAATTATAAATCCTGTGTTTGGTAGAAGTCCTTGCTCAAAAGTTGAACAAGATGGAAGTTTTTGTATGAAGATATCATATTAAAGGTAGTTTAGTTCTTGTTATGCATACCTTGCCTGAAAGATTTCACTGCTAGATTTTTGTACTTATGTTTCAGGGTTTCCTGGGCCAAATGAAGGTTTTATCTTTCAGAAACATTTGGGTTCTTGTGAATATTTTGTAGCATACTTTGTGAAAATTTCTATCTAGAATACTGCCAATGCCGTAAAGGGAAATAAATTCTGAGTGTTTCAAGTAAAATTGGGAATTTAGGAGCCTAACTCAGTACCAACTGCAGAAAGATTGATGTTATTTGTGGATCTATTGTTATGAGTCTTTTTTTGGTTGATTTTTTTTCCTTAGGCTCCTCAAAACTAAAATTGAATTCTTACCTTTTCTCCTTGAAGATTAGGTGGATTAGGACAATGAGAAATAGACCTTGGTGAACACAGCTCAAAGATTGGAAGGATTAAAAATATTCACAGTCAGTTTGAGGATGTTTGAAGTAGTCTTTGTAAAATTATAGAGCTGAAGTATTCTGTGCCTTCAACAGATTTTCGAGAGCCAAAAAGACTTGTTTATCACATGTTAAATGCAAAGTTTCTTTTCTAGAGCCAAGAATATTATTTTTAGCTAAGGAAGGATTTCTTAAGAATATAAAGCAAAGATTTATTGCTGCGTTTTTTATGATGTGTCTCAGTTAATAGAATTGCACATTTATGAAGATAGTACAATTATGATAATCAAATGACCTTGTAAAAATTTCTTACTGTTGTGAAAAGCCTGTTAAAAACCCAATGTCTAGTTCACCTACCAACTTCTTGACTTGCTTTCCTTCTCTTGGGTTAAATGAAGAGTCTATACTTGAAATACTGCTGCTTAATTTAAACTGTGGTGTAATTTATTTTCTCTTTCATGCTGAAAGAGCCTTAATATGGAAGGATTTTCATAAGTAAAAGTGTGTGGTTTACCAGCCTAGTTCCTGGTCCTGTATGAAAATATCTATGCTTCTATAGCATCATTTAACAAAATAAATTAATCCACCATAGGAAGTGTAACTATACTGGCAAAGAAAAGGAAATGCTGTATTTTACTGTACAAAGCCATGGGAGAGATGGACTCAGAATTCTATTTCTTTCATCCTTCCCCTTGTGTTGATGGGATGAATGAAATGCTTTGCCAAAATGCCATGCTGACTGATTTCCATGCTGACTGAGTCTCTTCTTTGCTCTCTAATTCACACTCTTAAATGGCAGAGCTACAACAGGCTGCACCTCCCTCACAGGAAGAGGCACTGAGCTGTAGAGTCCCCAGGCAGGAGCCAGCAGCGTTGACAGTGGAGCTGAAGGTCCAAGCAGAATAGGAACCCTGCCATCTCAGAGAGAACAAGAGCTTCTTCTGAAACACACAAAAACCCCCAAGTAGCAGTCACTGACAAAATTAACAAAAGTAATCAAAAGTTTGCTCTCTGAAGTGGATCAACTAATTCTGGAAATTACTAGTACCATACTACCATCTCCTTTTCTATATAACTCCCCCCCCGACATTTAACTATTTGATCCTGATTCATGAAGGTGAAATTTCTTGGTGTAGGTTGAGATATTTAAAATTCCAGCATTAAAATATCTTTGCTCTTTCCAGAGGAATAAAATGAACAGCCATGCATAATAAATCTCTTGCAAGAATTTCAGGCTCAGGTATTTTGTCTAGGTAGACAATGTATACATTTAGATATTGTTTTGAGTAACATAGGGAACAAGAACAATCATAATTTTTTAACATGAATATGCTCTGTCCTTAAGCCCTATCTGTGTAAAAAAAAAAAAAAAAAGCACAAATAACAGGCAGGTATTTTATCATAAGTATTGGCTTCACCCAGCAACAATATCTTCAAGAAGTATTTATAACTTAGCTTTTATACAATTGCATTGCAGTTGTACAAAGAGAACACTCAGGTCACTACAGAGGATGTTTTAGAAATGTTCTCATCTCTCTCCCACCAATAGCCATATTGAATAAAATACTTGGATAATTTAATAGAAAAAGATTGTTTATGTAAATTCTGTCTTATGTAGATTTTTCTGGTTTTCAGTATTTTTTTACACTGAAAATAGCTCATTCCTTAATAGCTCATTTCTGTTATCATCTGTTGAGCTCTTTTGTGTCATAGAAGAATCCCATGGGATTGGAGCCAGTTCAGGAGAAGGTTGACAAATAGTGCACTGACTGAAAAAGCTTCTAGATAAAATATAAGAGTTTAATGGCATCCAGTTTACTAACTCTTAGTTAAATGTGTCAGTTGTTTTCTTGACCATTTACAACCTAATTTTGAATATTATATGATAATACAATAAGATAAAAATTGGGATGATACTCTTATCAACAGAACGCTTTCAGATAAATAAGTTTTTAAGAAAACCCTGAAACAAACAGCTTTCTTCTAGAAATGCTGCTATGAAGGTAACAAATACAGGCACAAACATATATGAGTTTCAGGGGACTTTCTTTTAGGTATCTTGCACCTAAGAATCAGTAGGATGATCTTAAAACAGCTGCTTTCAGATGGATTAGAGAGAATCCAGGAACTCTCATGTGTGGTGAAGGCAATTTAGAAAAAATATAGTCATTACTAGAGGCTGCCAGAAAGTATGCCAAAAGGGTGGAATGTTGCAAAACTTTCTTATATTTTCCTAATTTATAGTCCTTCTCTTGTAGTAGAGAAGCTGCATCATTTGTGGATGTTTCCTCTCACTCAATATTCATATTAATATGTGTGTACATTTGTAATTATTAGTATTAGTTGGCATTTAAGTACATAGGCTGAATAATTCAGTACTGTAAATATTGTGTATATAAATGCATATCTGAATATATTAACAGGGAAATTAATAATTTAAAGGATACAATATGGGAAAAAGTATTCTGACAAGCTTCTGAAGCTGCATATGTAACCAAGAAACTACTAAAGTAGGGAGAAGGGGGAACTGAAATGCACTTAGTGAGGCATAGAAGGAACTCACAGCTCTACACAAATTATCATTATCAGTATCTGGGAACCGGCCTAGGATACAGGGAGACTTGGAGCTGATTGCTGAAACTAGTGGTAATAGTGGTGGTAAAATATCTTTTAGAAGAATGTCTTGTAATTTCCATCTTTCCCATGGGTGTTGTGATGTTAGGAATTATGGTGCTCCATAAAGAAAACCAAATTTCAGTATTTAAACTGGTGAACAAACAGGAGGGCCCTTTCTTATTTAAAGACAGTTAAGAGCTTATTTTTTATTGATGTTAATGGTGCAACAGTCCTCTAGGAATCTGCTCAGGTGCCTGAGTATGTAGCACTGTTTGGGATACTCCAACTGTCCTTGCATAAAAGCAGAACCTTCCTTCACTCCAGCATCACATCTGCCAACAACATGCAGGTGGGAAATTCCGAGTTACTCTACGTGTGTAAGACATGGCATACTGGAAAAAAAAAAGTTTGAAAGACATGGATAAGTCTGAGTTTTCTCTATTATATTGTATTAACATTGTAATTAGCTTCCAAGTAACAAATGCAGCTGATCAAAAAGTTACCGTTGTATTTATATAAGGAGCTGGCTCTTATGTGCATATTTGTGTATTTGTGTAACTCTTATATGTAATTTTATATTTGTGTGTGTATAGAAACTTTTCAGAGTTTAGGATTATGTTTATGATTTGTATGTAAGAGTGCTGTTTATAAAATTATTTTTCTTTTCAAAATATACCTCCTTTTCAATGAAGAAAATACAACTTGTAGGTTGATTCCTTATTTTGTTGTATAACCAAGGCATTATAATGGCCATTGGTTCTACTACCCTGAGTGAGATTCTACAAATGCCCTAGAGAATTCCATATTTCTTCTGCCTCATTCCTTTAGCCCTGATGCCATAGCTAAAGTTGGAGGGTTTTTTGCTGATCTTAAGCTGCTACTGGAAGAGAAGATTCTGCCTCACCTGCCATCTCTGGTATCAGCATTTCCAGTACCTGAAGGAAGATTGAGAGAGACTTTTTACAAGGGTATATAGTGACTGGACAAGGGGTAGTGGCTTGAGGCTGAAGGAGGGTAAGCTTTAGATATTAGGAAGAAATTCTTTACTGTGAGGGTGTTGAGGCACTGGAACAGGTTGCCCAGAGAAGCTGTGGACACCCCATCCCTGGAAGTGTTCAAGGCCAGATTGGATGGGGCTTTGAGCAACCTGGTCTAATGAAAGGTGTTCCTGTCCATGGCAGGGGGATTGGAACTGGATGATCTTTGAGGTCCCTTCCAACCCAAACCATTCAATGATTCCGTGAATCTATGAAATTATGATTCTATGATTCCATGTAAGTAATGTGGGTTGACTGTTGCTGGATGGCAGATGCCCAGCAAATCTTCTCTGTCACTCCCCATCTCAGCTGGATGAGGTAGAGAAGGTAGATAAAACGTAACAAAAGGCTTGTGGGTCAACATACACACAGGGAGAGATCACTCACCAGTTACCATCATGGGCAAAACAGACTCAGGGCTTGCAGTCAGTTCATCACAGTTGTCTCTGCCACTTCCACCTCCTCAGGGGGAAGACTTCTCACACTCTAGTACTCACTTTTAACCTTTTCAACCATAGATATGCTCCCATTGTCAAGACACCATTTAGGTACATTATTTTAAACTAGTTTGCATTCCTTTTGCTTACTTTTGATTTCCTTGGCTAACTTTTGTTATATAAAAAACAAAGGAAAGAGATAATATTTTCACCTAAGAACTATGATCTTTGAAATAAATTGAGAAAAGCATTTCTTTATTACTTTTCTCTATGGATTTAAAGTTCAAATTCAACACCTTGAATTTAATACAGAAATATACAGCACACTGACATTCTTAAAAACAATGTTGTAGGAAGGATTAAAGATGTAAAGGTCTTTGAAAATACTAAGAGCTACATAAGTTTACTATTTTGGAGGAGAGCAGGAAGAGGTGAAAGAATAGGGAATAATCGATTGCCCTCTCCTACTAGTCTCATTTAATCCAATTTATTAATGCTTACATTTAGATCTTTATAAATGGATTAGAAGTTTGTAAGTAAATATATACACAAGTATAGATCCATGTAACTTGGTGGAAAGAAAAATAATATTAGGTGCACAAACTTCTGCGGTCTCTGGTCTCTTCTTGCAAATTCCATTGCAAAAAGCAATCACTGGTTTTATATGTATTAACTATGAATTTAGGACAGAAGTGTTACCAAACCTCAGGTCTCCCTCTTTGAAAATTTATAAATAGATTATGTAATCACATATAATTAAACATGAATATGAAAAATAAGTGTTTCAGGAAACATAATTATTAAAAAACAAACAAGCAAAAAAAAAACTAAACAAAAAACAAATACTTAAAAAGAACACCATACTACAATTTAGTTGCAATACAAAAATAATCCCTCCTGAGCATCCTTTATGTCATAAAGAGGCATAAAATTTCAAGTATTAAATTACTGCAAAGTCAGCAAAACCCTAAATATTATGCATATTCATATACCTAATAATTTCAGATTAAGGTCCTGAAATAGAATTGTATAATTAAAAAAAAAAAAAAAAAAGAAAGAAAGAAAAAAGAGGAAGTTAGGAATACTTTATCTGGCAGGGGTGTTGTTCTGAGGTTTTGTTTTTTGGTTTGGCTGTTTTGGGTTTTTTTTGTAAGAAATTTTGATGTATAAATTTGCAACTTTACAAATATTTTCAGATCTGAAATGGAATATTAGTTCAAAAGAAATAATAGTCAATACCTTAATATTGCTTATGGCACTTATTCAGGATGTAGGAAATTTTTAATTGGCTTATTTGAACAGGTGCATGAATCTGAGTCTCCTGTGTTTGATGTAAATGGCTGAGGCAGAAGGCAGTAATCCTTTTACAGAAGGATAAATTCAAAAAAACCAAAACCTCATTTTCTCTTACTAGTGATTTATAAAAATGTCTAAAATGTTGACCCTTATTAGGTGTTAGAATACCGATTCTGATTCTTTTTCATTCACATGTTCCTAATCAAAGCTTGTGAGATCCAAGTTGCTGCTGAACTGTGTGTCTGTACACCTGCATATATAGACATGTTTGGTTTCTAATGTGCCTCTACTAGAATATGATAGTCAAAGCTTGAAAAGAATTCCTTGTCAATGTTTGTCATTTTATGGTATCTGTGCTTCCATATTCATCAGTACTTTACTAGAAATCCAATCATCTTCTTTCTTCAAAATGGTAAATTGTGGAACTCCAGAATTCCTGAAGAGATAAAATATGGATTACCTAGGAATCTTACTGTATAAAACATAAGAGTGGAACAGCAAATATATGACTGTCTGAAACTCTGTAGCAAGGTGTTACAATAGAATTGTTAAGGAAACTAAATAGCTTGGACATTTCTGCATAAACTACATGCTTTTGCC
>JAWWLV010000001.1:105929944-105945601 GCA_035041135.1 Platyrinchus mystaceus
GTAGCAAGGTGTTACAATAGAATTGTTAAGGAAACTAAATAGCTTGGACATTTCTGCATAAACTACATGCTTTTGCCATTAAAACAAGTAATTAGAAAACTATTGGTGACTTTTTAATTCATAAATCATATCTGTGTGGAAATCCCTATTCAAAGAATTTTTCACTTCCTAAGGTCAAAGAAGCAGCCAGAGGATTCTGGCTGGATAGGATGCACATTACCCAAAGTAACTGCTCCATATTCTTTCACTATGAAAGGAAACTACTCTTTAACAAATGGATAAAATTACAATTGTAATAGAAATTGAGCACAAAGGCATTTAAAAATAGAAGGCATAAGTAGAATTTGTTGTTCTTCATTTCAATTTAAAAAAAATGAAATTAATTTTGCTATGAGAAAGAAGCCCTTTATAAATTATGTATTCATAGCCACCACTTACCCGACAATAATGCTGCCATTATTAAAAGGAATATTGATGAGTTAGATAAAGATCTGCCTAAAAAACATGCAAACAAATGTGATTCTTTCCCTTTTTTTATTACCCAGTATTAATAGAATTTGTGTCAGAGACTTGTGTATTTCAGACGTGTTTTCTTGTTGCATATGCTGTCATATTCTTGTCCTAAATTATTTTCTATCTCCATTGTGTTTATTATGATGCTTGTCACATGCGAGAAAATTATCAGAGGTTATTAGGGGAAAGACAAC
The DNA here is from genome assembly GCA_035041135.1 of Platyrinchus mystaceus. Classification (NCBI taxonomy): domain Eukaryota; kingdom Metazoa; phylum Chordata; class Aves; order Passeriformes; family Tyrannidae; genus Platyrinchus; species Platyrinchus mystaceus. Next base: position 105,930,652 of record JAWWLV010000001.1, read on the forward strand.
TTCCCAATAATATGAAAAATAACGTTTGGAATTCTAGTTGAAATGTGGCAATTTGAATATTTTTGATGCTTCAAGCTTTTAAGTAGAAGGACCTTTATTCTTTCCTTCTTTTTTTTTTTCACCCCAAATTGTCTTTTTTTCAGCATTTGTTGTGTCAAAATCTATGATGCTTAATATTCTAGTAGATTACAGAGCCAATACATTTTACAGTTACTCAAGTTGCCCTTGTGCATTTTATGGACATGGTGACTGTGAAAGCCTTGAAACTACTATACAGTACTGTAGGATTTAAGCACTAATCATATTTTACCTTGAGAACAAATACTGGCTGCAAGTCCTAATTTTCAGAAGCAAATTCTGACCTTTGCTTCTCCCTACCCCAGAGGTAGATCTGAGCTGCCCAAACCGATGATGAATGGGGAAAGGAGACTCTGCCAAATCTTCACGCTCCAGACTGAGAGTTTAAGAGGAGCATAAACAAGGATAGAGTAAATGAAGTAAAACAACTACTTTCATCTGAGGATCAGTTAGAATGGTTATGAGTTGTAGTGAACCCTGCATCCATGCTTTGACTTACTCCTGAAGGATGTGTATTGTTAAAATCAATATCTAGTTTCACTTTTGGATATGTGCCTGCAGTAGTGTAGCATGTAATGCTTCCCTTAGCCCAGTGCAATCCTCTGGGGATCTATGTGCTGTTTCTTTTGCTGACAACTACGGTTTTTTGGATGTCAGTTCTCTACAGAAAGGTCTAAGGAAGTACAGGTGTTCAATAAATGTATATTTACAGAGAATCCTCTGTAAAACCCAGTTAACTTTCTTAGAAGGCAAACTGTAAAAGTCACCACTGGCTTGTAATAACCATGTTTAATGGGAGCTTGAGGAAATAATGAAAAATGTAATACAAGCATGAATCACTCCAGAGAATACCAATCTGCAATCAGTAATTTTACTGTCAGAACCTAGAGATTTCACTAAGAGGTACTGTGCAGACACTAAAATTAGAAAAAAAAATATACATTTTGAAATGACATTTCAGACCCAGAGATTACTGATGCCTGTATTATGCAATATTTACTTGCAGTTTTCCTCAGGGTAATAGAACTGCTGACTCCATATGGGGATAGTGATTTATTCTCTTACTCAGACAGCCATAATGTTGACCAAATATTATTTTAGTATATGAATTCCTTTATAAATCCACCAACTAAAATAATTTATAATGATTGAAATTCCAAGTTTGGGTAAATTATCACTGCTGTACATATAGATAAGGTGCAGAACCAATGGATATAAATGTGAATAATGCAAGGAATAAAATTAGAAGGTCTTGAAAGTCTTCCTCAGAATCAGGAACAATTTGAATCTCTTTTCCATGGTGATTCACTTCTCATGGTGCTCGATACTATTATTTTTTCTAGATTTACAAACTTTAAAAAAAAATAAGAAATGAAATATACTTTCAATTTCTGTCATTTTGGCACTTATTTATTTGTTGCCTTTTGATGATTTAACTGTACCTTATTTAGCATATAATATATATTTTAATACATTAGTAATGCACATTGAAAATATGATGACATTTATTCTCTCTGGATATTTTTTTTGACATATTAATATTGTAACCTCTTCGTGACTTATCTTAACCCACTTGATGCCTAAAAGCAAACTGGGTTTTTAAAGACAAGATCCATCCATCAAAACCATTGCACTATTCCCTGTGGTATCTCTGTGTTGGTTTATGTCAGCAGGAATGAACAGAAATCAAACAGACAGTCATATGTTGACTACCAAGTGATTAAGGTCGTGGTAAGTGATGGTTGATATTTCTGTGTATTTCTGATTTTAGAAAAGACAGCAATTATGGAAACAAACATTTGAAGAATGCTTCCTATATTATAATTTTTTAAAAACAGAATAAGTTGTTCAATTTTGATCAACTTATTAATGAAACTAAATGAAGATTCATTGATATTAGAAGGCTAGCTGTTTGAAATAATGGGTGAAGGACTGAATCTCTAAATTTTAGTACTGGTGTTCTGTGAAAATATATGCTATTCGAGACAGACTTATTGTTCTTATTCTTAGGACTGTGGCAATTAGAATTGATGTATTTACAAGAAAATATTTAAGCTTCCCTCCATAATTTTGATAACTCTTACTGACCTGGCTAGTTTCAGCAAATATTATGGTCTTTGATTTTCACATTTTTCACTGATGTCATTTACAGAGAACCCTGTAGACAGTGAAAAGCTACATATATGCAGGATTGTAGCCTCAGTGATTTATCTTTTTTTTTCCTCCTTTTTTTTTTTTTCCTATTACCCATTCTTGAATTAGAGTAAAGCAGGAGTAAAAGGGAGCAGTTAAAAAAATCAGTTGTCTTCTGAACTAAGTAATGAGAGAGATCTTGGGATTGACTAATTTGTTTACTCTCTTTTGCTAACTTCTAATTTACATAAAATATTTAAATTATAGCCACGCTATTCAGATAGAGAAGAATTTCAAAAGAGTTGTATTACTATAGAAACTAAATCATGATTTATTTGTTTCACTGTGAGTCCAAGAGGATAGGAAAGGCTACAGGGTTTCAGAGAAAACAGTCAAATAAAGAGCTAATGATAACTAGAGAAATTTTAATAATTTAGCTGCCTGACATTAGAATGCAATCTTTGCTAACTTTGTTGGTACCCGTGAATTACAAATTCTTTTTAGTTTGTCTTTTTGAAATGTCTTTCTAGACTAAAAGTTCCAAGGAACAATAACAAAAGAAAAGATGATAAAGTTATACAAACTCTAGAATATGTTGGTTTAATTGTTTTTTTTCAGTGGAATAATATCTGTTCTTGTAAAGACTCCATGATTCTTTTGAGCATGGAAGAGGGAATAATTTAAAACTATTAGATTTGTCCTTGAACCTTTTTTCCATTCCTTTAGGTCACAAGAATCTAGAATATTCTCAAAGCCTTCATTATTGGACTTTGTCCATCTTTTCCAGAAAACTGGTTTAGGGGACACCTGTTTAACTTCAGCTGGACTATCTTTCCTTAAAAGAAATTAACTGCTGAATACTTTCTTGGATGCATTGCTGTGTTCCAGCTAGGAATCTGAGGAGTGTGCATGTATTTTCTTAATCTTCACCTACACCAGTACTCTACAAAATAAATATGGTTTGCTAGCTCTACCAAGAAATGATAAGAGCTGTCACCCTTCAGTATAAAAATCCAAAACCTAATTTTTGACACTGTGTCCTCTGAATTAACTTGAGCATATGTTTCAAATCTGTGTCAGTAACAAATAGTGAAATATCCTGCTGAATTCTATGCTTTGAAAATATTAATATTAATAATTATTATTAGCATTATTATAATTATTATAATTATTATCATATTATTATTATCATCCTCTAGGGCACTACAATAAACATAGGCCCAAGAGGTTGAGATCTACAAACAGGGTAAAAAATTAATTTCCACTTCAGTTAAACTTTTCTGCTGATTATTTGAAGTAATGATGAAGTTAATTGTTTAATATTCCATTGAATAGATGAGTAAAACGTTCTTTTTTAGTACAATGTTAATTAAATAAGCTACTATTTGGCTGTGAAATTTGTGTTACTTTTCAAACAGAAGTCTTTTCTTATGGCAAAAAAAAAAAAAGGTAGCAAAATCAATTTCCCTTGAAAGTAGAGCATGTTAAATGAATGAGCATAAGGTGCCTTTTGTTTCCTCAAAGCAGCTGCGGTTTTACTTTCAGTTTTAAAATTATCTTCACAGCGTTCTTGATTACTCATTTTACATTTGCTGTGGTGATGTTGGGAATAAAAAGACCAAGGACATGTTCACTACTTTGAAAGAGGGGAGAAAATATAGGCTTTTTGAATAAAAGATTTGAAAACATTGTCAAACTTATGGCTTGAGTCACATCTTTGCAGATAGGAGAAAAAACCAAAAATGTCCTCAACCCAAAGTCTTAAGTAAGCATGCTCTCAGATGCTTATCCTTTCATTTCAGGAAGGTTGCATAAAATGTCAGAAATTAAATCCATAACTGTTGCTAGCAAGTGGTTTTCTTTACCAAGATTCAATAAAATTATAAACTTTTTTGATCCTCCTTTCCCCTGCCTCATAAGTGTAGAATCCTTGGTGACATAAATATTAAGAGTTTTAACTCAGAGGAATGCCTAAAAAACCCCATTTAATTTGCAGTTTACTAAGCTTACTAAGCAATTGAAATAGATAGTTAAGAATTTACATATCATTAACTGAAAACAAGTTTGTACGTATTTGGATCTAATGATAATGATAATAGGGCACTCAATAACTTGGCAATGGGTTGGTTTTCGTGTTAAGGGCAGAACTGCCAGAGCATTCTAGAGGTGCTCAGGGTAATTTTCCTGAAGAACTCTATAGTATGTGCATAAGTTCTCAAAAAAAAGAAGATAAGGAGAATAATATAATTATTTGTATCATAGCAGTAGGTAAGAGTCAATATTTCCAGACCTGAAAAAGTTGATGGAATTGACATCACAGGTTGTTCACAAAGCAAATACATCAAACAAGTTTTAGGTTGTTAATAACCTCTTCCAAAAGCAGAGATTTTTTTGCTGAAGTCAATCAGAAGTTTAAACAGTATACCTGATAATGTGTTTTCCAACTTTGATAGATAAAATGTGTGAAAATTAATGTTGTTTATTCTGCAAGTGTGGAAGGTTGTTAAATCTGGTGTGAGTGTCTAATTATAAAAGACAAAAAACTCAGCTATCCTAGTACTAACGTTTAATGAAATACCAAACTAAAGATGAGGAAAATGTACTGAACATATTATTGTTATTTTAGCACATCTGGTAAAGCCATAACATTGCAAGTGGTGACAGGTCTTTCATATCCTGTTAAACTGAAACTTGCATCAAATTTAACTTAGTTTTCATGTTTTTCCTATAAATTCTTTGTGAGACAAGGATCATTTGAAAGCCATAGTAGCTTTTTTGATCTGTTTTGTGTTGTCTGTCCACTGTTGTTGTCGATGTTGGTCTCAAGTATGTAATTTCAATTTTGGTTATAAATAGAAAATAATTTTCTAAATATTTTTATTTTTTCTTCCTCTTGATGAAAACTGACATCTTAAAATAATGTGGGGTATGGCTTGGAAATGTGTGGATGTTCATAAACAAAAAGAAGCAAAACCCAACCAGCCAAAAAACAGGTCTTTCAGTTAGGTTAAAATGCTGAATTATGGTATTTAGCTTATTGAAGCAACTGGAATATCTGGGGGGGGGGGAGGGGAAAGTCTGAAATAGCTAAATATTCTGTTGGATAGTTTTGCAGTTTTGATTCATATTGAAATTCACAAATTTCTAAAGTATAGAAGTAAAAAGTGTTTTGGCAAATTTCCATTCCTTCATGTCCTTTTGAGTAAACTGTTTTTACACTATTTCAGTTCTTCTTCCGGCCTATGCATTGAATGGTCAAGCTCTGCTGGAAACCTTATTGAAACGAGGAACTGCTTTTATACACACTGTGCACTTTTTAATCATTGGTATCTCTCACTTGTTTCATACTGTTTCTTCAGTTCTATTTAAATATCAATAATGTCTCCCTCCCTTTCTGCTTCTTGCCATTATTTTCCTTCTCATTACCTTGCTTGTTCCCTCTCATCTTTCTTGCCTCTCCTTTCTTTGTTATGTTCAGTATGGATCCACTAGAAAATATTCACCTTCCTTTCTTATAATACTACATAATATCTGAATGTTCTTGCCTCTTCACCTAAGCAAGTATTTGTAAGTGCCTCTATTACATGCAACTCCATGTAACTGTGATCCTTGATGGAAACATTAATAGAGAAGGTTAATTACTTATGCAGTCAATATGAAAAGCTATGTATTATGATTTCACTTTATATTCTTAGCAGAAATGAAATAAACCACATCAAGAAATGGCTGAGGATCAAGCAATAAAATGCAGTCCTGCCATCAATATTATATTTCCTAAAAGTAAGCAACATGTTGTTGGAATGCACACTTGGTAACTCAGACATCAAGTATGGGTTTCCTTTGAGTAACAAGGGAAGAACTGGGGAATGTGGGAAAGAAGCAAACTGCATGACACTGTCCTAAAATCCTAATTAAAGCAGTTATAAAATCACTCAGCCAGTAGATTGAGTCTGCTGTGTTCTGTTTTTCTGAATAATTGTTTTGTAGACAAAGTTGAGCTCTTCAAACTTTTGTGCATTAAAGATAAATTACTTCAATAAAAATTTTGGTAAAGCTAAAGAATGTTATCTCTGAGATTCTAACACATTTGAGTGGATGAGTGAATACATGTAATCTACTAATCCCTGATCTAATGAGCAACAATAGGGTTTATGAACCTTTTTTTTTGGCCCTGATGACTTAAATGATGAGAATTACATTTAAAGGAGCAATAGAATTCTTCACAGCTGTATATAGCTGCTATCTTACATTAATTTATGTCATTGTATAAGCCTTTTTCTCAGAGCTGGTGGAAAACATTTATCTTGGTGATTTACTTTTATCCCTAAAGTGTGGGTATTTTCCGTCTTGTGTTAATTAAAATATTTTCGATATCTGATTACTGTGGAACGATCACTCCCTTCCCCACATAACAAGATGACATTTGATGCATTACTGCCTTCTTATCTTTCTTCTCTTCCTTTCCTGAGAAAGGGAACAGCAGTACCCAGCCCTGTGGTCAGCTCATAAATAACACACTGAACTTCAGAAGCCTCCACTTCTCCTTTGGCCTGGAGTTCTGGTACCTAAATGCAAGAGAGTCAGTAAAAGAAGGTAGGTGGGCCAGAGTGGTACTATTTGGTGACTGGTGACATTTTCTTTCTGTCATACTTAACCTTACTATAGATTATGGTAGCAATATTTCTATATGAAAGAAGGAAACAAAAACCAACCCAGCAAGAGAAAATCAACAAGTAAATGCAATATTTACTTGCCAAGACAAGTGTCTGAATACTGGTGATGGATTTTCTTGTGGCAGTACCCTTTACAGATGATTGAATACTTAAGTTTTTTAGGATTCTACCTGTTGGAAGCAAGTATAGCAATGCCTTTTTAAGGACAAGTTATAATTAGTAGCCATTGTATAGCACAGAGTACATCAAACTAGTCAGATCATATTTTTCTTCCCTGTGATGCCTATTTTACCAGCTCTGAGTACATTTTATGAAAGTTAAAAGACTTACTATTGAAAACAAGGATGTCACTTATCTGAAAGTTGAAGGGAAAAAAAAAAAAAAGATTCTCAGTTGCATTTAGCCAGCAACAGAATTCAAGAGGAAAATCTGTGGTGACTACTGAGAAAAACAAAGATGACTTAACTGGAAGAATAATCCAAACATCCCTGTCATTTATGGTAATTAGTTGACTACTTTTCAGTTTTTGACCATTTTCAGATTGTGAGCTTATTTTTGTTTTTCAGAAGGTTTTAAAATGTTTACAAATTTGTTTTTATTACAGCTTTTTTTTTTTTAATTGCTTGTACCCTATCTGCATATATGCACTTGTGATCACATAGATCAGTCATGATTAAGTGATCACACTTCATAGGAGAACATTCAGAGTTGCCAGACTATCTGGTCCTCCCGAGAGTGAATGAGTTCACAGCAAAGGTTCCCATGAAGCCAAGAATTTAGGGATTTCTTTTATATTGATCAGTAAGGAGGCTGCCATAATTTTCGTCCTTTCCTGAACTGCTGAAGAAATGGTTGGTGGGAAAAAAAAGAAAATTGAATTCTGAATGAATTATGTATAAGACCATATTACATGTATATAATGATATATCCAATATGAAGTGCATAGTACTGTTATGTTTTAGCACATGATAGAATAGTATAATAATGTAACATTTTAAAAGAAATATAATTTAATCATTTAGTATTATCATATTTTCATATTAGTAATCATATTTTCACTGAAATAAAAGTTTAATATATTTTCTGTACAAATCTAATCATTAGGATTTTCCAGTTGTGTAATTTAGATTTTGTCAAATTCTACACAGTGCATGAGGATTAAAGAACTTCCTGGTATTTACACGTCTTTAATTTTTTTAAGACAAATGTTAAAATCACTTCACTATGCATATTTCTTTCAGTATTCTCTGAGGTTGATAAAAGGATGTTCATGGACTTTATCAAGTTACCTATAAAACTGGATTTCATGATAGAATTCAATTTTTTAAAGTAAGGATGAAGATCTTAATTTTTCAAAGAATTCAGCCATGGTTCTTTTATCTATTTTTATATCTATACCCATGTCATTACATTCTTTCTAGTTTCAAGTGCTGCTTATACAGTTTCCTAAATTCCCCTCTGCTACATCATTTACTTCACAGAGTTTTAAGGTGTAGGGTATTCCAGAAAGCTGCGCAGGTATCACTTGCTGCTTGCTGAACACTGGCCACAGACATCACAGGGCGATTATCTCCTGATTTCATTTGGCCAAGGCAGTAATTTAAGTGTTAACCTGTATGCTGAAAAGTGTAGCATAGAGCCTCTAAGGTAATTTTAAAAATGTACTCATTTTCTGACTAAAATAGACAATTTTCTAGAGGTTAAATTCAAGTCTTTTCAACATCAGGGTAGTAGACGTCAGTGGATGCTTAGTCAGGCCCTTTGAAGTCAAATGTGTCACCCTCAGGTAAATATGAGAAGCAGTTTTACTGGTGAAAAGATCTCAATGAAAATAAACTCTCTGTCTTTCTTCTTTATAGATATTTGTTAAACAAATAACATTTTTTATTGATTTCAGTAATTGAAAATAACAACATGTAAGTCATGCAAGAGTCATTAAATATTAATGAGGAAAAAACCAGAAAAATTAGCAGGCACGGGTGGATGAGCCCACAGTCAAAATAGCCAGACTTTGTGTCTCTTCTTTTCTTTTGTAAGTTGTTTTCTTAATGCTGCTTTGATGTCGTTATGCAGTGAAATTGAAACTAATATTGACATAGACTTGTACAAAATTAGTATGTTTAACATGACTACTTAATGGTAATTCAAGGTTCAGGATTACCTGCTAAATGAAGTCCTGCAGAGTGTATTCATCCAACAAGTAGGGATTTCTTTTCCTTCAGATTTGTGGTTGGTTTTTCTTTTGTTTTGTGGGGGGTTTTTTGTTTGTTTGTTTGTTTGTTTTGTTTGTTTGTTTGTTTTGTTTGTTTGTTTTAAACCCAAGTACTTAAATTAAGTACTTAAATTTTTTTTTGCTTACATCATCTGGATATTGGCAACTGGCAGTCACTGTTCCAAAAACCCTTTAGGAATATGGATCCAAAATATAATAAAGGCCTCTTGGAAGAATTCTTGTGTTTAAAGAACATCCAAGATTTTGTAATACTTCTGAGGTCTGTATTTAAGGATGCCTGTCAAAATGTTTACTAGTGTCTTTACCAACATTGATGAAAATGCGGTATTTAACAAAAGAATTGGATATTGTGTGGAATTTCACCACCAGGTGGTATCCATTTACACACTTAAAGGTATCCCTAGTCTAAGGAGCTCCTTACTTTGTTCTGTTGACAAGCAAAAAACATTTTTGTATCCCTTTATTAAAATACAGTGCAACTTTGCAGCCTGGAATTGACAAGTATGTCTACCTGTGCCAAAATGATTTTTAAGAGGAAAAGTGTGTGTTGTGCTTTATATCATCTGGCCGTTTCAGGAAGATTGTGCAGAAGGGCAATGAGGTATGGGAAAAAGGTCGGAGGAAGAAAAATAGCAATACTTCTGTTCACTAAAGGGAACTCTGTTGGCAACAATAGTGAATAAATATCTTCTCGTGTTAGTCTCTCCAGCTCGAATTCCAAAGTGCAGTTTATTTCGTTTTTTTCATTTTCTCGGTGACAGACCATTCATTTAATATCAAGAACAGCTTTACATGAGCAGCTGTTTATCACAAATAGCTGAGAGGACACATGCAAATGATATATGTTGTACTTATTTTTTATATGCTGGACATGAAAGAAATGTACAACATGCTGCGAAAAAATGTCTGTGCGGCTGAAGAAAGAAAATCAAGCAAACAGTTCAGTTTTTCAATAGTACACGCGGCTATTTAGGTTGCTTATTTAAGGGACCCTAAGCGTTTAAGGGAACTTTTACTAATTTTTTTCCTAGGAAAGGTATAAGGATGTTGGACAGATATTGGAGAGATAATGAGATAATAGTGCTTGGGGTGTTATCTTAGTCCTCATTATATGCTACATTTTTTGGGTAGCTTATTTTTTCTTCTTCATTCATCCATGACTCACTACTCAAGCGGTCCTACTGTGGCAGTAATATACACATATTTTTCTCACTGTCTTGGCATGAAGAAGATGTGGGAGTTAGTCATGAATATTTACTTCCTAATAGGTTTGCCTGTGTCGTGAAATGCAAGATATAATGCTCAAAAGATTTTTTTTTTCCCCTTTTAGGTTGTGCAAAAGAATATTTCAAAGTATTGGTTGTTAACTTAGGTACTATAATCATTTATTACATATTTCACAAAAAAGTCAAACTTCACATGTGGCTGGATTATTGATGACTCAGAAATTGTTTACTGTCATCTGTAGAGTAGTGCCCACTTCCCAGCAAACAGACATCCTAAAAATGGACTCTAAAAGGATCCAGGAATCCTTTACCAAGTGCACTGATGCACATGTTTGTCTCAGATATGGCTGATATGAATGTCCCCTAAGGCATAACAGTAAGGCAGAAAAGCAATTTTTTAATTATTTTTTCTTTACCTTTTGAAGAATGATTTTGTGAGCAGAGAGTTTGTTCAGGAAGGCTTTTTTGCAGTCATCCTAGAAGTCATGAAATGAAAATAAAAGTGTAAAGAAAATATTCAAGTTACAGAGGCATCGTATCTAGAAAAGTGTATTTGAAATTGTGTACATTTATTTGAAACTATACCTGAATTGGGATGCCTCACGGCTGACTTGTTCTGTCCATCAAAACAGGTTTCTGAGTGGTGATACTCAGGATAGTGGCCATCCCAGGAAGTGTAGGAAAGGCATGTGAATGTGGCACCTGGGGACATGGCTTAGTGGTAAACACAACGGTATGGGTTGTACTCGATGATCTTGGTGGTCTGTTCCAACCTTAGTGATTCTATGATCCTATATTGATCTCTCCTGATTTTGGTTTAATCTAGTCATTGCAGCTTCCTGTTTGACGTCTGGAGAGAGAAAATTCTATCCAAAGGTTTAGACTTTCCTGTTCTCAGGATGAAGCAAGTCATTCCTTAGAGGCCTTTTCCTTACACTGCTTGCAGGCCACGTTAGGTCCAGATGAACACTTGGAAATTACATACTTGGTTAGGAAAAAAGGAGACCTAACAAAAATGGAAAGAGTCAGATCCTGTTAAGACATAGCAGTAGATCATTCCTTGTAAGGCTTGCATGTGTGCTATTATGCCCATATAATAAACTGTAAGAAATTTTCAGCCTGAGGCTTATCAGACTTTTGTTGGATGCCAGGTTGAAGAGTATAACCAATGGTGATACTGGATTCTGCAAAATGTTTCTCTGCTCATGTTGTTTGTTTCATGATCTTCCAGTCCAGATCTCAGTGTTTGCTAATATATTATGTATCAACTAAAACATCAATAGCCAAGAAGGTCTTAGGTTTGCAAAGGTTCAAGATCTTGCCCATATTTGGCTTCTTTTGCTGCACATTGCAGCACATTGCTGCCTCATATACATGAACATTTTTATTATGTAAACCACTTGAATAAAAAACTTGATGCAGTTGGTTTAGGATACTATTTTGTGGAAAATTTGAAGTCCATTTGAAGAAATCTGATTATTCTATGGAACAGATCTATGGATCCTTCTGTTCTTACATAGAAGGTCAGTGTGGTAGATTTCCCAGTACAAAGGGGTTATACTGACTTGGTGTTTCTCCTTGTTGGATCACAGATAGTGTCTGGCTGTCTCATGACTGCTGTGGACAAATAGATCTGAAGAAATAAAAATGTAGCTACCTTATGAGTGTGATTTCTTTCCATGGACTTCTCCATATGATTCTGATATGATAGGACTCCTAGGAAAAGAATTATTTTTTTTTTTTAGATTAGGTTGAAGTGAGCATTCCTAATTACATATGCGGGAAGCCTTTTATTGAGCAGTGTACTAGGTTGGTTTCATTTTGATATAGAATAAGAATTTTTTTTTAAAAAGTTACAGAAATATTTAGTAAAAAAGGCTATTTAAGTAGTGTCATCTAAAGATGAAGCAAATCAAAGGTAGAGCCTTTACCAACTGCGGTATTCATAGATGTTACAACTTTCCCTAAGTTTTTTCTCTTAACCAGTTTTCTAGTTTTCTTCTGTGAATTCTAAGCTTTCAAACTGATTATACTTTGACTTTACAGCCTCTGATTTTGTCACATTTTCCTTATTGCTGTTAGTTTGGTATCAAACCTCACTGCAACACCTTCATTACAAAATAGGGATCTTCTTGACCAAATTTTCCATTTCATTAAGAAACTTCCTATCCTAGTAATGTTAATATGTGATGGAATAATGAATTGCCAGATTTTGAGGGGAAATAGCCCCATCCTTTCCTTTAAGTATGGAGGCCAATAGCACTGTGAAAGGGGCTTATCACCAGAGGTACAACTGAAAAAGGCAATTTTGTCAATAGACAAAATCCTTGATCTTCTGGATCTGGCAGATTAATACAAGGTGTTTGAAAATAGGTCTTCCCAGTCCACTATGTGCTGTCAGGATGGGTCCTCTTCATTCAGTAGTTTTAAGAGTCTCATTGGTTTACAAAAATTCTGTAGTCTCTGGATCCCTAGGAAAATTTTACATTCTTGATTACTTTTATGGCCTTTGGGACTACTGGCCTTCACAGGACACTTCTCAGCTGTTCTGGCTCTGTTGATCCCATGGTTATGGTCTTATTCTGTGCTGTGCGTTTGCACTCAGAGATTATTTCTGAGCATGCACAGTTACTCTCAGGAAGAGAATTATGCCCTTTCCCCCCAGAAGCTTCCCATTTGAGCCACAGGGCAGAAGTCAGGATAAAGCATATTGCCTTTCTGTTGCTCAGCCTCACTCTTAAAAGTTAAGCAAAATCAACACTTATACAATGCATGTTGAGCAAACAAATAAAGATCCATTTTTCCAACTCAGTGAGATGTCAGTGAGATATATTTTTGCTCAAGAGTGTTTCATCAATGCGAAATGCAGTTTGAATGGGCAGTTCATCCATAATGTGGAAAATTTGAATTTTGTGTTTTAGAATTTGATCTGTGTAACTTTGTTGACTTTTTTCAAAAATCAAAACCATCAAGGCTTTATTTAACTTGATGAACTAAAGAAATATTACTGTTGCTTTTCTATCTGCTATCCCTTTTTCAGTGTTGATCAAATAGGCAAGATGACTTTTATACATATTTTATTCTGGCTACTTTATGCAAAAATGCTGTTAAGATTTCAGTCGCTGCAGTTCTGAACCTAATAAGGGCCTCCTAACATTTTCTTGTAAATACTACCTGGGAAAAAATACAGTAATTCTTGTTCTGTCTTAATCAATATGCGCAAATGGCTTATAAAATACATTGAGAGACTGGAGGGGGGAGAGTGGGGACCGGGGCACAAGAAAAGCAGTACTTTCCATTTTATTTGGTTCTGGACAAGCAGTGGAATGTAAGCCAAGTCTTTTCTACTGCCAAGAAACTTCAGTCTTACTAATAGTCTTTTTAAGTGTTTAGTGAATCCATCTTGGTGGCAATACTTATTAACTAAGGCCCAGTGCAGCATGGCCTGAAATAGAATAATGGCTAATTTATTATAAATATGACTAGCTTTATATCCATTTTTCATTCCTTCCTGACTGATGTTTAGTATTTTTACTCCACAGTCATTGGCTCCCTTCCTGTCTTCTGGCTGTGGGGCTTGAGGAATTTTTTTTGTGAGTAAGGTGTGTGTGTGCCTTGTATTTAAAGTGTGCACTTTGAGTTTTGTGGAAAACTCCTCTTTGTTGAAAGCAAAGGATCTCATTTCAAAATACAGCAATCAAGCTTCAAGTTCAGGGTACTAGATATAGAGCTTGACTTTTCAATGCTTTCTCAGAGAAGATAGTTTACATGACAAAAAGTGGAGACAAAAGAACATGTGTTTGATGTAAAGAGCATATCGTGACAACAAATACAATAATCAAACACAGAACAGGAACATGCAGAAGATTAACAATATGATGTGGTGGGTTAACCTTGACTGGACACCAGGTTCCCACCATGATGCTCAGTAACTCCTTCTCCTCAACTGGACAGGGTGAGAAAATGTGACAAAACACTCATGGATCAAGATTAGATCAGTTACTATCATGGGTAAAAGAGACTTGATTTAAGAAAATTAATTTATTTATTGATAATTAATAAGAGAATAGTATAATAAGAACCAACCTAAAAACACATTTCTCCCTTCTTCCCTTCTTACCGGACTCAACTTTGCTCTTGATTTCTCTGTGTCCTCCCCCATGCAGCACAGGGACTCGGGAAATGGGGGCTGCAATCAGTTCATCATGTCTCTGCTGCTCCTTCCTTCTCAAACTTCTCTCCAGTGAAGGGGTCTTCCCATGGGAGACAGTTCTTCATGAACAGCCCCCACAGGGATACTTTCCACAGGGTGCATTCCTTCAGGAACAGACTGCTTCACTGTGGGTCCCCCATGGAGTCACAAGTCCTGCCAGCAAACCTGCTCTAGTGTGGGGTCTCCACAGGGTCACAACTTCCTTCAGGGAGCATCTACCTGCTCTCTGGATCCCAGCCCCCACGGTTTGGGGGCGCACCAGATTCTGGATCGGTTCCATGATTTGGAGCCATTTCTGACGGCTGAAAGGGATGGGCAAGGGGGACTCCCTGTTGGCAGGATGTTCCGTCCCGGCCAAGGCGACCGGAATTCAGTCCTCGCCACGAGGAGGGGG
>JAWWLV010000001.1:105946661-105963995 GCA_035041135.1 Platyrinchus mystaceus
GATTGGAGGCCAGAGTAGACCAGTGGTGAAGATCAATATGGCCAAGGCTGAGAGATTGTTTCAGGGAGTCCTTGTATTTCCTCTTTGGGGCTCCTCTCTTGCAGCAGCCAGTGGCAAGTTCACCGTAGAACACAATCTCAGGGAGAGCTTTCTATATGGTGAAGCAAAATCTTTCTAAAGGTCAAAATTTCTGTTTCCTGCATTTTCTTTTAGTTTGAAGAATAAAAAAAAGTCAGAGAAGGAAAAAGAGCCTCTAAGGTCCAGATGCTGGGTTAAGTATGAGCAAGATCAGGGTGTATGGGTTTTAAGGCTTCGCTATGGTAAGGATCAAAGAAAACACACTTTATTTAATTAATAATGCTTACTTATGTTATGCCATTACAGTACTGCTATTATGACATTACAACCCAATCTAAAAATCTTCTTCTTAACAAGATGGTTCCCATAAATTAAACAAATATTTTTTTCTCTTTATTGAACCAATGTCTATCAAATTTTCATATCCATATTTTCTCTTTTCTAAAAAAATTTATCACAGCACATGCCTTACAGAAATTTACTCAAGAAGTACCATTTCCTAAGTGGAAATATAGGATGTCTATGAGATGAATGCATTCAAGTAGATTTTTTTTCTTCATTTTGCAGAATTAGAAAAGAGCAGGCTTGCAGAAAAAACCTAGGATATAGCTCATCTACAAAGTATTTTTGAAGTAAGAAGTGTGTAGAAACAAAAGAAATGGGTAAAAAATATGTTCCTTTGTATTGTGCTATTGAAAGCTATTTACTAAAAACTTAAATTCCTAGAATGTACTTGGGGTTTACTATATTGTGGTTTAGCTGATAAACTACATGAATGTGCCTCACTAGTTCTATTTTGTTTTTCTGTTAATTTTCATTGCTCTTTTCTCACAGAGGAACCTAGTATATTTTTAAAGCATTAAAACAAAATTTAAATCTAGCTTCATTCTTTTATGCATTACATTATAAATCAACCCTTAAAAAAGGTAGAATGCTTCTTTAGTTGGTATAAATTCACTGTCCTTATTGGCTGTAATAAATGTTGACAATTTATATTACTAAGGGTCTGGACAGCAAGCTTCCCTTCAGCTGTAAATATAAGAAATAGACCATAATAATATAAGATATAAACTGTAAATACAATCAACACTTCCCTTTACTTGTTAAGAGAGAAATATAATCACAAGTTTAAGAGTACATGGTATAACTTACACTTGAAGAACTAAATGTCCATTGTGTTCTCATAGAAGGCTCAGTGATTACAGTTAATTCACTGAAGTAATTGTGAACATATAATTATTTCTTCCATTACTAATAATTACCAACCCATTTTACATAGACATAAAAACCAAGACAAAAAAAATTAAATTAAGGCAGCCTGAAAAAGAGGAAAAATTTATGTTCTTTAGTTGTGAACTCTAAAATAAAATACACGGAGCCAATGGGCCAAAAAATTGCTTTTGCTAAACAGTTACATAACCCTTGTTTCTTAGTTCTGCTTTCTGTAGAACTCCAGTCAAATGGAAATCTGCATCTCCAGCCTTTTTTTTCTGTCATTCACTGTCTTGCCAAGTATCTCATAACATTTTGCAACATAATGTGTGTCTGTGTAGAGTGCTGGTTTTGTATCAATGATTTTCTCCTATGAATATTGATACGGTTACCCGTGCATAGTATTGCTGCTGTCAGTATGGCACTTCTAAAAGTATTTTTATATCTGAGACAACAAGTCCTACTGAAAACCTTAGTCTTTGAACGGAATTATTATCTTGCAATGAATGCCATTACAGGGAAATATAAAATAGTGCTATAAAAATCACTGATTAGGGTGTAGGTTCTTTGAGACAGGAAGTCTTTCTTGGACTATAAAATGGAGAAAGATAGGATTCACAGTCTGTAGTTTACCTAGATCAGAATATTATTAACTTCTCTAACCTAAGACCCATTTGAAATAACTCACATACTACTAGAGATACATCATCACATCTTTTCTGCCTGCAATAGTGTTAGCTTTCAGACTTGATGCTGTAGATTGGATGTCTAGAAACTCTTAGAAATACCTGATAAAATAATTGAACACCATAGAAGAAAACATAAAAGACTAGATCCCTGCATATTTGTGCCATATTCCCTTTATTTTAAGATTAGGGATGGAGGAAGAGAGCAGTGTCTTTACTACACTAAACTTTTTATCTTCTGACTATCTCTGCTTTCTGACAAAGGTGTCTGCCAAATCCTTGTTATAAGAGAGCTGGCAAATCCCTTGGCTATATTTACCGGATGATGCCACAGAGTTGGTTACCTTATTACAAATAGTAGCAGAGCAGAGATCCCTCCTGAGCTCCACCTCCTCCACCTTGTCCCATGGCAAATAAAAACATAATTTTTTTATTTTTCATGTAGGCATAAGCTTTCTTCTCAGTAACACCTGAACTGAAAACAAAGTTAAATGCATTAGTTAGCCATGTGTCTGGATAACGTAGATCCAAGAAGTAATTGCATAGAGTTTGTCTATGCAATGACAGTTTACAGTGAAGTATTTATCCTAAAGAATAGGACAAATCATAAACAAACTTTCTTTCCTCTGAAATATATTAAAACCTATTAAGTACAAGACTCATTCTGTAAATGTGATAGAAGTATAGCTTTTCAAAGTAAATAAAAACAAAGTAAGCGAACAAACGGTTCATGGCAACTTTTCAGCATCATTGCTAACTTTAAAATCTATGAGTATTTTTCAGTATAACTCATGCTAAATGTCATGGGAGGAATAATTGTGAACAAGTAGGAGGACTAGTTATTGGGATGTCATCAGATTGCTCATAATCACATATTTTCACCTGTGGATTTGTACTTCAGTTCACATTCTTGAAGTCCATTCACATCTTAACATAATTAAGCCTTCACTGTATCTTTTTGGTAGGTTGTATTTGATTACACCAACTATCCATATTTTAAATTAAACCTAGTGTGATAAATCTAGAACGTACTCAGATCTGTTTCTAGCATTCATTCTTCTCATTCTTCAAAATGAATTTCCTTAAGTCAACCTAGGAACTCTTCCCATGCCCCAGATTTCTCTTATTTATTCTTGCTTACTTGTCAGAATTCCACAGCTTCCCCAGTTATTTGAGTAGTGCCAACAAGCCTGATGTTTTAGGTTATGCCTCTCTCTTTTACTGGATTTCTTCTCCAAAGTTAAGGAGGAAATCCTAAATGGAACTACAGCTTTCTCTCTCCAACACACTCCTAACTTTTTTTTTTTTTTTTTCCATCCCTGAGGTGATAAAAAGGCATTTTACAAAAAAAACCTGATTAGAGACAGGGCACCTTCAGCAACACTAAAAATTATAGAAGTAAAAAACAGTAAAAAAACATTTTGAGACATCTCACCTCATAAGAGATATTATTAGAAGATATTTCTTTGTTAAAAACCAGTCAGCCAGCATTTTTGTGGCTTATTTCTTGCTAGAAAGTGATAGTTCTTTACCAAAAGTTAACTTCCATTGGAAGAAAAGCAGAACACAAAGACTAAATGTGGTCAGATTCCAATTTTTTAACTTTTCCTTAACCTTTTTTCCAGATCACTACAAGGTCTCAATTATGAAGCCAAATCACGCACTGTCTCTGACAAACATATCAAGGCTTGACACCTCATCTGGTCAGGTTCCGTTTGTGTGTGCTGAAATTCCTTCACTTATTTAGGCAAACTGAAAGCACCACTGTTGATTCATGATTCTTAAGCAGAAGGTTTTCATATTGAAACACATATTGTATGTGAATTTAAGTGGGGCTTTTGTGACCTGTGACAAAGTTCTTGAAAGATAAACTGACAAATAAAAATTTAGTGTGTCATGAGAATTGATTTTTATCAGATGGTAAATAAAATATAAAGAGAAAGAAAAAAATCCAAATAGATTACTTTTTTAATGATCCTGTATTCAAATAATTATTGGACACTTTATCTTTGATGAGTTCTTCCTTCATAAACTAAAGAAAACTGGGCAAACACCTTTTTTATTGAATACCTCCATTTGTTTTTAACATCATAATTCCTTTCAAAAGAAAAAGAGTGAAATCTAAATGTAGGGGGTTTTGGCTTAATTTTCCTTGAAGGAGAATTATATATGGAATTTGGTAGATTTCTTTGCTGAAATGACGAGACAGTCATCCAGATGAACAGTTCATGCAGTATATTGTGCCTTCCTAGTTCATTATTTGTCATGATTCAACAGAAATTATGGTATTTAGAGCTCCACTGAAAATCTGAAATGCCTGTGCATATCAGATAGTCTCATAAAAATATATTGCAGCCCAACAGCACTTATCTTCATTAAAGGTAATATAATTTGTATTCTGTATTTACTTTTCATAAAAGCATACAAAGTCTTAATAAATCTAAAATAGAAATACCCTAAATTTGTTTAAATATTTTTGTATTGTTTCATGCCTTGCCTATTACTACTATTAATGTGTTCTGGTTTCAATATTTTGTGCTAAGCCAGTAATGTTTTAATTTGATATTATTTTTCATTATACAGAAACTAGCTAGGGCTTTTCTGGCATTTCTTCTGTCCATATCCTTTAAGTTGCACATCTTGGCTTTAGATCTTGTGTACCATGAAGGAGAAACTTTCCCTATGTCTTTCTGCATGCTTATAAAAAAATAAAAGCCACAAACAAACAAAACAAACTACAAAAAATCAAAACCCAAACACTTTTAACGTGATTTACCTCTAAAGAAAGGTAATCAACTGTGACTCAAAATCCTGAGCTCTTGCAATAAGCTTACCATAATCTTTACACAGATGTTCCTGTTGGATTGACAGTACTCTGCTGTGATCTGTGGGACATGGGGTATGTTAATATTCAGAACATCTTATTTTATCATTTGTCATGCCTTGGCAGGGAATAGAGTGCCAGGTGTGGGAAGTCTGATGATTTTGGCATTAACAGAAACCCTAAATCATCAGTATGTCTAAGATAACCAAAACTTTTTAGCCTGACCATTCAATTCTGTATTTCACCCTTTCAACAGCTAATGTTTATGAAACTTCTGAAGGACAACACACAGCTAAGACACTAGAATAGTGGAAATTTAATGTTAAAATTATGCAACCTAAATTTTAGACATTTATGAAGTTCACTGGTTATTAACAACTTCAGCCACACAGGCTGCAGTAAATCTAAATTTTATAATAATGCATAGTATTTCTAAGTACTGATATATATATACTGTCCTCCTGAGGCACAGTCAAGTTGCTTGCTTAAAAAAAATCTTCAGTTAACCTGGATTATTTCCATGAATACCAAGGAAAAAAAAATTCTTCAAAGATGCAGATGTCCAGTCAATCAAAAATGTTCAAAGCTGATTGGAGTAAAAAAAAGGGTTCCTGGAGGCTGTTGGATAAGGCTCTGCTTCCAGCCTATTGTAATAGCTTTCCTGCTCAGTGGAGGTGCCCTCATCTTTGGAAACCTCCCAAGAAATCCCATTCACAACCCCACCACTGTAAAAATTCTTCTGTTTTGAATGTGAGAATTTTTTGGTTGCTGCTCTGTTCCTACCCCCAATATCTAATCTCAATAAACTTTCAGACCTCTGAGGTACATTGCAGTTTGCTCTGCTGTATTGCCTGTTGCATGGGCATGCAGAACTGATTGGTCCTTTTGTGAAATTAGTGTAGCTTCTTGTCAGTCTTAATCACGCATAATGTTTTTGTGTCCTGATGATTAGTGTGATAAAGAGATAACTCATCTTTCTAAATGCTGTCACTCCAGTTCTTCAGAGAGACTGGTTAACCTGAGCAATCTGGCATGAAATTTTGGTTTATTCTTTTTTTTAATCACTTAAACAGCTTGTAGAGGGCAGGTTTTTCCTCATATATTTTGCAACCTGATTTCTCCTTCAGAGACTGTGTGATGGTGAAAGATTCAGTTAAAACAAGCATGACATTAAGATTTAAATATGTATTAAAAAATCCTCAAACCAACAACCAAAATCTTCTATTCTGCTACCTTTGAATAATCCTTTTTTTTTTTTTATGAGAAAGTTTTAAAAAATGTGTTTAAATACTGGGAGAAATTTCAAGACTGGAAAGTCTCCAAAAGTGCATGTCAGAGATTTGTCATCCCTCTTCTATAGTATTAAAAAACTCCTATAAAGCAAGAGATGTAATGATCTTTACTCCTTCATTTTTATTGACTTTTTTCTCAAACAAATTTCATTGTTAGTTGTCTGATTGGGTTTTTTGTTTTTTAAGCAACAACAAATAAAGTTTTTTGGGGCAAAACAGTATTTTCTTTATTAAAGTGAATGTGATTGTTGTGAGAAGGGATCTTTGGTGTTCACTACATCCTGAGAAGAAAGGGAAGATGTTGTACTGCATTTTAGTATTTCAAAACTGATAAACTGTTAATTCTATATATATATTTTGCAGACTTACAGATTTGTTAGGCAGAAGGTGAATGGTCAGGGATGAATTTCTGAGCTCTGCAGGTTGTTTATTTCTTACAGGAGATTATTCCAGAATTTAATCAGTTAAACCTTCCTGATAGAAAGTTTTGAGATGACTTACACAGCCTCTATGGTATCATTTTTAAATGAATAATAAGGCAATGATTTGCTGACATGACACATCTACATCATAACTCTTTAATGAAGTGTCCAGTGTCAGCTAATTTTGATAGTATAACCATGTAGATTGGAACAAAGTCTATTTGAAAATAGACATGCCATCCACATTACTCAACCTTATTTCAGCTGCTGTTATTGCACTGAATACCTAATGAAATTATGAAAATGAATGCTTAGAAGGATCATTCTTTCTAATACACACTGACACTTATTAATACAAATATCCATGGTGTAGCAGGAAAAATCGTGAATACTGAAAATTCCAGTATGGCTGGAGGTGGAAGCTAGAAAACCAGATTAGCTGTCAGGCAAACATTTTTGTAGTGTGATTGTTTAACCTTTGGAAGAATGATGGTGGTGGATTCTTTTTTTTAATAAGGATGGCTGTGCGCCTTTCAGACACAGGAACTTTTTCCTCCTAAAAATATTTTCAAGTTTGAATAAAAATTATTTTAAAACTGTCTTGTAGCTAGTTTTATGTATGTGTTGTGATGTTAATGGACCTTTTTTGTTTCAGGATTTATGAATTGTTGATAAACACTGTGCAAAAGCACACTGACAGTTCTAGGTTCTTCTCCTAAAAACAGTACTCCACAGTATTACAGAATTACATTTATGTGTTTCTTCCCATAGAATTTTTTTAATAATATGTTAGTTTTTTAAAAGATAGAATGAATACAGCTCTGTCTACTCTGCCCAAGATGCACAGAAGAGTTTCAATTGATCTGACAAAATAGTTTCTATACTTCTGAATTTTCAATGGGAATATTTCTAAATGTCAAAGAACATTTTTTCATTCTCAATTCACACTGTTAATCTTTTGAAAAAGTATACTTATATTTAACATACGTAATAAATGCTACTTGGATCGACTCAGTATTTTTTCAAAGATCTGTGATTATCTTGCAGATCTTTGGAAATTAAAGTTTTGATTAGAAATATTAGACTTAAAATAAACTGCCTTTTTCTATTTATTCTATTGGGGTTTTTTTGGCTGGATTCATTTCATCTCTTCTCTTTTCCTTACGTTCCTCCGTATGTCCAAATACAAGAGATTGAATGCATTGTTAGACCTGGGCTAAGGTTTCATCTTCTTCCCTGCCACCCCCTTATCTCTCTCCTTCTCAGACAGATTACAGGTCTGTCATCTTTTTACTTTTCAGATTATTTGACTTCAGGAAATCAGGATCTGAGATTTAGATAAAACCCTAATGATTGAAGTTTGTGGTATTTACCATTTTTGCTTTGTTATAGTGTGGCAAAGAACATTGGCAAAAAGTTTCAGTGCTAAATATAGGATATATAATCAATTTGTGTAAAACAGATATTTTGGGGAAAAAGTATGAGTAACTTCGGCTCAAATCTATCCCAAAATTTGGATAACATCTGTAAGTGTAAAATACAGCCTTTTCTCTCTCCCACTTTTATTTATGATTATTTGCTTGGTGATTGTGCCAATGCATATGTAATCAAAAAGCATGTACCTTTTCTCCGAGTAAAAAAAAAAAAAAAGCATTTCAGGAATAGGAACATATATCATTTATAAAAAGCCATTTCTCTATTAAGCCAAACAAAATTTAAAGTGCTAATCCCAAAGGTGTCTTTCATGCCTTCAAGCAACTGTTTGTGGCCTTTATTTTGATGGTTATAAATGGAAGTCTATCCATCCAGTGCTCCTGATTATTTCTTTGTCTTTGGGCAAGGACAAGAAAAAAATAGTTTTCATTCTCATCCTGTCTTTATGATTAGAAAGATGAATTAATAATATAAAAAAAAGGTTTCTATACAAACTTTCCCTAGGCTATAACTGGCATACATTTAAAGTATACCTCTAAGATTTTTGTATGAGTGTGAAAACTCTTTCTGTTGAAAATATTTTGTACATTAAATCCTACAGTCATTCTGAACAGTAAAAGACCATAATGGCATACCAGCAGTATATGTTAATTGGGAGTCTTTCTATGTCAGTCACCTTTTAGCACTTGCACTTGATAAACTTTTTTTTTTGTATGAATATTGTTTATACATGATGTATAAACATATACTGTTTATACATACTAGACTTTCACAGCTTTCTTTTAGTCCTCTGACATTTTGAGTTTATTATCAGATTAACATTTCTAAAGATGCAGTGGCACTTCCTCAGATGTCGAAGAAAATATAAGCCTATATCTCTGTATGTTCCCAGGTAAAATCTAGAATTCAGAAGGAGAAAAACAATAAGTAATGTCTTTGGTTGCACAGCGCTCTATATAATGTCAGTTTATTTTTCATTATGAAATGGCAATATGGCTTGTGAAGCACAGCTTGAGCATGAGAGAGAAGTGTGACCCTCTTTGTCTACTGTGCCAACAGTCTGCTGCATCTCACAGGAAGAAACACCAGACTGGTGGTATCTGTTACTATTTGTAGGATTAACACCCCATGTTAATTCCAGCTGTTACTCTTGCATTTGTCTTCCTGGTAGCCAAATGAGTGTTTCCTGTGCCCAGCTAGGACAACTGTGTGTCAACTCAGCATTTAAAAAGTCCACTTTAAATTATTCAGAGATATTATCTCTCTGTGTGTATCAAAACCCTCTTTCCTATATATTTGTAAGAGTAGACTAGTATGAACAGCTTATACCTTGTGGTTTGTATATAGAACCCGTGTTGCTTACTGTGATTTAATTCTTCATGTTAAAAGTGCTTCTGCTTTTCATTTGCCTATCCAGGCCATTTTCTGGCTTTTCCTCCCTAGGAGCATAGTTTGTACAGTGAGACATAAGGAGGATTCTAGTGAAAACACTTTTCATTCTTTCCATAACACTTTTCATTCTTTCCATTTTGCATCAGTCTGGAGGACTGATCTCATCTGGATGGCAAAGAGTCCTGGTATCATCAGCACTGCTGAGCCTTTTTGAGTGCCAGAGGCAGTCTGAGTGACTCATAGCTGAGACAGTAGGGCTTTTGAGAGCTGCCTCTGGGACAGAGCCACAGGGAGTCTCACAGTCCCTGTGCTATCAAACGCAACAATAAAGCTTCACAATGCCGTGTGTGAAAATACCAAACTCTGGGGGGGTTGCTTTCTCATACCAATAGGAGCTATGAATGGTGCAAAAGTTCAAACTCACATAGTTGGATTTATTTTCTTCATCACTCAAATCATAATGACAGATTGCAAATCTCCGATTTAATTCCCTAACCCGGCTGTTTCGATGGCTTCTTCTAGGTCTCCCTGTCTTTATCACAGTTGCCTCCAGCAACAGAGGCACACCTGCCAACATGAGTCAGAAAAAGTTAGTGGTCCAATGCTAATAAGAAGCCCTCTATTAATCACCATCTTGCTGACAAGCTTGTGTGATGTATGTGTGTGGGCTGGTAGCAGACTAGTACCTTGTGTAAGTATATACATAACACACAAGCCTGGGATTTCATTAATATCTGTAAAATTCCTGTTACAGTAAGAAATCTCTTCAATACAGCTTATTATACTAGACACAGATGTCCTAAATGAAAAACAGGCTAATGGACAAAAAGTGCTCTATTCATCCTTGTATTCTTTCGGTGTCGTGAGAGTCTATGTTTTTACAAACTCTTTTTTGTTCACATCTGAAAGCCTTTTTGAAGAACTATTGTTGGTCCTCTAAACAGATAATTCACAATTTCATGTGATGTTTAGGCTTGTTTGTTAATTGAAATGTTTAATTCTATATATTCTGCAAAGTCTTTGGGTTAGGGAATACCTTTTCTTTATCCTGCTCCACAGCATTATAATTCACTTGAATAATGCAAAAAAATAAATGTGGCAATTCAGAAGTCTCTCTTACACATTCAGTTTTCCTGAGTTATCTGATAGGCCCTTGGGTCCTTCAGTTCTGTTTCTTTTTTATTCAACCTTTCCTTTCTTTCTTACCAATAGGCCTTTTTGTTTTCTCTCTTCTCTAATGGTAGAAATTTTTTATTTCTCTGGCTATCATCCTTTCCTGCAATTAAACTCTTACTAATTTTGTAGATGGGAAAATAGCAAAAAAAAAAATTCCAGAGACAGGACTAGGCTGAATAGCTGCTGAAATTAATTGAGTGCAGAACTCCTGCCCTGGTTTATCACCAGCAAACAGGCCAAACAAATTGCCTTTATCTGGAAAACAAAAGATGAAATTTTCAGAACTGGGATACCACAGTACAGCATTCTGCTGTATGACAAAACACCCCAACAGGAAAAGGAAGGTCATAATTTTTCATGTAAGCTGCTCTGTGACTCAAGATAGGTGGTCTTGAGTATTAGTTTAATTTTTTACTTATGATTCAATTTGCTTCAGTTTCATTAACTGATTTAGAATGTCTTTTTATTGACCAACTTTGTAGGCAAGTTTTGCTTTTCTTCTTATAGGAATTATTCATTTTGAACAAATATTTGGCAATGGCTGGAAGCTGAGGGCTAGAGAAAGAAAAGCATGATGTAAAAGAAAAGCATGATGTTAAAGAAAAGAAAGATATAGTCCATTTACAAAGACAAATGATTATAACATTCACCTGCAGTGGAAAGGTTTCACATGTAAATCCACCTGTGTCTTGCTTTATCCATACCTGAAACTCAACCTCTCACATCCTGCTCTGCATTTTTCTTTCCCCTGCAGCCCCAGTGTTTTTTGCTGACCTGAGTGTTTATGTTATTAGCATTTAGTAGGTTACACACATATTGATATATGAAAGACTTGTAACTTAAGCCCAGTTTTATGCCAACATCATTCTGCTGCTGGAGGCTGGTATGAGTCCAGGCAGCCTTGGAGCACACACCAGGGACAGCTGGGACCTGGCTGTACAGAGCCATGCAGCTACTCCTCTGGCTGTGCTCTGAGCAGGACAATCCTTCAGAAGATAAAGTTCCTTCCTTTTTCCTGGCTACTTCTTCTGTTGAAATTATTTTTCATTTTTACCTTGTAGGCTTTCTTTCAAAAAGATGTATCCATCCCACAGTTTCTTCCTAGATCCTGTGGAAGCAATACAGTAAAAGAAAATACCTCAAAGAAAGTAGAATTTTGTCCAATCTCACATGCCCAAGGCTGCTAAATAAATCTGTTATATAACTAGAAGTACAAAGTCCTCTAATTCTTTTAGGGATGCCTTTGAAAACTACCTCTGGCATTTACTTTCTACCATATAACTGCAACTCTCCTAGAGCAGAGGAAATCCTTTAACAATCTGCACAGCACTAAAGGTCTCTCTCTATGTGGAAAGTACTAACTAGTGAATCAAAGATGTAGCTTATTTTGCTTTAACTGAAATGTCACAGCATAGTTATTAAGAAAAAGAAAATAGAATTATTTTCTTTCTGATTTTAAATATTAAATAAATTCAGTTGATTTTTTTAAATGGTCCCTGAAAAAGGAAAACAAACAGAACAACTTATGATTCAGAGCTCTACTTTATATTGGATCAAGTAAAAAATACATTTAATTAAATAATTAATTGCCCATGTCCTTCTCTCTTCCACACTCTCCAAACACAGGCAGATATAAGTCAGGGAAATATTTTTTTATATATAATTAAAGTTGCTGTTAATTTCTGTTTAAAAAGAAAGTCCCTCAGTTTACATGCAAAATTGTCCGACATGAAAGATATTTTCTTGTTCACATGTGGACACTGTAAGAGACATCCATGCCTGATCGTCAGTCATTGTGATCTGGTTGACTTGTAGGGATGTGATGTGGGGTTGGGCTGAACAACATCTACCCAGCCTGCTTTAATTCCAACCACTGGGAAAACATGTGTGCATATACCATTCTCATATATGTGCGTGTATATATATATATATTTACATATATGTGTGTGTGACTGTTATTGCTGTTAATTTGATAATTCTGCATCGTTCCATGTAATAATGTTAACAGAGCTTGAACATGTAGACAGTTCTGATTGATTGGTTCTTCCAAGATACAAAGCAAAGTTGTGCTTGCATGCATTCATACTTTCTTCCTCCAGTTCTTTTCAGACATTATCTTGACTTGAATGCTGCCTATTTTTACCAAGTAGCATGCTACCAGCCTTTTCTTTTTTGTTCGTGACATTTATTGTCATCAAATTTTCAAATATGCAACTCTTCAATTTCGGGTTTTTTTCATAGATCTTGAAAAGAATAATGAAGCAATTAAGGGAACATATGGAGATACATTATTTTTTCTATACTGTGATATAATTCTGACATTTTTCTTCCAGTGGAATAGTCTTTTAGCATAAAAGATATCCCAACAATGTTTCACATCAAATAGAGAAGAATACATCTACAGTTCTGCATTTCTATAACAATAATTTCACTGAAATATCACAGTGCTTAAAAAAGGTTATTTTCTTTCTACATGTGGAAGAAAGATGAGCTTTATTTTAAAGGACTGAGTCATTACTGGTGCTAGAGTAATCTATTGACTCAGGTAAAATCCTACTTAAATAAGTATTTATGTATCTTTTAGCGGATGCTCATGAGAGAAGTAAATAATGTGACTCCTCTTTTGCTATTTCAGCACAGAAAAGAATAAAAAGACAACAAAATGCATTTCAGACTCAGTTTTCTGCTAGTGGATTTGCAGAGATATAGGTGTTGTTATGAGAGTATAAGGAAGGTTTGCATTATGTTGCTAGTATGCAATAAATTAATTAAATCAAAGTGCTGAAACTAAAAAAAACCAAACCACTACTGTCTGCCTATCCTTGTGTTAATCTAGTACATAAGTCTTTGTGTGTGGCAAATATTTGTATTACATCATTAAGATTACTTGTGATACTTGAAGCAATCTTATTCTGTTGGAATAGACTTTGGAAGGGAATCAGAGTTCAGTGTAAAAGGCATGTTTTGAAAATATCTGATTTTTTGTAAAGAGCCACGACACAGAAATTTATTTACTCATCTGTACATGAAACTGATGGGACTCAAATTTCTTAAACTACAGACTTTGTTCTTTAGGTGTCAAGGTGTGCTGGAATATGTGATTTCCTTGTTTCCTCTTGAGAATTTCTGAGTATCAGAGGAAGTACCTGGAATAAACCACTTTTGTCATGATACAATTTAAAACTTCAGATAACTCAGGGATTTTTCTTTTATATGTCTATGGGTGGCTATTTAACCTCCTAATTGGAAAACATGAGTAACACTGCAGATCCCTGTTGTCCACACCATTTCGAAGGTATAGGAAGTAACTGATCTTGTAGATTTGTTTCCATAACAAAATAGACATGAAATAGAAGCCACTGTAAATTTAGGACACTGGTACAGCTTTTAGAAACAAATTTGCCAGTGTGGCTAGCACCTCTTAGATGACTGATAGGTGTTTCTTTTTCAATTTCCTTCTTATGGAAGTTATGTAATAAATTTTGCTTCATAACTCAGAATGACTGAAAGGCTAATTTTAGCTCTGAAGGGTTTTTACATCTAAATTGATCAATAAATTAGATGGATTAATTAAGTTCTGCTGTCAGGGCCAAGGATTGTCAGTGTATGTAACCTTGCTGATGTATCATTTATTAATCTCTCAAGGAACAATAACTTTTTTTAACTCTCTTTATATCCTTTCCATTTTAAGACCTTCAAAAGGTCTGCCTAAAGAATGAAATTTTGTCCTGTTAGAGAAATTATGAAGTTATATCAGTAATACAAACCAGCACTCACCTGCAAAAGATGAAAAAAATCAGGAAGAATGCAATTTATTTCTGACAGCTGCATAAATTAGAAAGAAGTGTCCTGACAAATGAATATCATTGCATTTTCTCCATCACGTCAAGAATTGTGCTATAGGTTCTAGCAATTCTGTCTCTCAGCAATAATTTTTCATCCAGATGAAAATACACAAGAGAAATGAATGAGGAATAGAAACCTCTTTCATTATGACAGACCTCAAAAGTTAGTGTCCACATTTTAAAGGGTTTAAGGGTTGATAAGTTTAAGGAAGATATGAAATGCATAATATGTATATTTTCATGAAAAGAAATTTTATTTTCTTTAATGTTTTTTAGAGCACAGCATAGTCTGAATCTTACTGTAATTTCCAGTTTAAAACATCAGTTAGGCTGGTGTATATATGTTGTATATTAACTCCATTTGCTCATGTATTTATACAGTTAATGCTCATTTGATATATTCTCTTACTGGGCTTTTACCAATTATTAATAAAATAAATCAATTAAAAAAAAATAAGAAGGAAAAGAGGAAGAAAAAGGGATCGATTTTTTTCACCATATTTTGTGTTTCATTTGTTTAGTTACAACAGTGTGATGCAAATATCTATTTACATCTTAGAGAATTTTTTTTTACTTGCATGTAGTATGGACAGTTTCTTTTGCTTTATATCAGAGTTTCTTTTCATGAACTACTTCAACTTTCTTGTAGAAGATTTGTATTTGGTTTAGAATTTCACACTCAGGTAATATCTTGTCAGGGTTCAAGCTTATGATGCCGCTACAAGATGTTACATTTCTTCTTACTTAAAATGAAAACAAGAAAAGAGAGAGAAGTACCATGTGTCAGAGTCTGTACTTGACTCTACATTGCTTCTAATACAGTGCTGCTGTCGAGTGGGCTGTGGAAACAAAAAGTAAAACAAAATCAAAATCTTAGTCATTTCAAAAGTACCAGAGGCTCATTGAATCATATATTTTCAGAGGGATGCAGACACCTGAGGCTTCACATGAAAATGGCAAAAATGTCAGAGTCTATTAGGAAACAATTTCCTGCAGGCATCTTATGTGTAGGAATCTGACTTTCATACCTTCCAAAACCCAGCAATGGCTGAACTGCATCATTAAGTGCCTAAATGTCTTTGACGGTCTTGCCCTTGTTCCTCCAGAATCTAATGAAAAAAGTAGTTGCAGTGAAATGACTCAAGAAGAAATTAAATGTTAATATATACAAAAATTATATAAAGGTGCATACATTCATTGTAGAGGTGTACTATTCCTCTGTTAGTTTAAGGACAAAAACATTATGGCACATAAGCTGAAGTTTCCAAAGCAGCTTAAGCACTCATGAACTCTTAGATGACCTTCATTAGTACATTTCAGGAGTACATAACTAACTTCAGAAAACATTATGTTGTGACAAATCTAGTTTTCATATTATAAGTTAATGAGTTTCTCTTTTAACTTGGCTAAATTAACATGAATACTGCACAAAAGATTACAATGGCATGATAAAAGAATGAATTGTCTTAATTATTTAAAATGTATTTCTCAGAAGTGAGAATGGCTGTAAAAGTAAATATCATAGCAAGATAAACAAAGCATTTCAGAAGGATATTGTATGCCCTTATATTTCTGGGACTGAATGTCCTCTCCAAACATAGTCCTAAACTTTGCCTTTACAATTTGCATGCAAAAATCTGTTACTGACTTATTTGTTCCTTCACTAAAAAAAAAAGAAAATAAAATTGCACAGTGGTGTCTCGCCAGCTTCTGGATGCATATGTGTAAGGCAATGCACCATTTATGTCTTTGTTTTTCTTCTTTGTAAAGAAAGGAGGATGTCTCTGTATCATAGCCCTGTTGATGTTAATAGATTTTTTTGAAGTGCATGAGGATCTGGCCAAACTGTCTCTGATTCAAATTATATTGGGAAAGAAATAAGTAAAATTCAAGAAAATAAAATTGCATTTCTTTTTCTCCTTCCCCCCCTCTCATTATTAATATGCTTTCATTTTTAATTTTTTTTCCCTTCTGTGAACTAGCTGAAAAATGTGCTATACACCCAACATAAACATTTCTGCATCACAGGTGTTGTGGTTTTTTTGTTTGAAAGTGTTCTTGCTTTCACAGTAGAGAGCTCTTGATAAAGTTGCAAAATTAACTAAGCCTCAACCTCTTTGCCAATTAAGTTTCAACAAATTGCATGTGATACTACTTTATAAAACATTTTGATATAATACAATTACAACAGTATTAAGTTTATTCTCCAGTTTCAGCTGTCACAATGACCAACTTCTTTAAATGGAGAACCTCTTCATGCTTGGTTTGTTGATAGCTTTGCACTACTTCTGTACAATTCATGGCTTCAAACACTTTGCTAGAAAATAAGTAGATGTTTGAGTTACATTATAAAAGAAACACCACAGCCCACAGGTCCTGAACTATGAAAATGTGAAAAGAACTTCCCTCACTGATTCAGGGACAAAAGTTCCCTTTTTGCCAGCCCCCAACCTGACCATTCTGGTTTGGGATGAAAACTAAACTATAGCAGGCTTAATTAGTCTTTGCTGTTGAATTGTATTAACTGAAAATTTTCAGTGGTCATTGAAGAAACATGAAAAAAAATTCATTGTTACAAAATCAAATATTTGTTTAATATTAAGCACTGAAATGTTTGTATTGCTATGCAGCTTGTGAAAAATTCTTTTTTGAAGAGGGAAATATTACATCCTTAGTTACATTCAGTCACTATTTACAAGCATAATTTTACAAAATATTTCATTGTGTATCATTAATGCTTAAAGTGTATTTTCCTGTCATTTACAGTTTCCCCTTAATTATTGGAAATTTAGATAAGAATGTTTAAATTGCATCTATAATGTCTTTTTCATACCTGTTTGTACCTGTTTAACACTGAGGAAAAAAAAAGTGGTTGTTGTGTGTTTTTGTTTGTTTGTTTGTTTGTTTTAATTCATTTGCTTTAGTTTATAGAAGAAATTTTAGCTCTTTGGCATCAGTAACAGAACTAAAGTC
>JAWWLV010000001.1:105972054-105984704 GCA_035041135.1 Platyrinchus mystaceus
CCGTATAAATATTTATCTCTACCTGAAAAGAAGCTTGTCACTCTCCTTTCTAGTTATAGTGCTAAGTGGTTGATAGTCACTTAACATTTATTTAGCATAAGAGAAACAGATAGTGTTAATATTTGGATGAAAACATTTGACTTGAGGTAGGTGGACCTTTCCAGTTCTGCAGGATACTGTGCTGAAATTTCCCGGTGTGCCAAGTGATAGCTGGAAATCCCTTCTCCCATGTCATGAATTTTATAAACACATTTCAAAAAGAAACAATCCTTTTAGTGAAATAAATAATTAGACATAATTTTATCTCACTAGTCTGTACTTGTTATGTATGTTTACAATTCACATATACCCAGTGTATTTTCCATAACTGACATTATATTTGACCCAGTTTGACCCTTTCACTAGGTCTTTTTTTCTTGGTATTAATATTACTATACAATAACTATATATAGAGTTACACTATAAGGCACCTGTGACCTTCTCCTTAATGGGATGGGTGCGGTTGGTTCCATATCCTGTCCTTGGCTGCCACCCTGTCCATTCTCTATGTGGAAAGGTCTTTAACCTGGAGACACGATTGCCATACTCTACCAGTGATACAAGAGTTTGCTGAAGGTTGCAAAGTTTTACAAAGCAGTTTGATGGTTTGGAGCCCTACCATGCCTTTTCAGATGCAAGAAATTGTTTTTTTATGCTGCTTGCATCCATCACAGGCTTATCCACGAGCTACGCTTTTGTGGAATCCAGTGGAAAACTGTACATATTTTAATTGCAGTGGGCTATTCCAAAGTTCTGAATCCTAACAAATTTGTGTGAATGTCAAAGCACAAAACGCCTCACATGAACTTTGCTGTAGAACTAGTGACTTATTTTTCTCAGAAAAATCTCACATAAAACTTTATGTGATTATTTACATTTCATCCATTATTTTTTCCGATATATTTTTTAGATTCAGCTGTGATGCTGATTCTTCTTCAAAAGCAGTACTGAAAACCAAGAAATTGTGTCTCTAACTTGTATGTGTTGCAGCCTATTCCTTGTGCTGCTTGTTTTTGTAAATTATCTGTTTCAGAACCTCTTGCTTAATTTTTATGTGCAGTGAAGTTTAGTTGTTAAATTTTGCAGTATAATTACAGTATCAAGTTATTCAGAAGGTTATTGGCAGAAGCACATATATTTAATTAATATCTTTCTTCTACCTTTTCTGGATTTTTCTTTCTGGATTTTTACAGGAATGAGCAGATGGAAAAAATAATTCTTTCCATAAATTTTGCTCTCTGTGTGCACAGATTGTCTATGACACACAAATATATTATTATTTTTAAGGCTGATTTTCTTTTTTCAGACTTCATATCCTTGATGTAATTTATTTTTCAATTAGTTTAGGATAAAATAGAAACAAAAGCAGAAGAAAGCCCTTGAAGTAAAGCAAATTAACAAGTTAAGCATGAGATCAAACAGAAAGTAAATGTACAGCCCATAGGCTCTTCAGACCCATCCAAGAGAAACAAATACAAGCACGCATGGGTGCTCCCATATATTACATAGCAAAAAAATAAGAGCCAGCCTTGAGCCAGCAAGGTTGAAATTAAATGAAAGAGAGGGAAATAAGGAGAAAAACAGATGTTGTGCTTTTCTTAAGTTATTAGTGTATTTGTTCATCATTAGTAAAAAATAAGTGTATTTAAAAAAACCTTTTGATAAACAAATGTACCTTTCCAGTCTTTGTTTCAGTTTCAAAGCCTCTAAGAAAACCTCATTTTTTGTCTTCTTTTATAAGTATAATCAGTGCCGATTATATAGTTAGTGGATGTTCAAATGACATTAAAAAGCACTCGGTTTTCTTACCTCTAGTCAGTGCATAATATGTTTAGATACCCAATAATTTTTAATCTGTGTTGTAAAGTTGTAAAGTTTGTCAAGAAGTATGAACTTCTAGAACTTTAATTTTAAGAAGGAAGCCTGACTATGGCTCATTACAAAAACCCAAACAAACAAAAAAAAAGAAGCCAAACCCCAAACCACTAAAAACCCCACAAAGACAACCAACCAACTAAACAAAACAGAACAAAAAAACCCACTGCCCAAAGAACAATAATAACAGCTTTAAATAAGAAAATAAGGAGTAGAGTTAGGTATAAGAGCACTTTGATGTTGCATACACATTGAACTAAGAAACTGATTGAAACTTTGTTACTTTAGAATCTCTGATTCAGTTTAAATCCCCAATACTTGAAACATCTCACATTTTGAAGAGGAAAAAACAAACCAGATTGGAAAATATTCTGTTTTAAGGGTACTGATTTCCTGTGGAACTGTGAAATGTACATGTTCCTCTTTCCTCTAGGGATTTGTCTGCACTTATTTGTTAGTTTTATATAGATCTTCACTTTTGGTGAAACAAAGAAGAATCAGCAATGTTTAAGACCTTATCTGTCAAGTATACTGTTAGAGTTTGGTTTTGGCAGCCTCTGCTACAATATTGCACAACCATATTTTATGAGTGATTTTTTATCATGTTGATGATTTTTAATTAAGTGGAAAAAATCACTTTTTTCTTTTTTTTTCCCCCAAGGAAAAAAGATTTAGAAAGCAAAGCCAAGTTCAGAAAGTCTAGTGATAGAGTATCCCACCCACACTGACTCTGCCCTTTATCTGCTGTTTTATTGAATTTTTACTGTGATTACCATGGAGGTGGCTGCAGACACTTTCTGTCTAGAGGGGCCAGAGACATGTTCCTGGAACACTTATGAATGACAGTGACTCTTTTGTTTCCATATTGATGCAGCCTTAAAAATGAAAATACCAATAAACATAACTTTTTAGTGAATCTCTTTTTGTTGTTGAAAACACATACCATATAGTTGGTATCATCCCTGTCATAGTTAAAAAGAACAAAAATACCCACAATCTATTTTGAAAGGTCCAGAAAGACTTTACTGAAAATGCAAGTAGAGCTGTTTATGTATTATAACACATTGTGCACTGTAAAATAAGAGAGATATAGGAACTAGATACAGCAATGGATCTCTCGTGTTTAAAATAACAAAAAAAAAAAAATCTAAAGAAAAATCAAAACTGATTGGTTGCAATCTAGTTTATGTGTGGGGAATTACAAGGCAGGCAAGTTTTACTTGCCCAAAGCCAAATAATAGATTGGTGACACAAATAAAAGTAGCTAGTAAAGATTCCCCAGAAGCTTATTCTTTTAGGCTATGTCTTCTCTGGGACATAGAGTAATGTATTTTTACAACACTATATAGGTTAAAAGACCTTTTAACATATGTCTGGGAATTGAACAAGCAGAATTCAAAGCCCAGTTTTTTAAAAAAAATCAGCATGGAAATAGAAAATAATACATTTTTACATCCCAGAGGGTGAGTTTTCATAATGAGTTTATGATCAAATGCACACTTCTAAAAACTTTTTTCCTTAGCTATGCATAATTTTGGGTAAAGTGTTCAAATACTGTGAAGATAAGCATCTCAGAAGATACTGCATTTAATTTCACTGTAGGAACTAAATTCAGAAAGCACAAATACTTGAAATACTGAAATTATGGTACACAGAGTATGTAAATTCCTGTAATTATGGAATTATTCTGAAGAGTAAGTTCAAGGGCAAGAGTTACAAGGAATGAAAACCTTAGGGTAAATCCATAGCAATGTTTTATTACCTGGTGTTTAATTGTGAAATGAGTTCCTCTTTCCTCCTGCTGCTGATGGCTGGCTACTGAGCAAATTATAAAGAAGGAGCAACATATGAAAAGAAGTGTTGTACACAGCTAAATGAGCTGCAATGTTGGTGTTCCAGAATTAGTATATCTACACTTGATGAAATATGTACCTCCTGCTATATGAAAAACCCTCACAGATTAAAATATTGATATTTAATGAGTGCATCAAAATGCCAGCAAAGAATATTCAAAAACATTTTATGATAAAAACTATGTTAAACAAAAGGTCAGTTGGCATACTTTTTGTGCCAGATTTATTGCTAACATGCTGTGCTTCTTACAAAATAAATAAAATGTTCCTATCTTTAAGTCCAATCTTTCTTGCAAATCCTTTAAAAATATTTTATTCCAATGGGCCACGCAGATCTCAATATAAAAAATTTGAAATTTCATCTACTTACTCACATTGAAATAGAGTTCTTTTATGGTTCCTACACAAAAAGAAAATTCAAAAGGGAATGATCCATAATACCAGTATAATTAACAAACTACCAAGCATAAACTCTCCCTTCTTTTATTCAGATGTTTAGACATTAATAATTGAAAGACTGGTGCTGAAAATTGTGGAGACCTATGGACTACCCTTGGGCTATTCTTTACATTAATATGCATTTCACTCTATGAATTAAAAGAGCAGAATCACTGATAAGTTTTTTCTTTATTAAACACAGTTCCAGATCTTCATTTCTCTATTGTCTCTGTAGATTTGATGAAAATGCATGCAATTCTCTATAGCTGTATGAAGAAAACACATCAGAAGTCATATATAAATCATTAAACTGTAAAGTTTTTGAGGGAGTAATTATAAATTTATTTTGCATTTATTTAAACCTTACTAAGTGGTTCTGATATGTTATTGGAGTTTGGAAATCACATTGTGAAGTTTAGAATTAAGCACAGAATTCAGACAGGAATTCCAAACTTCCATTTTACCAAACAACTTTTTTAATATAATTGTGTTTCTTTATATGCTAGAATCATTTCTTGGGTCCAAGATGGAATTTTGTAACTTAAGTGTAAAAAAAGGGTGTGGAGTGAGACTAAGGAAGTGATTGATTGTCAGAATCACAACACTCCATAATCCTTCACTGTGCTGATTACAAGATTGTACTCAGGAGGTGGTTCACTGGTCCTTTTTTCCCTTTCCATTGTACTGTGGTTGGGACAGTAATGTTTCAAAACCTCATAGCTTTCATATAAGTGAGTGGTATTCCATTAACCAGGCACTGGTAGTAAGTAAAATGTGAGGGCTTTTTTTGAGATGTTACTGACATCCTTGGGCACAGTCCTTATACTTTAAACAGAAAATATGCTGAAAACTTCTCCACCGAGATGTCTTTATGCCATGTTTTTAAATACTCACCTGAATGTTGTTTATATATCAGAGGAATTCTTAAGCCTAAACAGTTGACACAGAGAGAACTTTTTTATATTTTGTGTTATTTCTGAAATAAATTGTAAGTGTAAAATAATAGAATGTTATATTAGTTTAATCTCGAGAAATTAGATTTTCTCTTTACCTCAGTATAATTGATGAATATAGTAACTGCAACTTGAACAAGTAATAATTAGGAATTTACTCCAAAAACTGGGAAGGAAATCTCTTTCCTGAATAGCAAGATTTTTGAGACAAAAACCAAAAAGTGAGTGCATGCCTGATTGGGTTTTTTTGTTTGTTTTGTTTTTTTAATTACGCCCTATTCCTTCTATAAATGTATTTCTAATGATACCGATTTAAACTGTGTGTCATGATAGTTTTTCAGATCCAGTCCTCTACATTTTCTGTATCTAATTCATCACCTGTGAGGCTAATTATGGGATTCACTATTTTAGCCCTTATTCTCCTGTGAGGAGAAACAATGCAAACACTCATTGCTGCTTAGTCTTACGAAGACCAGGATTCAGGCAAATCAGATGAATCACCTTCACAGGTAAAGTCAATAAGCTTAATTAAAATGTTTTTAAACACTCAAGATATGAAGTAAACATACATAAATTTAAGCATATTTAAACATATGCAGACTATCTCATGCAAAATTAAAGCAACTTTAGAGGGCTCTAGTTTATTATTCAACAGAGTGAAACTGCAGCTGGGCAGTTACTTTAAATAATAAATATCTTATGTTTATGAGTAGAGATTGTGGTGCTGGTGTGGATGTAGAGGGAGCTGAAGGAAGCACAGCAGAGCTCTCAGGATGCTTCACACTTTGTTCTCCAGCGTCCTGCCTGCACAGTTAAGCTGTGTGCTCCTGTTCACTGAGGCTGATTGTAGTGAGACTGCAACCTAGTAATTTCTGTACCTTGACAGTTAACTATCAACCAGCTGCAAATTAACCTGAGATTATTTTTTAACATTCACTAGATTCTCCTTCAATACTGATTTTTTGTGCCTTAGTCACGAGAACCCCTTTTAGATGTTCTGAAAGATTGTTGAGGTGAGATGTCGTGGTAGAATAGGATTGCATAAATATTGTAAGAGGCATAATTTAAAATTGAAACTTTATTTCTTGTAAGAAAAAAGTATTCTTGTTCTTTTCTGCTTACCATATTATTTAAAGACCTGAAAAGCTCAATATTTTTCCCATTAGCAAATAAGAAAATTCAGTGTAAAGTTGAAAAGAAAATATAAGCAGATAAATCTGCACTGTCAGGGATTTTCAGAATCATGTTTCTTTTTGAAAACTGGGCTGCCTTTGAGGTATCACGTTGGGGAAGCTTAGCTTCAGAAAAGACAGACATACAAAATTTGGGTTGTTCGGGATTTTTCTTTATTCCCCGTAACCCTCATAATAAGAATACTGACGTCATGATAAATGAGCATGAAGTCCAGAATAACACATTTTATGTATCAATTTTGTTGAAACATTAGTGTTGTAAATATCTAGTGATGAAATAAGAGAGGGATTCAGGGGTGCATTTAAGTGTTCAGGTTTTAAAGAGTCTTTGGAAGATTTATTCCTCTAAAGTTGATAAACTATAAAATTGAAATAAGTTTTTCTCTAGTCTTCAAAAGATGCCACAGTTTGTTTAATTACATCAAAGTGCTTTCAGATGATTTTCTGAGAAAGGTCATGAACTGTCATTACATTTTGATATTGCTTATTTTATTTTGATTTTGTTTCTTTTTTTTCTGTCTGAGTTGATTCAAGTAATAAGAAGTATTTCTGACTGAGCTGTAGTGCTCCATTCCCTAGAGATGCTGTTGTTCCCAGTGGGAGCTGCCACAGTTTGAAGGTTATTGTGCCCATGGTGGATTAATCTAGAACATAAGAGAGAATGTGTCTTGTCTGCAGTCCTGGCCAGAGAAGGATGACTAAAAACTGCCAGTTAAGCAATTAAATGAATAGTGTTGGTAAATATTTTCGTATGATGCTTCTCATCATGTATGTTGTTCTTATTTTTTAGTTTATCCCAGTCCACACTTTTTCTTCATTTCACTGTTTCAGAAAGAGGGTAATTTCATTTGTATTGTTACCTTGAAGATATGATCCGTTCCCTGGAGTTTCCAAGTTTTGTAGACACTACTCTGTTCTGTTCTCTCTGAGTTTTCCTCACACATTTTATCCTCTTATCCTTTTTGGTTGCTATTCTTTGCATTTTGTCTAACTCTTCCGTAGTTTTTATAAACTATGCAACCAAGCATCACAAAGTAAGACTTAAACTTAATAAAATTCAGAAAAAAAGCTCCAACCCCCAAAACTCTACAGTCAAGCTTAAGGATACTCAACCTTACTGGGAATACCAATCCTTAATACAAATTTCTGTGTATCCATGGCATTTTCAACGCCTGACTTTTAAGCAGATTTCATCCAAATGCAATGAAAGACTTCTGAAGCAAAGTGTAATGCTTTTTCATGTGCCTGTTCTACTCTCAGGCAACATTTAACCAAAAATTTACATGCGAAGAATAGAACAGCACTGGCATCTGTACTATGAGGTGATACCTGTGGGGGACCTTCCCATGGAGAAATTTTGTTCTTTACCACTGGATTTGCATTAAACCATTCTGATAAGAGGAATACACTGATTAATTTCTGACTTTTTTTGCCTCCTAATTTAACTGTTAAAACACATGCCACTGAAAAAAAAATAATAAAAAAAAGACCAATACTTTCACAGTATGTAAATACCGGCAAAACATTTCTTTTGCATCAATATGTTTGATTAGTGTTCTAGTGAAATATATTTACAGCCAGATAATGATATAGTTTAAAAATTGTAGTGGGTTTTTTTTTTTCAAGCTTGGATATTTATTCTTGTATAGCAAAATAATGCAGTCCTTTATTGAAACTAGTTTTTAATCCACATCCATCTGTGAAATACAGAAGAAACAAATGTGGTTGCTCTTGGCCCATAAACCATCATAAATATAAATTAAAAAATCCTTTTCTATGAAGAAAATCAATGTCTTTAAACATGACAGTGCAACACTCTATTACTAATCAAAGTATTAGGTTTACATCAGGTCTTATTTCTTACAATTGGTTTGATTTAAATAGAAACAGAATATACTATTTTGATGTTCTCTTCATAACACAGAATACATAATTGCTTCTGTTTCTTGAAAAAGCCATGAACCTTTTGATGAAAAGGAGAATAAAGGGCCTTTTTCTAAGACTTACCTCCTCAGCATTTCAAAAATAGTGCCTTGATATAAAATATCATCACCTCTAACAGGTATTATTATAAGAGGTAAGGAGCAGTTAATGAATATACACAACAGTTTATAGGTACATGGAATTCTGGTTGATGAATTGTGACTAAATGCTAATTTTGGGGATCTGGTATCTTTTTGTACTGCCTTAGGATTTAATGGAAATATAAGAACTTTATAAAAATGTTTTGAGAACCAGCATAATGTGTCACTGGGTGTGAACAAAGTACCAGCAAATTCCATAGACATTGTCTCTCTTCCTTAAATTTAGGTAATATTATGTAAAAAATACATTGTTCTTTTAATAATTATGAAAGTAATTGTATGGCTCAGTTAAAATTATTAAATATTTACATGTTTTAGATATTGTGTAAGAAGAAGTTACTTTTTATAGGCAGAGCTTTGACTGGCATAAGTGTGAACTTCACACTGTGCTGTACTTCACTGGAGATCTTAATGTTTGTGTAAGATTAAAAAGTGACAGTTGAGTTTTTAAACTTAAACTAATTTTTATTTTTATTGACAAATTTTCTTTCTTAATATTTATTGCTGAAAATATATAAAAATATGTACATTATAGTTATTCTGATCATAAGTATTTGATAAACTAATTTGATAAGCATTTGACAACTTTGCGACTTTGTTCTCAGATTCTAAATTCTAATCTCTGAAATACTGAAAGAAAACATTTTTCTTTATTTGGCTTAAGAGAAAAACAAAAGCCTGACTCAGACAAGCAGCAGAGTAAAAATGAGCACAATGCAGAAGAATAAATTCTCAGTGTCAACAATTCTTCATTCATCAAGGTGAAACACACGCACACATTCCTACTTATTGCTCACTGCATACATTGAAACATCACTAATAGCTTATGAAGACAGTCATAAAAAAAAAGATTTCTAATTTCATATTGAAGATTTGATATTGGACTCAGAAAACACATGCTGAAAATACATTTTGTTAAAAATATTGTTTGGTGGTCAATATATCTGTTTTTATTACGTTAGTGTGTTTTGAATTCCATTTTAAAGTCTTACAATTGCCTTTTCTTTTAGACCAATCTCAACAGATTTAGATCTTGCATATCAAAACTGATAGGGGAAATAACATTAAAGACTTGTGAACTGAGAAAATAGACTGACAACGAAAATTATATGAAGGTTCCCAAATGCCTTTCTTATTCTGAATTATGGGGAAGATAAGCAAACATTTAGTGTCTGAAATTAGAAATTTGATCATTTACATTCCAGCCAGAGATTTATGAATCATGGAATCAGAGTGATATAAATATGTAGCCACCCTTTTATTCCTCCTGAGCCCAAAACAAAGTGAGAATAAGGAGTACAGCCTTTTGCTCCACTTCATAATGAGATGTATTCAAATGAGAATACAGTGCTATATAATTGGAATTGTCAGTGGGATTTGCAGAATATTAATTACTGCTTTTTGAATTGTTAACCATTAGTGAGTCATAGGACATGTCTACTTGAAATTATTCAACCTGCAAATATTAAATTAAAAAATATAGACTATTAAAATAATAGCGGGGATAGAGAGAAACGTAATTCCTTTTCTATGACATATAGAACTTACTGACAATAATTGAAATCTGGAAATTTCTAAGTCATGAGCATGTAGGCAAAACAAAATGCCTATAGCAGGCTGTTTATGGGATGTTAGATCAGGTTTTGAGACTGATATTAATGCCGTGAGGATGAACACCAATCTGCTAAACTTGAGGGTGATATGCTTTATGTTCCAATTTTTTTTACTTTTATCTCTGTTGAGTAATCCAAACATATCAATACAGAATTAAAAATATTAATTTCAGGTTTGTGCACTCCCTAGTCCTGAAACAGAGTGATTTAAGTGAAATCAAAGAAACAAAACATTTTGTCTTTATGTGATGTGAAGGTGATGTGAAGCAAACTGGTTGAAACACTTCAACTATCATTGAAATGGATGCATAGGTTTGATGGGTGTACAAGTGTGATGTACGGAGTAAGTACTTAAGGAAAATTAAACTGGCTCTGCAGTAAAGCAGGACATTCTCTCCTTACCTTTTTACTTACTTTTCAGACTGTCACAGGGATTAGTGCTCAGCTGCTGATGCGTGTCAAGGCAGTTTTCACTCACTTTGGGCCAAACTGGTGAGCAGATTTCAAGGCAAAAAGCAGGGAAAAAGAAGCAGATTTACAAGCTTAAAAGTAATAATTCCGGCAGCTATTTATTGGAAAGGTCTAATACATGTTACAGAGGAGAGACTTGGGCCTTGACAGAGATTTTGTACAGGGTGTAGCTCTTGGTCTTTCTTTGGACTTCAGAGCTCAGCTGTCGAAGGTATGAGCTTTGCACAGGATACAGCTGGTGCTGGTGTGGTGGAAGACCTGGATTGCTGGAGTGTGGCCTTGCAGGGTGGGAGAAGACTTTCCTTGGATCATGCTAAGTCTAGATTCCGAGACCTGAAACAAAATCAAGTAAAAGGAGGAAACCGACTCTTCTATGCTGTCAATAAGAACCTCCTACCCTAAGTAATGGGTAGCATTATATAGCCAGGTGTTCATATCCTTACTCTCAGTGTACATAATACTGATGACAATCTAGTGTATTAGATATTGACACTATTAATAACAAAATGTTATTAATTTCTTTCTTTCTGTACCTTCCCAGGCCTGATCTCAGCAATTCTGTATTTTTGCTGCATTACCTCCCTGTTTTCCAAAGCAAAACCCACCCCATCTCTGTTGGGTTACCATGGAGCTACAGGAAGGAAAGGCTGTAGGAGAGTCCTGTCTTCTTTCCTCTCTTCTGCAGCCACTGATACTTTCCTCTGAATTGTGACTGGGAGGGGACATCTGTAGGTCATAGGAGAGAGAGACAATGGAGAACAACCCACAATGAGGTACCCTGAGGTGGTGTGAGGAAATGGACAGTGCTTAAAAGGACTGGAAAAACTCAGGGAGCAATCTTGCCCCTTTTCATGGAAAATGAATTGGAGTGGGGAAACATGACATCCTTGAAATCCCACTGGAAGGCCGAGAGAGAAACTTGAGCAAGAGTGGTGTTGGGATGAAACACATAAAGCAAAATGCCTGAGTCTGAGGCAAGTAGTGGAGACTTCAGTGAAAAGTCAGAAGAGAGAGGTAGAAAAGTCTATTTTTATTTGAAGACAAGTCTATGTCCATGTTTAACCATTCCTCTGATGTTAGAGGGTAGACATATTTTTCAAGCAATGTCTCACTATGTAGTTTGGAGACAATAAATCAATAAATTGGTACTGTTTTCACTTACTCTTCATATTTTTAGCCATGATTAATTTGATGTATTTGGTCCAACTTATTGCTATTAAAATCATAGAAATTAGGTGTATAAAATATACTAAAATAATAGATTTAATGTTGTTTTAAATAATACCATAAAAATTTAAGAAATCCTTACGAATTTCTCAGTTTCAGTTCTGCTGCATTTGCAAACTCATTATAAATCTTTCATAAAAACACTAGATCTGTACAGATCTGAGTGGTCAGTATGATCCATTGTGAGCTGAGCATGCGTGTAAGAGCAAGAAGAAATATATTTGGAGGAGATATTTTTCAAGCACATTACTTTGATGGTTATTGAAGTAAGAGCATGTCAGTAAACAATTCCTAAAATAGGAAGTCCATATTCATCTAAAACAAACAAACAAACAAAGAAACAAACAAAGAGGAAATAGTATTACAGGACTATGGGCTTGTATTGGTGATT
The DNA here is from genome assembly GCA_035041135.1 of Platyrinchus mystaceus. NCBI lineage: Eukaryota > Metazoa > Chordata > Aves > Passeriformes > Tyrannidae > Platyrinchus > Platyrinchus mystaceus. The sequence goes on from JAWWLV010000001.1 coordinate 105,984,192, forward strand.
GTTACTGTAAAAGTAGTGCTAAAAAAAAAGCTAGGTTTTGTCTCTCTGCCAAAGAATACCTATGTGAATAGTTTCTCAGAACCACTTGTTTCCTGTGTATTAATGAATGATTTCTTATTTTGAAATTTTGAACTTCAGATCTTGAAGTCTGATTAGTAACAAGTAGGAACATATCACTGAAAATATCAAGTGCTTGTTGTAAATTTATACACCTGAAATTAGAAGATACTTCTAATTTTCTTTCTGTGGTTCTATTTCTTTTCTGTAGAATGGGATAGTAGTGAACTCTTGTCTCATAGTGGTGCAGAAATTAATTTATCAATAGGTATGAAGAGTCAAAAAGTCTGATGAGTTATTGCAATTTTTTTCCAGGAAATGGTTTGAAGGGTCTAACAATGAGGGGGAAAGAGGATATTGAGTAATTTATTCATAGATGGGGGACCCCTGGTGGCCTAGCGGTTAAGACACTGGTCTCTCAGCGCCAAGGTCGCAGGTTCGAATCCTGGGTCCCCC
>JAWWLV010000001.1:105984804-105995466 GCA_035041135.1 Platyrinchus mystaceus
GGTATGAAGAGTCAAAAAGTCTGATGAGTTATTGCAATTTTTTTCCAGGAAATGGTTTGAAGGGTCTAACAATGAGGAGGAAAGAGGATATTGAGTAATTTATCATTAAACAAGCACCACCCATGATATAATTGAATGCAGCAGGGATTCTAGGGGAAAAAATTGCTATATTACCATATCAATAAAACATGCAAAAGGGTTAGAATATTCAGGACTCAGTTTTGCAATACTGTAAGTGTTCTTTTAGAAAAGTTGGTTTGTATCTAATAAATGTACTTTTATTCATAGATTGTGTACAATGGAGGAAAAATTAATTTCTCCTTTACACGGGGATGACTTAAGGCACAACTAATCAGATATATTTATAACAGAGAGCTAATATCTCAATTATAAATCCCAAATCCATTGACATCCATGTGAAACTTGAAGCAATTTTTTAGTAAAAGGATTTCACTCCAAGAGTTTGTTAGGGGTTTTTTTACTGATTTAAGAATGTGAAAACACAGACACATGCATTAAACATTTCTTATTTTAAAGAAACAAGACTGCATCTAGGGTGTTGTTCAGGTAAAAAACCCCTCTTTTTTATGTTTTTAGTTTTTCCATTGTTAATATTTTCTATTACTAGTAAGAAACATAACTGTCTTTACATATTATTTATGTATCTACATATTAAATATATGCATATATATATACATTTCTATATCTTTAGAATACAGATCAAGACAGTTTTTTTTTTCCTTGATAACCTACACTGTAGAATGTGCAGTGAGTCAAAAACCACTGGAGCATATTGTGGATATTTGACATGTCCTGTATGTGCATTTAAAAAAAAAAATTATTTATTTTTTTATGACAGTCATTTGAATTTTAACTTCAGATAGGCATTAGCTACATGCTTCCTGTCTCCCTCATTTCTATTAACCTCTTTTGGCATGACTTTTGGCCAGCTTGGTTGGCAGCTGGCTTACATCTTCTAAATTCTGTGTTTCGCTTGACTTTAATGTTCCTCACTATGTTTTAACTTTTTTATTTAATTAATTATTTTTATTTAATGAAAAAGAAAACACTAATCAGTTTACTTATTTTAATTATGTAACAGAGGTATCTGTAAGAGTACAATATTAAACCATGATCTGCTTCAATATGGAAACTAGTTAGCATTGAGATACAACAATAGTGTTCACAATATCAAGTGTCATCAAATGAGAGATGTTTTCATTTTGCCACTTATATGTGTGAAGGAATAAAAACAATGAACTAGTCAAGCATACAAGCAAAATATAAGATTGTTACTCTATTGATCGGCAGAGCACTTAAACACATGATTCAAGTCCTTCAACAGAGAAGTCATGTGCTAAAGTAACTGGATAAATCCTTTTCCAAATCTGAGTCTAGGTAACTGCTACCCAAGAGATTTCTCATCCCACTGTGACATACTTTTTCAGGGGAGGCTGTTGGTTATACAGAACAGCCAAGCTGAATTTACCTTCTTGCTACAGGAAAGTCAAGGACTTTCTCTACTGTTCAGATAATGTCAGGCAAAACTTTGCATTTTATTATTAACTGATTTAACTACTAACTGATTAAGAAGGACTTCTGTAAATATTGAAGGCAAATATTTTGCTGTTTCAAAAACCTTTGAAATAGACATTCAGCATTTTTTTCTTTTTACAAAACTAGAGACAGTGCTGTTTTTTCCACTGAAATGCCTTGGATTTATCAAAATGGGACAAAACAGCTACCTATGTAGCTGTTTATAAAGCTGTTTATTAATCCTGTTGATTTATAAGGAGACTTTTTTCTTTCACTGTTCATAACACATGAAATTGAGCTGAGCATCTCAGGAACAGTACTGATTTTTAGAATTGTATTTATTTAACACTTCAATGTACTTGTTAATTATTTAAGAGAGGAAAGAGGAAGAAGCAATGGAGGGAAGAGAATGTAAATTTCTTTGAAGTTTTGAGTGAAATATTGGTCACTAATCCAACAATACAAAATTCTATTTGCAAAATATGCAATTGGTCTGAATCTTATTTTTCTTCTCCTTACCTCAAGCATTCATTTCCTTTCACCTACAAAACAAAGACTTGAACTAAAGACCTTCCTTTTACAAGGTCTGACAGCTTTCAACAATGAGATGACAGGTTTAGTGGATGAGGCAAGAGCAGTGAGTATTATTTGCCTCTACTTTAGTGAGACTTTTGAGGCTGTCTTTCAGCATCATCATAGGCAGGATGATGAAGTATGGCTTAAATGACTGGACAGTGAGGTGGATGGAGAACTAGTTGAACATCTGGGCCCAGAGCTTTTTGAAGAGTGGTATGACATTCAGTGAAAGGAATTGCCAAGTCCTGCCTGTGGGGAGGAATAACCCCAGCCACCAGTGCAGACCAGTGGTGGCTGGAAGGCAGCTCTGCAAATATTTGATGGGAGGGAATCCAGAGACAACCAGATTTGTCTTGGTGATGCCCTCTGTCAGGGCAGATGCCAAGGGACACAAAAACCCACTCATCAGATTCCTTTTGAACACAAAAGGTGCTTTTATACCGTGCAGATAACCACTGGGACAGGTTTCCCAGAGAGGCTGTGGAGTCTCCATCCCTGGAGATATTCAAAATCTGACCAGACACAGCCCTGAGCAACCTGCTCTCAATGCCGCTGCTCTGGGCAGGGGCTTGGGCTAAGCCATCTATGAAGTTGCCTTCTTGCCTCATCCTCTCTGTGAGTCTCTAACACATACTTCAGATAGAGCTTATAGTATGTCTCTATGAAAGACTGATGAGAACTGAGGCAGAGTCTTGTCCCTGTTCAAAATTTCTTTCTCTTCTTACCCACATTGCTTCATTTTCCGTACATTGTGAAGATTACACCCGTGTGCTTTTTGTTTGCTTGTTTTCCTTGTCATGTTCTTGTTGTTTGTCAGAGAAAAAATGGTCACAGATTTTCAAATGACCACAAGAAGCTTAATTAAATGGTCATGTTTGGACACCACAAGTTGCTTCATTACCAGTTAGTTCATCTCTATACTGTGCCGTACCTGGTGAAGACGATGGATTTAGTTTTTATTTTCCTTTGGGTTGGTATATGCACTATGTAAGTAATGCTTTTTTGGAAAGGCGAGTAAGGTATGTTATTAATTTTCTTTATTATCATGTCAGAAGTTCCAGGAACAGAAATAAATACTGGAGGGAGGAAGAAAAACTTTTACTCTGTGCATTGACAGTCATGAGTTGAGTGTGTATTTTTGCAATCTTTGGGACAGAATCTGCTAGCTACAGGCAAGTACGATATTGTGTATCACTTCTTCATTTTTAAGCATTTTTCCTGAGAGATTTTTTAAGAATGTTTTGTATTTCAAGATGAAATAATCAAAAGATTTTCAGACCAGGTACTAAACAGTTAATGAAATACATTCATTATGTCTTATTTCTAGAAAAAAACAACTTCAAGGAAAATTTTGCCCCATTATCTGTCATGAATAAGTTGAAAAGCAATCATTATTCTAACCTGCAATAAAAAAAAACCCCTAATGGTTAGTCTTATTTTTTATTCTTCTTAAAATGATATGAGAATATTCTAGCTTTAGATTTTTGAGAGCATTGTGTTCAGTGATTTTTTTTTCTATTTTCACTGGATGTGCTGTAATTTTTCTGCATGACAAATTGAAGGATGCATGTTTTTTAGGTAATTGCCTTTATATATATATATACACACACACACGTGTGTGTGTGTGTCTATTTATATTAATTTGTCAGAATTCATGCTCTCTGACCAGGTTCTCTTAGGTATTCCACATGTGGAGGGATATCAAATTTATTTATATGAAGACAGTTGGTGTTACATAGGATTTCTGATTTAGTGGAACAGTACAAAATACATGTATTTGCCAGGTCAACAAGGCATTTGGATGTAAAATCTAAAGTAAAAGGACTTTGATATAACTAATAAAAACTCCCCTGTATGTTTGAAAATGTACCTGTAAGTTTTATTGCTTTGTCATGTAAACTTTTGAAATGTCAGTGTACTTCCTTGATATTTAAAAAAAAACCAAAACAAACTATTAATCCAGAGAAAAGTAAACTAACTTCAATTTAGGTCAGACTTGGGAACATCATTTGTAGATCCAGAGGTAGTTCTTACTGTTGCAGTAATGATTTCCTACATGTCTCCTCGGAACAAGCTTCTACTGCTGTATCCTTTCTTTTTGACTGTGCACAAAGACGTGCACACCCATACAAGTACATGTATAAAAATAGATGACCTGAAAATCTCTCTACTCTAATATCTATTTCAGATTAACTTGTGTTTATTGTTTGTACTTCAGCTTGACTCATGCATGTTATAAGTAAAAAAAAAAAATATTTTTAGTAGGTAAAAACACTTAAAAATATTTGTGAATTTTTTTTTTTATATTTTCCAAGTGACTTGAAGAAAAGTTTGGATTCATAACTTTAAGGCTTATTTTTTCAATTAACAATAGATAATATACTCTTCATGAAGATGTGCGTTTAAAACTTGTAAAGCAAATATTCTGTTAATGGAGTTTCTAACTGCAGATAATCAGTGTTTGCATCTATGTGTGCACGTGTGTGGGAGCTTTTCCCTGCTTGAGGTTTCTTGCTATCCTGAAATAATGCAAATTCTCTTTGCTTATTTGACAAGCAGTTTGATGGTATCAAACTATATCAGAATGTCAGTGACTGTTTCTCTTGTCATTAATATAATTGGAACCAGGATACATCAGATATTCTTAAGGCACAAACCAGACATGCTAAAAAATGCACATACTGTTTTCAGAACTTGTCTCCAATGGTGGAAAAATAGAATATTTCCAAATTATAAAATGAAACAGATAGCTTATTTTCACTACCCTTTCTATTCATTTCCCCACCTAATGTTTGCCCAGGCCTTCATAGTTGAGCAGAGAAAAGCCAAGGATCAAATAATCAGCCTTCATTCTACTATTTGCTTTCTCTTTCTAGTATTTTGCTCAAGGGTAACTGGAACTTTTAAGGTTCATTAGCTAACCAGACTACTCAGGACACAATCTTTGACAAATGATGCTGCAATTAAACAATTAGCCTTTGCCAACAAATCAGAGATCTAACATAGACATGTCCTAAGTCAAAGTGTCAGCTTTTAGATTTTGTTAGGTGAACCTGTGACATGATGATTCCTCTGAAACCAACAAGATTTATTCAATATGTATTCATCAATAGATTCACTGCGGTAAATGCAAAATAAATGATAACCAGAAAATGTGAAAGGCAGAAGCCTAATGCATTTTATTATCGGAGCAATAAAAACACATTTTCTGTGTTGTCACATCTTAAATCTTTATTTATGTATTAGTGTAGTCAATAATTTTGAATAAAAATTAATTTTGATGCTTTGTTAAACATTAGGAAGTAGAACATCCCATCACACTTGGGAATTATTCATGCTTGTGGTAACAGAATTTTTTATGTTAGTTTCTCTCACTTTATAATTCTCAAATAGTTCCCACATGAATGGGGGTTTGAACCTATAACATTTATTCCTCTTTTTAAAAGTGGTCTTCAAGCCTCTGGCTGTAAAGGAGGGATCTAAGCCCAAGTCTACTAACCTGTCATGGGAGGACAGAAGGCTTAGACAGAGTTATTAAAAAGCAAAGCCTTGCCAGTGAGTCTCGAGGTGCAGAAAGGACTCCCTTGCTTTCTAAACCCCTTCTCAGAGAGGAGTCCAGGTGTGGCTAAACCCAATCTTAGCCTCAGATTATGTTAATGGTTTAAATTTAGGGAATTATAGAGGTGTGATTGAACAACTTTGTCCCACAGATTTTAATGATTGGCAAAATGAGAATATTTTTATAAAATGAATAATTTATTTTATACAAATGATCAGACAAAAGATCTTAATCAGAACTATTTGCTACACAATATAAACACTAAATATCTACTAGTAGAGTATAATACAGCACAAAGTAGTATAGTGCATAACAAAGCAATTATTAAAGCAGTTATATTAAAGCTAGAAAAAAGAAATAATTATTAAATAGAGATCTGATGTAACTCACCCAGATCAATGCTTGTGGGAAGATCTCTTTCTCTGCACCTCGAGGAGAACCCTTGGGGGATGTCCCCAGCCCAAGGAAGGAATCTCCACACACACCTCAAGAAGGATTATGTCAGAAGAACCTGAATCCGTGAGAGGGGACTGGACTTTTGTAGTATAGATTGATCGACTGCTAGTCACACATTTACAGGCCAGCTATCAGCTTATCTGTCAAATAAGACTTCAACAAGCAGGGTTTGTATTCAAAGTTTGATGAACTAGGATGATTTTAGCATAATTAACACCAAGACAACAACCTGGTTTCAGCACTTGATCTTTCATGATAGCCTGATTGGATTTTAGGTCTTAGCAGGAGGGTCTATTCTGCCACACAACCTCAGCACTTCCATGTTCTCCTGTTAGAGACCACAGCCCTGGTTCATGAGAGCCCCAGGCTTTATAAAACTTCTTTTTTTTTTTTTTTTTTAGAGTTTGGGGCAAATTTTGGAACCTTCTTTTCTTGTGGCTTTCCTGTAATCTTGCCAGAGGGGAGAGTCTGAAAGTCTTAGCTTGACCATGAAGTCCTGAAAAAAGCAGGATCAGAGACTTGCACCTGGAAAAAGTGCAGAACCTGAGGTGTTTCAATGCAGAACTTTTTGTCGACCTAATTGGCTGAGAAAAAGTTATTATTAAATTGCTGGAGAGTCTGAGGGCTCATAGGTCAAGTGGACGTCAAGGTACCATTTCTGTGAAACGGTAACAAATGGAGGGTATCTGTCTTGGGAGCCTGCCCAAATCATAATGATGGTGATGGGTAGGCACCTACTGAGAACAAATAGCTTGATAGCTGTTTAGATTTCACAAAATTTGCCATAAACAATGCTGCTTTAGGGGAAAAAAAAAAAAAAGACAGTATTTTGATGTTGAAATAGAACTTAGAAAATTATCACAACATCTCTTGAAAGAAATATGTATTTATACTTGTGGAAAAACAAAAGATAAATCCTTACTTTTGGTAAAAGCATCCATAATTGTATCAAATTAAAGCCATCTATACTTGTATCAAACTAATTTTTTTCATTAATAATTCTTAATGTGTTGAAAAATGCCAAAAATGTTCTTCTAGACACAGACCCAAAATGACCCAATTTTCAGATCATTTTGAAAAAGAGAAACCTCATAAGGCTAAACAATTGATTTATATTTGAAGCCTCCTGAGGAGGTAAATATTATTTCTTCTTCTTTTACTTATTATGTGACACTGATCTGTCTACTGAACAATAAAATGTAATATTTATCCTGATTTTGTAGATTTTTTAATAAAAATACATAATATTTCTGTGGCAAAGAGTTATAAGATGGAAAATTGAAATAATGAGTTGCATTAAGTTCAATAATGCTGCTATATCTTGATTAAAAAATAATAGTCAAGGGATTTGTTTTATAAATTTGGATTGAAGTTGGTGAAGGTAGGCAGTGACTCAGGAAAGAATTTGCATAACAAAGATACAGCTCTAAAAGGGAAATTCCTGTGAACGACATAGTAATATTGGAGTTTGAAATATGCTAATTATTTTCTACACTTCCTCAGTCCTTTGAACATAAACACTTTACCCCAAATTAGACACCATCTTGGGGATGTGACTGACCCTTGTAAAAGTGTCAATGTGAAGATGCCACAGATAGAGCAGTGATCATGGTGATTGACAGTTCATGTAAGTGTTCTTTGCTCCTTTTATGCGGCAGTAAAATTGCTGAAAAAGGCTTTGTGGGTTTTTTTTGGTTGTGTTTTTTTTTTTTTTGTTTGGTTGGTTGGTTTGGTTTTTTTTTTCAATTTGTTTGTGTTCTGATTTTGTTTTTATCCAATTCTGATATGCTTATTAAAAGCAAATCCATTGCTTAGACATAAAAATATCCCAATTAATAAGAAAATAGTAAGGGTAACGTAGTGTTTTTTCTTCTTAATCTGATTAATAACAGAGAAGATTCATTACGACAGGCTGGGGAAAGGATATAATAAACAATATTTTTTAAAAACTCTATTTTCAATTACTCTGTTTTCTTGACTTTTTCCTGTAGACTGAGACAAAGTCCTGAAACAGAGTCTTTATGTCACGTACTTCTGTATTTATGCTACCCTCAGCCTAGAATTAGCACACCAAAACCTATGCAAGTTGCTGCTGAGCAGTAAAATCAAACACTAGCACCACCTTTTCCACCCTTTATTTCTCTGTGTGTGTAGGCAAATGGTTAGTTGTACTGAAGAATGCTAATCACAAATTTGCTGTCCTTCTTTTAACTGTACATATTCCCCATTTCTGTTTTTCACACCTTTTCAGTTAGAAGGAAGATAGCTCTTTGGTCTGCAATTCAGTCTTTAAGTGTGGTGGTTTGTGGTGATTTATTTACTATTCTTGCTTCTTTTGCAAGTCACTCTTGTTTACTCTGGGATTTTTTGATCATTGGAGTTCAGTCACTGAATAAGAAATGTTCAGTTTTATAGTTAAAAATTTGTTTACTAACCTGATACTAAGCAACTTGAAGTGAATGGGAGTTCTGTTAATTTTGTTATACTTTTCATATCCTTTCATGACAACAATAGTGAAGTTAAATTCAAAGAATATCAATGGTCTTGTTCGGCATACAAAGGGCTTGGTTACTTCAGTACCCTGTTAATGTTTCGTTGCTTCAGTACCCTGCTAATGTTTCATACCTGACATAGGACATAGAACATCTTACAGTGAATGCTGCCATATATCATCCTTCTAAATGTTGTTTGCCTCTTCTGTCTAGTATTACTCCTTTCTTACATGTTCTAGGTATAACAAGATGGTTGACTGTGTAGGTATTATACATTTTTTTTGTAATACATCACAAGCTTTCCCCCCCCCCCCTCCAAAATTACTGTGTTAATAGGTAGGAGAAAACAGCAAAACCAGCATTCCTAAGAACTAAGGAATTCTTAGGAATGTTCTAAGGACATTGCTAGTAAGTCAAAATCCACCTGTTAGACTTCTAAAGAGATGGAATTGTCACTGTCACAGAGAAAAGAGATGAAGAATATTTAGTTTTGAAACTGGAAGTTGTGCTTCGCAGGAAAGATGGAAGATATATGATATATATTGAGGATGTTCTAACTGCATTAGCTGGAGAGATGTCCTGGTATCACTTCTGTGAAAAAGTCATCTGTAAGAAGTCATCCACTTGCATACATATTTAATGTTACTCTGCAGAGACCATGGAAACTCTTCTTCACTGGGCTGTAATATTAAGGGGAATACTTTAGTGGAACAAAATTCATATCTTTGTGAGTTACTCTTCACAAATATGAATACTGAATTACTCTTCAATACTTCATAATTCATAATTCCAAGAAATCTTTTCTGGCCATGTTGAATACAGAAAAAGTTAATACTGTCAGTGAGAAGAGGTGATGACAGTCTTTATTTTTCACATTTAACTCTTTTACAAAAATCTATTAATTGTCTCTGTCAGTTATTAAAACAAGTAAGTAAGATGCCCTCTGCATGTCTATCAGGATGACTGGCCTAATCAGGCTCAGCAAATTCAATGAGTATTTTGCTAAGCTTAATTAAAATTCAGCCCTGCATTTGAGTAAGCCGCAGTGGTTTGGCAGACCTTCAAAGGGCTATACTGCAGCACAACAATAAAAGTGATAAAGGCACACAATAACAATAAATATAATGCAAATGTTCCCATTATTCACAAATCAGGTATAATGTTGTTCCTTTAACTATTTTCTGCTTTCCATGGTGATAAAATTCAGATCTGTGGATTTTTTCATTTTCAACCTATGCAAATGCTATTCTTATCCACATACCATTTTATTGTTCTAATGAACTGAAATTACATAATTCTAATAACGTAAGAACAGTACTGTATGTAATATATTTCCAATACTGAGATAATTGCATATGGCTTTTTTGTTAAAAGTTTCAAAATGGGACTTTTGCTTTGCTGTCAGACCCTTTAGTGGGTAATACCTCAGTTCAAGCAGTTACTCCTTTAGGTATATTCTTCATCTGACTTTCTTGACTGTATGACCTGAGGTCTAGGTTTCTCCAAGCATTATGTAAATTAAAGTTCTTCAGCATTAGAAGTGAAATGAAGCCTTCCCTGCAGGTACTTCAATATTGATTTATAAACTAGAACTATATTTCTTCAAAAATACTTGTTTTCTTTTGTTACAAAATCCCTGCTATTCGCCACATATCTTAAATACCTTTGGAATGCTTATTTGTGACCCCTTATGAAGAAGTGTTATTTAGATCATCTTATTTCTTCAGAATTAGAATTTCTTTTTGGAGAAAAAAATTGTACTGTCCTTTTGGACAGAGAGGGCTCTGCATCACAAATAATTTACTTCTTACTCCTATGTCTTGTACTTCGTAACGGTCCCATTACCCTCGTTCCATTAACTTTGTGTCGTGGTATGTGCCACAGATATTTTAATATTTTGTTTGTATTCTTAACAAACACTAGATTGACAGTCAAACTTGGCTAAAGATTAGTTTTTTTCAAAGAAGCAAGTCTTAGAAGTTTCTTATTTTCTGCAACAAAGTAAACGGACAGCTATGGTAACAGATTTTTATAATGGCAAAC
>JAWWLV010000001.1:106012844-106033103 GCA_035041135.1 Platyrinchus mystaceus
AAAATACCAAGAGAACATGCATGTCAAGGCTTTCCAAGATTGGCGGGCAATAGAAAGGAATTCAAGGCTTTCAGTGTTTTGGCATCAGTGTCTGATTTTCTTGGGCTGGGAGAAAGATCTTCCACTTCAGAGTGTGGAGTTTGGAAATCCGCTATGGCTACAGGATGTGTCAAAATAAGATGACAAATGTGTCTCTGTCTAGAATTTTAATTCTAGAGGCTTGTCTGAGTACATGATTCCATTGCAGAGATCCTAAAATCCCATGTCAAGGCTTCGACCTCACTGAGGCCTCTGTAGCTTCCAGACTCTGGGTGTTTCCATATGAAAGTCTCCTATCCCTCTTAGTTGCAGATTTCTGTGGCATCATGAAAATGATTAAAATCATTAACATTTTCCTCTATATCTGTTGCCCCAAATGATATGCTGACTTGTAAGCAATGGAAATATTTCACAGTCATACAAAAAGCCCTGATCTTCGTTCTCTATCTCTGCAACTGAACTTTAATTACATCCCATTCCAAGTTTCCTGGACATGGAAAAGAATCAGGACCCTGCTACTTCCTGTGAAAAGACTCATGCCTCTCTGTGCTACCAACAGGTTCTGTCTGATCAGCAGAGTACTGTTAAATAGGAAGAAGTTCTGTTCTTCTCCACTTATTTAAATAAACTCACACAAGCTAAAATGGCTTCAATTATCATATCTTAATGTCACAGACATAGAAAAATAAAAGTGGAAATGTTTTGTTCAGTCTTTGATATGACTTGGAATGCAGATAATGATGACTCATTTCACTAAATGTTTGGACATTCATTTGCTTCTTACTGAAATGGACATTTATATGATTTTGTTTGCTTAGTAAAAGAATATTGGGAGTTGCATCCTTATTGGCAATGGAATAAAAAAGGAACATCAAATTACTCTTTCCAATTATAAGGGCATATGCACACCGTTAAAGCCCCTCTGGCTTAACTGACAGCATGGATGCACCTTGGGGAGGCTGGCACATCATGGGAATATGCTCTAGGAACTGGGACATGTGCTTGACTAGAAGCAACCATTTCAGGAAATTTAATGATATTTTCAGGGTAAGATGAGCATATCAGTTGATTTCAGCAATTGGTATAAGACATTTAAAGCATCCTTTTCTTAATCTGTGAATGAAAAAGTAGTCTCCTGATATACTATCTTCCTTTACTCTCATGTTTAGCCAATTCATGGTTAGATTCTGAATTACAGGTAAAATTCAGCTTTTTTTACTTTTTTTTTTCTGTTCAAATTTGCAAGTCTTCAAACACCTCAGATTTAGAGTATGGATCTTTTATATTCCTGCAGTTGGTGATGCTTACTCAGGTATTGTGGCTTTCAGCCTGTGCTCTGATAACATGTTGCATTCAAAGAGGCATAAATAACAAGAGTTTAACCAATGCTGTATACTGTAACTGGTTAGAATAATTCCCCTTTCATTAAATGCACCCTAAAACTAAATGAAATAACTTAGTGATGACATTTCATTTCACGGTAATGCTAAAGCAGCAATAAATATAGGAGTTGTTGCATTAATTAGTCTGCATCTAATTTAAGTCAATGCCCTTATTTTCCCTACTTACTGTGATTTGATTTGTATCTTTGGGCAGTCGTGGAATGAACAGTTGGGCTTCTTTTGCATGAAACTAAGCTGAAATCTCCAGTCATGATCATGTGTTCAGTCTGTGAAGCTAGAATAGAACCAGTGTAAAATAAAACCTGAAAAAATGTGTATATCATAGATGTCAGATGCACAACACAAGCTGTTTTGCTGTCCACATCAATTTCTGTTGTACATATAGACATATGCTAAATACTGTATTTATTGTATCATTTAGAAACCAGGGGGTTTTATTTATTGTATCATTAAGAAACCAGCAGTTCCTGGCTTACACTTCTTTTTTTATTTCTTTAATGAAAGAAACTAGCATTTTGCTAAAATCTGTATATTTTTGCTTTTACACTTAAATCTGTTCCTGTCCACACAAGCAGTAAAGGATAAATACAGTTGTTGCATTAGGTAGATATTATTAATAAAACTCTCTGATGTATTATTGACGGTCTACAAGGTCTTTGGATGTTATGAATTCTTAAATTAGTTTTAGTTATTAGACAAGGTGATGAAGCAAACATTCAATAATACATGTATAGTCTTTGGAGAGCAGATTTGGCATGAAAGCTTGAATTGGAAATACTGAAATGAGTGTTTCATCAAATAGTTTTTGGGGTATGCTTGAACGTAAGTATCACATAGATTTGTATATGTCTGTAGCCAAATCTTTTACATATGTTTATATGTAAATCCTATAAGTTAAAGTAAATTTACAGTTCAGACTCATAACTACCATTTAAAAATACACCAGATCTTTCCTTCCTATTTTTTATGGCTCTCATCTTCTGTAAGCATGTATATCCAAAATTGAGCAAGATTATTTTGTGCCCAGAAACTTTAATGAGCTTTAAGATGTAGGAACTTTACTGAGTCTATTTGTCATCATCATGGTTACTTAAGCAGGTTTCAGTGTGCTACATATTCTCACTGCCCAACTCTTGGTAATGGAACTATGAGTGTAATGTAAATTCAGTCTCTCTATAGGCAGTGGTAAAACAGAATCATTTCCATGATCAGAACAGAAGCACTTCTTAATTCCGGCACCTACTTCAGAGTGATGATAAGCTGTCTTCCCCTCCACCCCCAATGTGAAACATTTATCTGACACATAAAAGAAAGAGTAACAAGTTTACAGAAGGTAGAAATAGGAGCAGTTAGAGAGCTAATAAAGAAAATGCTTTCATTATCAATTTCACTTACTATTGCTGTTCACAAATCATTGCCATTTTAAGTTTGTAAACAACTCTAATGATGAGAAAATGGAGGTGCATGTCAAGGTAAATTCTTTCCACTAATGGTTTTCACTCTGAAGAAAGAGACAAGGGTATGTAAAAGCAGCTGATTTTCTATTCAAAATATAGGTCCCAATGTCCCCAAAGTCTTGATTTCATTTTCATAAAAGCAGCAACTTTAAAAAAAAAGGTGGGGGAAAAAATAGGAAATATTATTAGGAGTATCAATAACAAAGGACTTTAGTATCTGACAAAACTTTGAACTGAAGTGTTTCAGTAGTGTAACTGAAAATATATTTGTGAATTTGTAAACATTTCAGAAAATGGCTTTACTCTCTGCATGACAGTAGACTCGTACTTTAAAATAACAGTTTTGTAGCTAAAAATGCAGTATAGGATAGGATAAATATTCACTGGAATACCAGGAGGGGGGAATCAAAATCCTAACTATATGCCACCGTTTTCAGTGATTTGATTTTAGTCCGTTCTAAACTGTATCAGCGGTAGTGCTGTAGTACTTTAAAAGTTCACCTGAATGAAGATGCAGTGCCTGGAAAGCCCCAAAGCACCAAGGTTCTTCACATTTTGTACTGCCACCAGCACCAGTTCTCCTCCATTTGGTGCTGTGGCTTTTCTGCAAAATTTTTTCATATAAATGAAAATCTGTGCACATGAAACTGCTTCAACAAGTCTAGGAACAGAGGAATAGCTTTTTCTTTTTCTTTTTTTTTTTTTTTTTTTTTCTCGTACTGTTTTTGTTCTCCTTTGCAACAGGGTTGTTCCATCTAGTCATATAGATGTTTCTTTTCTCATAAAATCTGAATCAAGTTTCCTTGCAGAATAACAGAGCTGAAGATGGGAGGAATGCTGGCACATACCACATTGTGATGCTGTTTTTCTTATTTAATCATCTGCTATTGGTCATTGTGGAAAAGAAACTGGTTTTGATCTGACTCAGCGCAGCCATTTCTATATTCCTTTACACCTTCAGAAAACTTGTTAAGCACAGTATAAACAGACTTTTCATGAGATAAAACAAAATCCAGAAATACAAAATAAAGTTCTGCAGCAAAAATATAAATCACTTCTTCCCACCTTCTGCTTCTTCATGAAACTTATACCTATTTAAAATGCAAAATATGGAACCATTCTTGAGCTCAACAATGTATGCAGTACACTGACTGCTGCTGGCAATGTTCTTAAATTGCATCTGCTCTTTGTTGCAATGGTCCATTTGAGTAGTACTACTGAAAACAGGAAAGAGTTAAACCTCTGTAAATTGTACTGTAATGTTAATTGTAAATTTAATTAAAATAATAAAAAGTTTAGCATTTTGAAATCATACTTGTTATTTCTTCATGGCTTAGGAGTCACTGCAAATCTTCACATATTTTCACTGCAGAGATATTGATATATAATTGTTCCTTCCAGTGCAAAGATACCTTTTAAAGTATAGATTTTAATTACTCTAAGTCCATTGGTTTGTGCCCCATCTAAATGCTAGAAAATTTTAATTATTAAAGCAACACAAATTTCATAATACTTGTCTCCTAAGAGAAAATCCTCAAGTTTCTCTGAGGCAAGTATTTTTCTCGATTTTTTGTACTTTACAAATCGCACACAGAGTCCAATAGAAGCCTTGCAATGCCAAGTTGGCAGAGGCTGCAGTATTAGCTACAAGAAGGCTTAAGAAAGAGACTGTCAACATTTCCTCCTACAGACCCTAAATAGCTATGGGACATGAACAGAGCTTTGTATAAAAATGTGCTTTTGTCCAGCAAGTAAAGAAAATCAATTCTGAATTCATGCTATGGTGTATCATGACAGTGCCTCTACTCCTCTTCACTAGGCTTTTTTCTCTTTAGAATTGCAGCAGAATGTAGTCTCAGCCTGTCCTTTTTTCATGTTCATAATTTCAGTCAACATAAGTGGTTTCAAGTAGAAAGACAAGGATTAACTTCTGAAAGAATAACAACTCTCCTCTCATTCTCTCTACTCCTGTCCATCATAAATAAAGAGATAGATACACTGAGAAAATGCAGATAGTTAGGAACAGTGAAGTACTTTAAGCTTAGAAAGCACTGGATCATGATTCTACTTCATCATTTCATTTTAGGAATAACTCAAATTCAAAGTCTGTGACTTGAGCAAAAGCAGTGCTGCTTCTGGACCAGTGGACATAAATCCATGTATCAGTGCTGCTTTCCTTTTTCTCTTTAAGCAATCAGATCTCTTTGTGATTAATGCCTTTGTTTTCTTCCACCTGTCCACTAGACTTGCTGTTATATATTGCCATGGAACATCATCTCATTTGAAATAGAATTCAAGATATTTATCTTTGAAAACAAGCCAGTATAATGTTACTGTGCAAGATTACACATTCAATCTTTTCCTATGACAACTCCCAGTGAAATAGATATTCACAAGGCATTATTTTGTTAAATTCTTACATTCTATAAAATACAACATCTACCTGAGAATAAACAGAGTTTTTATGAGATGAAACCTCAAATATTATTTTGGTAGATACTCAACTATTATACAAAACATAGAGAAAAAGTAAGCTGGGATTAATATTTTTCTTACTGTGGGTAAGAACATATTTTTCAACACTTTAAGTCTCTTTCTGATGTGGTATTTCAACTACCATGTAAATAAAAATATTTAATTCCTAGCAGAAAAAATTTTTCTTCACCCTAAAGAAGAAGAGCTCTTAAAACTTTTCTCAGTATGGAGATGCTTGTTTTAGGTGCTGATATGTTGTCACCAAATTATCAAAATTTTGTGTCAGAAACCTGAAGACATTTAGATAGGAATCCACACTTTGAATTTATATCAAATTAACTTTATGCATGGTTTGTGTGCTTCTACTCATTAGAAGAAAGCCTTTTTTTGTCTTTTGAAGGCATTTATTTTGAGAAATGTTAGTGTTGTGTTGCAGCAAGATGACTTTTCTGAAATTGAGCCTATCTAATGAACTTCTGATGTGATATTTCAAAATTAAGTTGTTCTTTAGACTTAAAATGGTAAATCAGATCTCTGTCTTTTTCATAAGGAGGAAAAAGGCACCGGGGAGTCTACTCTTGACCTTTCAAACTCTAAATGCTTACATTTTTTTAGGCTTTCTGAAGATAAACAGAAGAAAATAACATTTCTTCTTTTCCCAGCTCCTCAACGATACAACTTTTATGTTGATAATTTTCAGCAGGTTGTTATTCCATATTCTGGAAATAACTTGCTCTTGAATATTTTATTTTCCATTCCTTTACCTTAGGCTTTCATACTCATGCTTTCATACTCATACTCGATATTAACAGAGATTCCAATCTGTATAATTTCACTTTTCTTTTTGATGCATTTTTTACAAACATTTCATTACTCATTAGTGCATTTAAGATTTGTTGGCTGGTACTGGTATTTATTTTGGGGACTCTAGGTAAACTACTGTGACACTGGGTGTCTGAGGCAGGGATACCATTCCAGAATAAGGTGTCTTCAGGTGTCTGCACAAATAACAACAGCTCAACTCTATATTGGAAATTTCATTATCATAAATGGGTACCTGCTAAATAAAATTAGTGTTTAAATAGCAATTCCTCTCCTTCTGAAGTGGTCACATTGAGTAGTGAAATGAATGGCTTGCCTCAAGCCAATGTCTGTATTGATTAGGGGTGGGATTTTCATGTGGCCATCTATTGCCATTTGAGGTGTGCTGGGATAGCTAAGAAATGCTGGTGCTGGTGTGTGACACACAGCCTGCAGACACTCACACCTCTCTGGGAGCAACACAGGTTGTCAAGGAAGTTGTCATGACCTTTCATCTGGCAATATATGCACATGCTTAGGCTCTTGATCCAGACTACTGTTCTTGAACCCTATGTAGGGTTTCCTGGCTGCCAATGCAGTGCTTGATGCACTGCTTAATATTGCCACCTAATAATATCTATTTAATGGTATTTGACTATTTTAAGCTAGAAATTTCTGTTGTTCTAGTTAAACCCGTTTATTCCTCTCCAAGTGAAAGAGATTTTGTGCTTTTGGAATGAGTTATGAGTACTTCTGAGAAACTCATACCAAAGCACCTGTAAATGTTGGTTTCTTATGTTTGTATGGGTTTATACTGCTGATTTCATGTTAAAACTGAGGGACTGACTTTATGCCTATTTAGGTTTTCTTTGAGTACAAGCATTGAGATACTTGACTAGATCTAGAATATTTTGTGCCTTCATTTCACTGTCTGTTTCAAAAAGTAAGATGGTGAATTACTAAGAAAATAAAACAGACAGAAACTTTTCCAATGGATACAGAAAGGTCTGATTTTATTACAGTCAGCATTAAGTCAGGCTATATGGTTTGAGTTTATGTAGAGATAATAAGAACTCCTGTAAATGTTACTTAAAAAGAAATTTAGGATTTATAATATTATCAGCTAAATTCACTCTTTTTCTTGGATGTGCATTGTCTTGAATTGCTGCATTAGCAATGTGTCTATTGTGTTGTCAGAAATTGCAAAAATATTATTTTATCATCAGAGATTGTTTCAGATGCATTCCCTTTCAGTTAGTAAGACCATATTATGTGTGGGTTTGTCTGTGTGGGTTCGTCCCCACATGTGATTGTAAATGAAGAATGACAGAGGATAAAAACCATTTAGTTGTATCATTTTTAAACCAAAATAAAGCTGTCTGATGAATGACAATAAAATATCACACAACTGCCAGTGTTACTAATTAGTAGAATTTACAGATTTTGATATATTCAGCAGTATGACTTATGTTTGTGGCTAAAAAAGAATGCTAATGATCTGTGCAGTGTTGCAATACAGTCAAAAACTGTTATAAATGTAAAACCTCATTTGTGCAAAATCTGTAAGGACAAATAAATACAGTAATAATTCCAAAATAAATTACTATCTTCTCACTTATGTGTGCAGAAACCTAGTTCCAAATCAAAGTGTGGCTATTTTCATATGTTACTTTTCACATGAGTTTCTTGACTAGGTTTGGAAGATTTTGTACTGATTTTGCTTTCTGTTTCAAGAGAGGATGAGTGACAAATGAGGACAAGTAAATAAAGGGAAACAGTTGGCCATTCAATGTTCTTTGAGAATCCTCTGTCTGATTTTATCTTGTATTTACTCATTTATCAAACTTAGGTCCAACTATTATCCTACTGAAATTAAGACCAATTTCCTCATTTATTTTGCTGGTTTTCTGCTTTCTAGTTATGAGTTTCACGTTCCATTCTTCGGTCAATAACTCTCTTGAAAACTAACCAATAGCTTTTGTTTTCTACAAAAGGAGATTAGGCAAGGAATAATTACCTTTTTTTTTTTTAAGGGTAAAAGGGCATCTTTTTTTTAAAAGATGCCACAAGCATCTCTTTAGCTGCGTTCTTTCCTTAGACAGAGATAATGCAGTTCAGTTCCTGGAATAGTTCATCAGCTCTCTAATTTTCTGGAACCTGAGTGAGTCACGGGAGACAAGAAAATGTTAATTCAAAGATGCAATTATATATCTGATATTTAACCATTCAGAATAAAAACTCTACTTAAAAGGAAAGCATAAGAATTTAGGAGAAAGCGATTGAATAAGAAGCTGTTGAAATCAAAGTAGAAAGGAAAAAGGGTCTCTCAAGTTCAGGCTTTCCCTAGGAATTTACATCTCTCATAGGCAAAGAATAAAGGATTGCCAAAGTTTCAGAAATGTCAGCTGTATTCACCTGTTCTTCAAACAGTCATTATCCTGGAAAATTTTAACTATATCCACTGGTATTTTAGCACCAAAATATTCTCAAGCTTTGAGATACTGCTATATATCTGAGAATGATATTCATCATATGGCAATATTTAAGAAAGGATAACATTATTCTAAACTTTTACCAGCCCAAGTTTGTCTATTTTCAAATTTCTTAAACTTTAGAAGATGATAATCCAAACACTGTTCATGATGGAAAGAGGAAGAGATGAAAAGATCTTACTGCAGTGTTGCAACATTTTGGCACTCTGTTGATTTGGGAGAATAGATGATATTTGAGAGACAAGGGCTGAAAAAACTGAACAAACTGAAACTGATGCCGGAAACCTTACTAAGGAACTTAGTGAATAACATTTAGAGGGCAATGAAGACAGGTCAAGATGTCAAGCCTACAGAAATTTTGGGAAAAAAAGTTGTATTGCAAAACCGGTTGTAAGAAATCAATCCAATGCAAGCTACAGGAGCCTGTGTAAGCAGCTGAAAGATAAGAGGAGGGAGAGAAGGAACTGACTTAGCAAGGGATTCGGCTTTAGGTAGGGTCACAGCTATAATTTCTACCTCTCAAGGAATTTGCTACTGCTCCCTAAAAACTCATCTGTCTATGACAACCTACTAAGACATATTACTCTAAAAGGAATAAGGACTTTTAAATATCTGATAGATATTTTATAAATATCTGAGAATTAGACTATCTTTCGTTCCTCTTGCAGAAATCTCTTGTTTGATTCATACAGACCTCAGACTAAATCTGTAATAGAGTAGTTTTCTTGTATTTGCTACAATGAAGCAAAATATATTTTAAAACCCCTGATCCCTAGAAGAACAAACAACTTTCTTCAACATAATTAGACAGCAGCAATTGCATCTTGAGTTAGGGGACCTGTAAGAATAAAAAAATAAGATGTTCAGATAGCAGAAAGACAACAAGACTGAGAAATGAAGTTTAGTAGCAACAGCTGCCTGTATGAAAACAACAGAAAATAACTTTCTTTGGAAAGAAGATTACTTTATCAGTACTATGGATATTTATCTTTTATGGAAAGAATACCAGTCACCTACTATGCTTGCTGCTAAGACCAGTATTCCTACCAGTACTAAATGGGTGCTTAGTCTTTGCACATGCTCCCTCTAAAATCTGAACTGTACAATTTAAAATCTGCCTTTTCAAGTAGCATTTTGATGAAACACTATTTCTTGATGTAACACAATCTCTTTTTCTTTTATAAGCAAGTATGAATCTTTCATTTCAAAGTCTTGTACACCACCTTCTTAGTCACCCATTTGCAAATTCGCGTTGCTAGACATGTCTGTAAATATAGATGTAATTTGAAACATGTTATTTGAAAATGGATGTCCTGTTTTAAAAAACATATTTCTTTGTGCTTATGTTTTTACTGTAAAGTTAATTAATGTTCTTAAGGATAATCAAGGGAATCAAGTTGTGAATGTTATACTGAACCTAATTAGTACTGGTTGGATGTCTTCTCTTTGCTATTAATTAATTAATTATTTTAAGAACAGTGTGGACCTGGGGCATGGAGATTTTATAAAAACCTTATTTTGCAATACATTGGAAAAACATTTATGGACTACTTGGTGGTAGAGAAAGTTGCCATTTTTAAGTGAAACAAAACCAAATATTTTAATTCCTCACATTCTAACTGTTGAACAAACCCAACTCTCTCAGCCTGTCTTCACTGGACAGCTGCTCCAGCCCTCTGATGTGACCATCCAACCACTTCCTCATCCTCCAAACAGTCCACCCATCAAATCCATCTCTCTCCATTTCAGAGAGAAGGATTTTGTGGTGGACATGTCAAAGGCCTCTGCAGCGTCCTGATAGATGACAACTCTAGACCTTCTCTTGTCCATTGATGTAGTCACTTCATCATAGAGGCCACTAGATTGGTTAGGCAGGACTGTCCATGTGCTGTATCATAGGTTCCAGAAGTATCTGTTCCATTATATTTGTGTAGTAGACTCCAAACACTGATTTCCCCTTGTTGCCTTTGACTCTTACCTGAAAGTTTTCAACCTTCTCATGACTATTCCTCAAAATATTCTCTTATCTATTTCTTCGTGTAGAGTGCAACTTTAGTATTTCAAGAGGCCTAATATATCTAAATTCTAAAGCAAATCTAGAATAAGTGCACAGAAGACAAATTTTTAACACAACATTCATCAGCAAGACTCTCTTCATAGTTTTTTAGAGTGAGAAATTACATGTGGGAGAAAAGAAATCTTTGACAATTACCCTTGATGGCCATGGGGCTCTTTGTTGTTAAAATTACTTTAAAAAATTAGGTACAATTTACTAGGTCCCACAATCACAGGTCAGTTCCAGCAGTTGTGCAGTTGATTTCCCTTTGCTGTCAGGATGTGAAGGGAGGAGTTGGATGTAAGCTGGTCTGCCTGCTCTCAGTTTACATGAGAACAGAGTGTGAGTGCATGTGCTGAGAGGGTATGACTAGCAACTGCATATACCTAACTAAATTAATCATTCTCTTTAGAGGAATGGGGTGAACAAAAGATTATAAGCTTTTGTGTAGTCTCGCCTCTAAATATACAGTTGGACAAATACAGGATTATTGCCACTGTCATGAATATTTTTTGTCAGATTTTAAAGGTTAGGATGATAGGCAAGCCACTGACTTTCCTTTCAGAATGTAATATGTGTTAAATTATATACAATTGCTTGGAGCATACAGTAAAACTATTGAAAGGAAAAATTGAAGCCTTTGCTGGTTGCCCCAAAAACCTTTGCTATTTTTGATTGCAAAAATGTTTTGATATCAGACAGATTGCTATGAAAATAAAACATTTATGAAAGAAAATTCATTTCATATAAGGTAAAGCCTGCTTATACAAGAAAGGACTTAACCAAAATAATTTTATAGAGTCATGTAGTTTCCGATTCCAACCACACTGATCCTGAGAATTGTTGGCTTTCAATTACTTCAGTGGCTGGTAAATGCACTCATGATTTTAAGAGCTGTACATTTGCCAAATATTATAAATATATAAAAGAGATCTACTGTATCTGGAAGCACAAGTTTTTATTGCCAGGCGCTTCATGACCTGGACTGTTTTCACAGAAAACATGTTAATCCATCTAGGAAACTCTCTGAAGACAGCTGAAAACTGATATAGCAAGTGGGAAATATCTCCTGTGAATTTAATTATTTTTAAGTTAGTTCTCCATTCTAAGTTATTTCACTCATTTTAGATACCAATCCCTGCTTTCCTTGTCATTTTGGTCCTCATTTTTATTGAGAAGACATTACCAGTACATATTTTTACATGATGTAATGCATACAGATAAAGTTTGGGGATTCTCTTTTTCTTTTTTTCTTTTTTTTTTTTTTTTTTTTTAGAAGCTTGTTTCCATATAATATTACAAAAGCAAGAATCAGAAGTTAGAGAAAAGCAAGAGAGAAACAGAACATTTTTGATTGGTTTACCACAGGGAGTCTTGAAATGGAATTGGATTCTTGGATCCAGACTCATCTGTTGGTCTTAGAGCTGAAGACAAAATAGAATATTTCTGTTGCACTTGAAATTTTATTTAATCATTTACTTGAATGAATATAATTTTCTTTATTATTTGATAAAGTTCAGCTAAGTTCAGCAGTTTATAGATATTCTAAAAAAAAATTGAAAATTAAAAAATATTATTGCCTGAATATGACTTTTCAAAATATTGTTTTAAATAGCATCCTACTCAGTCAAATTAATATCTAATAAGAATGATTTACCATTTTCCTTACACATGATAATAAATAAAAGATGTAGGTAAAGAATAGCACCATGAAAAATAATCAGAACTGTTTTAGAAAATAAACACTTGCCATCACCCAAAAAATAATAACTTCAGTTTACACATGTTGAACAGAGTTACCTTGAATGTACCAGCTTCATGAAAATAGTATGTTAAAAACCACCTTTCTCAGTTTTTCTCTAATGTTCTGAAACTTCAACCACTGTTGCTCCCCTACTGTGTTTTAATGAAGATGAAAAAATAGCATACCTATGTGTAGCTGATTCATTAGCAGGAAATTTTGCCTTTTGTTTTCAGAATCCTGGTCTAATTACTCAAAAAGAAATAGTTGGTTCCCTCAACAACAGTGACAAAGGCCTAATGACTTTAAAATAGTTACTTTTTGATGGTAATCTTAAGTGCAAGAAAGTTTAACAGAAACTGGCCTTTAGCAAGAGATTCATTGGCTATACCCTATTTTGTATCCTATTAAAATAAATTGCTATATCACCTTTTTTCAATATGTAGCACAACAGTTTCAACTACCAAAAAAGAATAAAATAATAGTGTAAAAATTCAGATATGCCATGGTTAAAATTGGACCAGTGGTTCATTTTTACTTTATATCTTCTATATTTTGTATTAAGGAAAATGATTAATTGCTAATATAACTCTAAGCGATTTTAGCATCTATCCTAGAGGTATTACAGGTGTTTCAGCCTGTTCCATTTATTAGAGCATTTTGTATTTATCACTTGAGTATCTTTCTTCAAAAGGGATATCTACTGCATTTCTGCATCATATCCAGCATCAATCACTTTGATTAGGGTCTCACTCCACAAAGTGAACAGCTTTTCTTCCATGGCAGCTCCATATGTTTGCTGCAGCTGTTACAGTTTCCAGGCAGAATGTGACCATACTCTGTTCAGAGTTTGTGTCCCTGTCAAAGAGGCAGGAAATTATTCCTCTCTGCTTTGATTTGCCTTGAAGTTGAGTGGCTTGAAATCTGTCCTACAGCTAGACTAGAGTTGCCTACAAAAACATACATGAAATTGCAGCTGTGTTATGTTTCATAACTATGACTCCTACCAAGGTTTGTTCCCACAGCGCTCTTTGAATACCGGGTCAAAGCAGTTCTTTTGCTGGAGAGGTCACTCCAGGGAGGTTTTAACATGGATCCAATGTTAGAAGACTATTATCAGCTGCAGAATAGTTTCATAATAGCTATAAGCATGAAATATACTGAAATTTAGTACTGATTTTATGATTTCTGGATCAGGAAAATATTTCTCTTTTTTTTTTGATTAATAATTTTTTATCTTGCATTTAGGCACTATGTAGAGCTACATAATACAGTGCACTGTACTACAGTACAGTAGTTGTACTACTATAGTACACTGAATGCAGTGCAAAGAATGTAACAGGTAGGAGATTCATCTCTATTTAAAGAAATACTGTGTATTTCCGTGAAGGGCACTTTGAAGATCACTAGCTCACTGTGGTTTAGTTAAATCTAAGATGAAACAGAGAACTTAGGTTATTAAAACATGTTGAAACATATATTAAAACAAATACATGTGAATGTGACTCAAACTCCACATGAATAAGGGGAGATGAATGCAGTTGCCAATATTATAAGAACTTTATTCATCCTGAAAACATATATATACTTGTTCAGCAAATAGACATTGCTGTGTCACTTTTCATTTCTCTTTAGCTGTCTGCAAAAATAAATATGCAATGCATCATTACTTTTTGGTGACCAAGAACACAATTTGACATGTCTTAAATAAGCCTTTAATGAAATCTGCAATAGTGCACATGTTCGGATGACAAGTACTTTAGAGCCCTCTGGGTCCATAAACACAGGTTGACAATTAACGTCCGACACAGATGAATGAATGCAATGTATTCACTATAGAGGTGTGAAAAATTACTTCAATATCAGAGTATCTTACTGCTCATTGATCCTCTACCTCTGTCATTGCACCTTAATACTCTGGTTTTAGCAATTCCAGTTGTTGGAAAGGCAGGTTGTTCCTGATGCTGCCAAGTACACTGTTTCTCTGTGTGTGACTTCAGGGTGACTGAAAGTATTGAGCAGTCACAGCACAGAATTTTCCTCTTTCCCACCAAGAAAGAAAAGCAGAAAGCACATACAGACTATCAAACATGTGCACCATGGCAGCAATACAGTGAGTCTTACAAGAGCTAGGACTGTTGACAAAATAAAACTAGGTCAATTAAAAATCATTCTCAAAGTACAAAACACCATCTAGAATTTCAGATTGATTGATGTAGGTCTTCGTTAGATAGTTTTGTTCCCTTCTTCTCACAAAATGAAAATTTGGGATGAATATAAAAAAAAATGTATCTTTAAATATTTTTCTTTCTCCTAATATACAGAAAACAGACATCTAAAAATTTCTGAAGATATGCTTAGCTTTTTCGCTGAAGGCAGAAATATTCTATCCTATTTCAAAGTCAAAATACCTTTTTGTTTTTTTAATAGAGTGGTTTTCTAAAAAAAAAATAAAGATTCCTAATTATTGCAAGAGGATTTTTTCTGAGCTGCTGGAGGGGAATAGGAAAAGTAAATTTATTATCTGTATGAAGATCCTTGTCCAACAAAGCACTTAACTTTAAAGTGTGAATAACACCACAGGTTTCAGAGAAACTTCTTGAGTGTTTAAGTGCTGTTCTAAACGAGGTTATAGAGGGGATATTTTTAATAACTAAATTAGCAGAGGGACATATTTAGCTTTAGTAGGGCTATAAAATTTATCAGTTGTGCTCTCCACTCCTCACCTGCCCCTTTCCCTAGTCATTAAGTGCTAAAGTGAGGATTCTTGTTGTTTAAGTGTGGAATAGGAAATGGGTGGAGGGAAAATATGTTGAAAGCACTGGAGAGTGGGCAAAAGCCATCTGAGTATTGACAAAGCACTGGTGCCCAGTGTTACCCTTTGGTTTTAAGGGGCTCTTGTCCTTCAGCAATAATTGCAGTCTGGCAGTGGTATGTCATGTGAAAATCTAATATAATTTCTCATCTCTCAGGGGGATTAAATGCTTACAGATTTTTGCCATAAAAATTTGCTATAACAAAGTTTGTGTTCCAGATTCAAATGTTTGAATTCTATCTAAAAGTATCATCCCTCTCTAACTGTGACATAAATGACATTAGGAAATCACAGTTTGTGAATCAGTTGTGGTTGTTAGCTTGGACCTCAAATGCTTTATGGTTCAGGCCCCATCCCTAACTCAGACTTGAGAGCATTTTTGAAGGAGTAGACCGTGTGTATCACTTGTTAGTAGAGAATCAAAGTAGCTGTATGATAAGCATTTTCAGAATGTAATTAATGTTTATTTTGTCTAGAAATCATAAACTGTGAGAAAAATATTCATAGAATCATAGAATCAGCCAGGTTGGAAAGGACCTCTGAGATCATCAAGTCCAACCCTTGATCCACTACCACTGTGGTTAGCAGACCATGGCACTCAGTGCCACATCCATTTTTGCCAATTAAAAATCAGATTACCTGTATTTTACTCTACATGCTGTTACTTAGGAATGTTTTAATTGCAGTGAGTCAAAATCTAGTCATAGAGACACAAAAAGAGGAAGGATTTTCTGCCAGATTTTCTAAAATATCAATAGTCTATGGATGTATTTTGAATTCTTATATTTTTATTTTCTTCAATAAAAAAGGAAACTTAATTTAAAAGTACATTTATTCTCATCTTACATGTGCACAAAGTCAATAGTCATTCATACTGGTTCAATAAAGTGCTTTAGTTGTACTCACTTTAAGAAGTAGGATGTCATTTTGTAGTAGGTGAGGCTCTTTTAAAGCTTTCCAGACCAGAAACAAATATATATTCTATGATATAGAACATGTATATATAAACAGATATATACTATGCCCCACACAACAGTTAAGGTGGTTCTTCACTGAGATGAAATATAAAATACATTGATTTCTTGATTTATTGTATACAAAGATCTTTGTACCAAATATTATACCTTGTAACATAATATTTGAATTAAACAAGCAAAAATCTAAATTAAGACAGACAGGAACAATGAGGCAAGACTGCTTCTGGATTAGGCATCATAAATCGTAGACTGAGGAATGGTGGTTAGCATGAGAGCTTCATAGGTCTCAATGCCTTGGATTCTGTATCACTTGATACAGCATCTTGGCAATATATTATTTCATGTGCTTAAATGAATCCTCAGTAGCTCTAATAAATCCTTTCCTTTTTGGCAGGGAATAATATGATTCCCTAATATTGATTCAGTTCCCTTGAATATTCAATGCAAAATCATTGGAGATTTGTTAATAGAAGAATTAACATGTACCAAAAAGGAATTGCATCAGGGAGATTATATTTGCTAATGGATTTCTTTTCCTGCTCTGCTAAATTTTATTCTTTCTCTATAAATCTTTATTAAATACTACCAATTCAGCATCTTTAGCCTGATGGTTTTATTTGCATGCTTTGCCTTTGTGATTGGATTACAGTTTGTTGTACTTTACTCTTTATTATTAGCCCTGTGGATGTGTAATTATGCATTATTACTTAACATTCATTTTACTTTGATCAGTATTTGAGTATAAGGTCTTGCACTGAGGCAACAATAAACAAAATGTTTTTTCTGCTTCTGCAAGTCCTTCTGCAAACCTTCACCTCAGCCTCTGTAACTGTGGAAAAAATTAACTTGTATGTTACTGCTGCAATAATTACAGTCAGATGAAGAAATTGAAATAAGTTTTGATTCATATCTGAATTGGCTGTATCATCTTATGGTCAGTTGGTCACATCATTTATGAGCTGATTAAAGACTCCTAAGCTTTTGCATCCTCTGTTGTCACCCACTTCGGCATTAATGAAATAGTTTTCAAAATTATAATTATCAATCTGACTGCATGTATATTTTTTAAGTGAAAATAAGGAGTCAAATTCAGACTTTTTCAGGGAGAGTATTACTAAAACAAGATTAAAGAAAAGTTTTTTTTTTAAATGCTATCAGTTTTAAAAATTATGGAAAACTGAACTATGCTAATTGGATGTCTCTTTCATTTCCCCCCCTCATATTACTAATCAAAAAAATAGAAAAAAAAAGTTACATTTTTTTTTTTAGTATTTCACATTTTCAGAACAAGATAATTAGAAACCTATTAGTTCTTTTCCTCCCACTTCTTTGACTTGGATTAGTATTTGACATAACATGGGAACAAAACCTTTTTTTATAGTCACTGGGGACCACTGTTTAGAAGAGACTTGCAGAGAACTATTGGCAAATATAATAGAATATTGCAAAAGTAAAGATCACAAAAAACAGGTTAAATTTTCTACTGTTTCTCCCAGAGCAGTGATTAGAACCACAGAATCGCAGAATAATTAGGGTTTGAAGGGATCTCTGGAGATCATCAAGTCCAACCTCCAAATCAAGGAAATAAGTCAAATGATGGAAAAATTAAAATAAAATATTTGCAAAGATATTTGTATCAATGGGTTATAATTATTATTGTTAAATATTTTTAAGAATAAGACTTTCTTAGCCAAAATATCCATGACCTCAAATCTAAGCACATAATCTTAATTTGAAAATTCAAAATAAACTGTTAATTTTATTTGAAGTAGATGATTATTATATGAAGACTTCAGTAATTTAATAAAGAATCTGAAAAAGTATATTAATTTTGGTGCCCAGTTTTCAAACATTTTTTAATATATTCTTGAGGAGGGCAAATTAGCATAGAGAAACAAATACAAAGTGTAATAAAGTAGATTTAAATAGAAAATTTACTTAATTGCTACAGTAGAATGAACTAAGGTGATCTTAATAGAAATAAAGTGAAGAACTATAAGGGAGATAAATAACTGGCTAATCAAGACAATGCAAAGTATTTATATTAAGAATTATCCAGATAGGGACTAATAATGAAATTTTTCGAGGATATTTTTTGAGATTCATCCTCATTAGTATGTTGATTAATGACATTACAGGAAGAACAAGAAATATGCCAATGGGGACTTTGGTAACGTTGAAGAGAACTGGGACAGTTCATAGCTAATAATCAGCAAAAATGATACAATCAAAAAGCTCATCTATTAGATGTGGCAGTTCAAGAAGCAGCTCTCACTGAATCAGTCTCTTATGGCTGACCAAACTGCAAATATTATATACCTCTGGAAAAGTCTACCCTGATTTTAGGCATTGATAAGGCCTCTTTTATAGAATTGTTTATATTCTGAAGTTAAAAAAGAGAAGAACACTGTCTCTTCACAGCCACAAGAACAAGAAGAGGGACAATGGGTACAAGTTGCTCTGGGACAGGCTTCATCTCAATATAAGAAATAAATTTTTACAGCAGGAACAGTCACAGGAACAACCTTCCCAGGAACATAGAATCATAGAATGGCTTGGGCTGGAAGATCATCTAGTTCCAACCCCCCTCCTGTGGGCAGAGAGATTTTCAATTAGACCAGGTTGCTCAGAGCTCTATCCAACCTGGCCTTGGATGCCTCCAGGAATGGGACAGCCACAACTTCTCTGGGCAACCTGTTCCAGTGCCTCAACACCCTCACAGTAAAGAATTTTTTTTATAATGTCTAATCTAAACCCAGCCTTTCAGTCTGAAGCCATTCCCCCTTGTCCTTTCACTACAGGCCCCTGTAAATAGTGTTGCTCCATTCTCTCCTGTAAGTTTCCTGCAGCTAAAGTTAGGACACCCTGAAGCCTGGTAGAGTCTCCATTGCTACTTTCCACATTTGTTGCTAATTGCCTTCTTTTAAATCATTTACTCTTAAGTCAAGACAAAACCCATCGGAAATGGCACGGAAAACTACTCTATTGCTAAACAATTCTGGTCTTTGTCTTTCTGTTTTGCCTGAAAGCTCTTTTGTATAAATAACTGGGCACTGAAAAATGTTTGGACAAACTAAAAGAATGGGTCTGATTATCTAGTTTAATCTCAAATAAATTTCTGAGCCTAATCAGTGAGTCATGTGGCATTAAGATGGATGGTAGTTTGTTTCCTTGTTTTTAAAGGGTCTTCTTCAGCATCTCTTTTGAGATCATTTACTCGTGTTTCTGGAAGGAAAAATATAATAAGAAGAAGTACGTGGAATTCCCTGCAGACTTGATCTCAAAATTACGCCTGAAAATCAGTTTTGGATTTAAATAACAAAGCTGTAAAGTCTGTTGTCTTCAGATATGACTACAGCAAGCTGGTGAATGTTTAACAGTTTGCTACAAAACCTGTGAGATTAAGCAGCATCATTATGTCTAGCCTTCTGTATTGACTCCCGATGAGTGACTGTCTACAAGGAGTAAGCAAATACAAATCTGAATATTGACGCTGTCTAGGCAGGGCCATTTTGCAAAATGTGAACCAAAAAAAATTCAGTCTGAGGCTGCTAACCTTAGAGATCATTTCTGTTCTGAAATATTAAAGTTTAGGGAAGATCTTAAGGAACAGTTTAACTTTTTCTAGTACAGAGCAATAAACAGCCTGACAAAGTAAATGGGTTTTTCAGCCAAACTAGAAACATGGATTTGTACAATCACTGATTAGAAAAGCCATCTGTACTATCTATAACTTTGTGTTGTTCACTATTGATAAAACTTCTTGTGACATATTTGTCTTGCCTGAGATTGCTGGGACAGAAAACCTTCATCATAGTATTTCAATATGGCATATATTCTGTTAGTGTTTCTTCTTTAAACTCTGTGCTTCCTGTTGTAGTCTGCAGCATTGCTATAGGTGATCATCCTACATTTAGTTCGTTAGTGTTACTTTGGTGATGAGTTAGGAGTCTTTAGGATAGAAACAACAGCAAAAAAATCCCAGTCCTAACATCTTGTGCAT
>JAWWLV010000001.1:106033203-106066767 GCA_035041135.1 Platyrinchus mystaceus
ACTGAGCAAACCAAAAATTGAAGTAATAGAAAAAAAAGGTTTATAGTAACTGTGAAATTTTTGTTAAAGTTTTCTTTTAACTCTGTTAATTCCTTGACTCCCACATATGTGGGAGTCCCTCCCAGAAATACAGTATTTTTTAAGAAATATATAAATATGTAATTTGCTAAAGCAGATTTAGACCATGAAAATTTGGAAGTCTACAAAAAATAAAATAAAAAATTTTAAAAAAGTCACTTTCAATATGTTTACTTACTAAGGTTTTATTTTTTCTATTCACAGGAATTCTTCTGTTTTAGGTAATACTAATTAATGCAGAAGCATCCAAAAAGTTTCTATAAAGTGTTGATAACTCATGCTTGTTTTTATTACACCAAGAGGGAAAAAATAATCCCTTTTCCTAGGGACTACAGACAACAAGCCACATTAGCACTACTCTTTATGATCAAGGTCCTTTTCAGTTGCTATTAAAATAAACAGCATTTCATACAAATAAATTAAAAACCCAAACCTATTAAATATATCTTATGGGGACTATATACTCAGGATTTATATCAGAAAAATCCCACCTGTTACTCCTAAGAAGTCCTGTTAGCAGCCTAATAGTTACAGCTGTACTTTAGGGTAGTTTGTTTTCCTCTGGAAAACATTTGGATCAGATGACTAAGAAAGTGCCACAAAATGCCTAGACATACCACAGAGCTAGAAAGATTCAGACTGACTGAAAACCAAAAGTGTTTAGGAGAACCTCCCTATGAATCTTTTGGCTGCTACAAGAAAAGGTAAATAAGTGTTAGAGTAACAAGAATAGGAAAAAGCCCCCCCCCCCCATTATTCTTAAAAATAAAGGGCCAATATCACCCATCTTGGGAATTTAGACTCAGAAAATCAGCTCTTAAAAATTATCATGTCTCCTTGGCTTCTTCAGTGAGACCTGAATCTAGAATCTAGATCTGAGGCAATACTTTTTAAAATTTGTAATCCTTCACAGTGGTCTGATTACAAATCCTCAGTTATGTCTGCACTACGTTCACAGACTCTCCTGATCTCTTATAAGGCACCTACTTAGTTGGTCTGCAGAGGGTTTCTCAGTTCCCATGCAGACCTGATCAGCTTTTGCTGGCAGAGTAGTTTCCACACAACAAGTTTTTAATTAGGAGATGTTTACATCCTGAACTTTTCAAACTGGAATCATTTTCCCGGTAACATCTCTTTGTGGTAGATGATAACAACTTAGAAAAATGAACATTCCTGGTGTATGAACTACTGTGCCCTGTTCTATGACCTCCAATGAGCCTTTCTGTGATGGAGAATAGGCCATTTGGGGACTGTGGTTGAAATGCTGAATGTCTCCAGTTTCTCTGTATTTAAAAAGAGAATACAGATTGCTTAACCGTTGTTGTGTAGTTTATTCAGAACTCTGGACTAAAACGTGCTGTTCAAGTAAAAGTGTTACTTTTGCTATCACTGCGTGTATAATGGATTCACCACCACTGCACATAGAATGGAAAGACAATCACAGTAGCAATTTCAAAGGAAGGTAGTGCTTTTATTAAGCTTTTAAGAGATCAGGGCTTCCATTTGCCTACTACATAACCAATTTTCTAAATGCTAGCATGATGTGATGTCCACGTCATCACCTATTATGTAAAAAAACAAACAAACAAAACAAACCAACAACAAGAACAAAAAAACCACCACTATACTACACATTAGTAATAATTTCAGCTGCAATTCAAAAACTGCCTGACTGTTTCTTGGATGAAAATCAGAAAAGCTACTGTAGTGGCAGTAAGTAAATACTTCGGATTTACTTAGGTTTAAATACTTGGGATTTTTTCACAATATTAACTTCAGCATCCATGCTACTTTTGGCTGTTTCCATGTCAAGAAAACAACAACCTATTTTTATAAGCAACATATAAGATTTTTTTAAAATACGAATTCCAATATGCCTTTCTTTAAAATAATTTAAAAAATATTATTTTGTTTTTTTCTTGATTAAAACAAAGATATATCTGAAATTTGTTGTATATTATGTTTTCTATCAACTTAGAAACTTACAGATTTACAAATTTTACAGTGCACCACAGTACAGTATACTGCATTAGTTGCACTGTGTTGAAAATGAGAAAGCAGATATTTTACTGTTTCTAATGTTTGGAGTTTTTTTCCTTTTTAAAAGCAATGCCAAACAGTGTGTGTGTGTATGAGGGGAGGGAGGAGAGGGTGTCATTCTTATACTGTAAGGATGTGTACAGTAATTTCCTTTTTAAATAATGCTTTATGTAAATACAGGTAATTTTGTCCAGTCATTTAGCCATTATCCTTAGCTATGTAACGTTCTATTTCTTATATCAATTGTTGTGATTAGCTAGAAGAATGTCTTTGGACTTTGAAACAATTGTACCTGCTGCTTATTTGTAACAGATTCAGTATTATCTAAGGCTTTGTCTGAAGAAAACATCAAAATCTGTTTTTACAGTGACAAAGAAAAATGCAGGCATAAAGGAAAACATTCATTTTCAGTAGCTAGAGAACTCAGTTATTTTTAGGCTATTAGAATGATAAAAGTACTGTATAAACTTCTGAGGTTTCCTGAAGTTTGTATTTAACAAATTTAAGCATTGCTACTTATGTAATTAAAATGTAAATTAAATTATAATTAATTTATCTAATTTTAATTGTGACTTCCATAATGTCTATTTAGTCCTTTTTTATATTATATAAGTATTTGATATACTGCAAAGCACAAAATCCCTCTCAAATATCCACGTTACTGAAATGCCAATATGTACTGCTTTTCAGTTCAGGGAATAAAACAAATGCAGGGAACAACATATTGTATATAAATAATTACATATTTTTGCTTTCTGAGGATTCTGATGTTGCTAATCATATTGCAGCAGGTTACACAGGTCGCTTAATCCACTACTGAAATGCAAAGTGGCAGCTGCTCAGGAACACAAAGCAAAATTTTGTTTCTTGCACTGCCAAACAGAGAGTACTGCATTCAACTGGGATTGCAAGGGGAGCTAGGAAGACAGGAGGTAATTACAGGGAGTATCTTGGGAATAACACTTTTAATCCTGTGAAAAGTGTTATGGGATACTTAGTGACCCACATGGTTAAAGTGCCCATCACACCTATCTCCCAGCTAGAAGTATTTTCCTCAATTTAGTTGTTTGAACAGCATTTTTTTGGTAAACTCAAGCTAAAAGCTGTGTCTTCTGTGAATTTAGATTGCATCTTGGCCTTTATATCTTCACAAACCCATGAAATCCATTCAGGAACCTATGAAATTTATCTTGACTTTGGATGCACAGTGAGAATATATAAATTGGTTATAAGGTAATACTGTTTTAGGTTTGAAATTCCATTAGGATTTGTCTACATTAATGCAATTGTGAAAGTTAACCCAAATTGACTGAAGTCGTGAATTCAGAGCATCATTAATTAAAGTAGATTAGTGGATTCACATCCTGAATAAATTAAATTAAACTGAATGCAAGCCCTTTTTAATTCTGAATGAGAGTGTCCAAGCAGAAGTTTAATGTAGTTTAACTAATCCATTTTTAAAGTTAATTCTGATTGATCTTGATGGTTGTCCATGAAAATCAGACATGCAGAGGTGACTTTCTTTGTGTGGGTGAATTCATACAGAATCTCAAAGCAATATAATCAAATAAATAAAATACAGATTTGTTCATTTTACACTTTCCATTTCAAGAAGTTTACTGATTAAACATTGACATAGATGTGGTCAAGATAAAAGAGTTCCATGTTTCCAGAGACACTAGATTTCTATGAATAATGAATTTTTAAGGTCAAACTCTATGTAGGAAAACATTATTCCCTTTTGTGTGTGGATCAATCTCACTAAGCTTCCTACTCCCTCTAATAGGTGTGTTAGTCTACAGAGTAATTGGAAAAGCTTAAACAAGGTAGCACTGCACACAATAAAAAATCCCAAACAAACTTGAACAATGTGTCATACACACGCTGTTCCTTGCATAAGGCATAATCTGTCCTCAGTGCTGCAGCTACATTTTCAAATAAACTGGGGAAAATTAGAGGTGATAAGAAGTTGAAGGACAAAATAGATTGCAAGACTGTTTATAGCCTGTTTATTTTTAATTTCCCATTTAATTTGCAATATATTTTCCCTTTCCAGCTTTTACTGCTGAAAAATTTCCTTCGTTGTGCATATTGTAAGTCATATTTCCAGCCCAACTGGAAGTACACTTCCATTTCCTTGCTATAAATGGCCCTTCATACTTATGTGGTGACATACACAAAATTTTTTTATTACAGTTTCTACTTTCTGAATAATATTAATTATTATTCATGATAATTATCTATTTGTTCAGAACTTTTTTTCAGGGAAAAAGAAAATACTGAGGAAGCAAACCTTCTATCCTGCACAGTTAAACTAGTCAAAATATGTGGAGTTTAGAGAGGAATGAATGATTTATTTTGTTAGAATATTTTCTGCTAATCTTAAATTCATCATTTCTCTCTGATGCAACACCTTGCAGCAATGAAATGATGGACACAAGAAATTTACTCTGAATGATTGCAAGTTTGAGCTAAAAATATGGGCCATTTCATGTAAAAATGGAATATTGTCATAGGCAAATTGATAAACTGCCAAAAAGAGAGTGAGAGAAGGAACACTTTGATTCCTAGGCAGAATGTTAATATGCTGTACATTTGGGTCACTTAATCATTTAAAATAACAGTAATGTGTAATGTGGAAAGTTTAACACTCAAAAGTGTGAACAATGGGAAAGGTCAGATATCTAATTACTGAGCTTGTCATTGCCTGAAAGGATTTGTAGGATCAGTATTGGTAAAATCTGTTTTCATATTGATTTTATGACTGGTCCCAGTTTTTCTTTCTGTATTTGCCAAGTTCCTCACTGGGTATTAGATCTTACTTAGACTTCTTAAGAAAAATGTAATCTCACAATCCAGGGTTAAAATGTCAGTTAAATAAAAGCAAAAAAAATGTTAATACTTTCCTTTTTAGTAGAATCAGATAGCATACAAATCAATTTTTAGCCTTTAGCCCCTGCAGTACTTTTGCCTTAGAATTATATAATATTGTATAATATTATATATTATATATATATTATATTATATAATATTTTATAATATTATATTGTATATAATGTACAGTTGTATAAGAGAAGAGTTAGCTTAAATAAAATTCTGAAGTTTCACCTGGTAGTTCTCACTAT
This sequence comes from Platyrinchus mystaceus, assembly GCA_035041135.1. NCBI lineage: Eukaryota > Metazoa > Chordata > Aves > Passeriformes > Tyrannidae > Platyrinchus > Platyrinchus mystaceus. Next base: position 106,038,447 of record JAWWLV010000001.1, read on the forward strand.
TGAAATTTTAGCTGCATTAGCCTAATAATGCCTAATATTTCTGTAATTTTTGGGGGGCAATCTGGTTCTCTAAGATTATGTTTCTACTATGTATATTGGGACAGTTACCAGCTTCTATCTTCTGAAGCAATGTCTGGGTTGCAACCTGTTCTCATGCAGGCAAGACTGGATATCATACAATCTTATCTCTATGCCCTGATTTCTGTGGAAAGCACACAGAGAGTTGTGGGCTCAAAGTGGTCACAGCTTGTGGAAGAGTTCAAAATTTTGGAACAACAGATCTGTATTTGCTGTACAGGTTTAATAAACCCTTCCTGCCTTCAGAAGGTGACTTTTAGGAGTTTTTGGTCTTACTCTTTCCAGAGCACTGAGAGACCGGGATCTGTAGCGATGAACTGGTTAGGCTAATTAGACTCCTTCTTGTCCAAGGTCTGTGAAGTGTTATGTCAGGGAAAAAGTCACAAGAGCTTTCATGCTAAACTTTCAGTCAATAGGAAATGTTGCATACAGAAATCAGAGGTGACATCTTAATGCTTTTTGCTCCTTGAGGGTCTTCGGTATAGAACTTGTGAATGCAGAAATGCATTATGCTGTTGGGTTATCTCTATTTAGGCAGTATGTCTTGAACTTCTTGTCAAATGCTTCCCTTTAAGTAAAAATAAATAGTTTTAAATTATCTGCAATATCCTTCAGAGTCATTTAATCTGGTGTAATCTCATATAAAATCTAGGTTTTTGTGCACTGTAGTATCTCATTAAAGAATGGTTAAAACAAGGACAGCAGCTATTTAGTTTTTGAAGCTTTAAGCACATTAGAAAAGGTTAAGCACTTAATATTATATCGTTCAGTATGACAAGAATTGGTTTTCTCCCTTGCCCTATTTCCGTTTTCACAAAGAGAAAGGAAATGAAAGTTTTCAAGAGAGGGTATGTCAAATAGGCCAAAATTATATCAAACCTTGATGGCATATGGAGCCAGAAATTTTCCTAAACAGGAAAACGAAGAATTCCTTAGAGTACTAGGCTAAAATGAAGGCATTACAGCTAATGCCCTATGTGCTTTGATAGGTGAGGGCAACGTAACAGCCCTTGTGAGACAATTATTAGGCAAAACCATTTGAAGCAGTTTTGTTGTTGCTCTGTCTTACAAAACAAATTAGATTGCAGCTGCCTAAGGGATCTAGACAATACAAATGTAGTCACATATTTCTCCGTTTTCTCTTTCAGTTCTGACAAAAAAGGCTGCAGATGTACTCAGAGATCTGTTCAGTAGTAATTAGATTAGCATAGTAATTGGACTGTAACTCCATTTATTCATGCAAATGAAGACTAATCCATTTTTCAACCTTTTGTTTGTTTGTTTTTAGCAAATAGAACAATTTATTTAGTATCACATTTAGTTGACTCTTTTTTTTTCCCCGGTGTCAGATTTTTGTATGGGTGAGAAAGTTTCCTGAACCTTAAAGGTTATATCATTGTATGTGAACATAGAAATTATTTTAAAAGGTTTTATCATCTTATAAATCACTTTTTTTTACTCTTTTTTAAAAGATGGAATACTTCTCAATATGAATGTAGAAGTATATAGTAAAATGGATAAAAATATCACTTTGGGATACTGTGTGAGGCAATATCGTTTTTCCTTGGAATTTTTTCATTTTGGCTATTACTTGCTCATCCTGCAGATGTATCTCACATGCCACAGCTAACATTATCTAATTCACTGGGTTTTTCCGATTCTATTTTGGTTACCTTTTACTTAATCTAAATCAGACATATTGCTTACCCCATTTCTTTAGTTGACAGAATGTCCTCAGTGTGACTTACAAAGTCCTGTACCTTTTGACTGAAAGGTGATCTGGTAAGTTTTAAAATAAAAGCGAATCACTTTCAGGAAATCCGATTTACTGAGCTGAACTAACAATACTTCTACAATATGTATTTGCTACATATCCTTTTATTTATTTTTCTTTATGTAATTTTCAAATATGTGTATAATAATGCAGCAATGGATATTATTTAACAACATATAAAATGAGCTGTTAATGCATGAGGAAACATGCAAACATTGCTTATTTGACATTTGAAAATCATTCCTTCTCCCTCTTGCAACAAGAGGCCTGATGCTGTACTACAGTTTCTAATGGATCCTAGTAAAAAAAACCGTAGTCGATGAGGTACTGGATTAAACTACTATTTAAGGGAGCTGTAATAAAAAAGAGAAAGAAGTGAGTAATTTGCAACCCTTCAGATGCTGGAAACTCTGAGCTGTGCAGCTCTGGGGCCCTACAGTCAGGGCATAGCACAGTGTGCAAATCCTGTCCAGGAAGGTATTCAGAATGTTGTGGTCTTTGGACTTTGGATAGTATTTTCTTAGACATACACCTGAGATAAACATCATTTGACTAATCATGTTCTTCATGATTAGTCAAATAGTTTATCAAAAAACTGCTTGGGTCAGCTGCTCTGTGAATCACTAACTCTGCCATGTACAATGATCTTCCAAGTGCAATCACTATGTGTCCTCTCCTCTAAGTGTATTTTAGTCCTGAGATTCAACACTAATAGTCCTTGTTAAATTTGTTAAAGTTCAAGTTTTTGTCCTTGACGTGATGGTTACATCATATTGAACACTGGGAATAAGACATATATAAGTTATATAAGGAAACCCAAATATGAGGGTTAGTTTCATTAAATACAACAAACTTGAAATGGCTGGGGGGGGGCAGGGGGGAACTTTTTTTCCTTTTTGCATTTATAATTAATTTCAACTGAGAAAAAATAAAAGGAGAAGATGCTTACCTATTTAAATCTTAATTAGTAAGGTTGGATGTACATTTTACTTTATTTCAATGTTATATATTTTGCCTAACACTGCAGTTCATGAGATTCTGATCTGAATTCCTCCTCAACTTTGTTAGTATGTAGTTATCAGTAATCTTCTAAGAAGATAAATATGGGCATTTTTCCTCAGTTGACATGCATATCTATTTACATGCACACACACACACACACATATTTCAACTCCGATTGAATGAAAATGATTTTCAAATTTTGCATTGCCACCTTCAACACATGAAGGACAGAAAAGAAAACCCACCTGACAAAAAAATCTTGGATCTTTTTACCTTTTAGGATAGGAAGACTGAATGGAAGGTACCTGCTGTTTTTTTCTCCGAAGTTCATATTTGGATATATGCATAGGCTGTAAAATTTATATGTCTTCAAACTGCAAATACAGAATTTTTGCATGTGCAATGCAAACATATACTTGAAGTTGTAAAAATAGCAGAAATTTCAGGAAGAACTGCAGGATAGAATTTAGTTGACAAAATTGAAGAGGTTTATGTGTTGTAGAAGAACATCATTGTGCTAAGTGTGTTCTGTGGGTGGAGAAACAAAGTCTGTCTTCACTACAACACTGTGACACAGTTTGATTGCCAGCTGGGAGAAGTGTTGATAAAGTTTGTAAGATATTTATTTCTAGCACTGTTGAAACAGAGTTGGACATTTAGTCTGAGGTCTGTGGTATCTGTGGTATAAACATAGCTATAGCCTTGCCCTTTTGAAAAGGTCAGGTGCAACATTTCCTAAGATGCTGGGCAAACTTGCAGAGCAAAAAAGGGCAAAAAAGAAAGTATTCAGAGGGAATGTGGGCGGCACAACTAGAAACGACATGTCAGCATGGTTGTGTGGCCAGGTTAAAACGGGAAAAAGGCATAAACACAGTAATCTGATGATGAGCACTTTTGGTCTCAAGCAGTGGAAGATGGGTAACCTCTATTGTCCACCCCTCACCCCCAGTTTCCTGCTTGTAGGAAGTTCATTAAGTACAAGTAGGATACTTTGCTATTTATCAGGGATGTTTTCAAATTTTTAAGTGCAATAATGACTAGACTAAAACCAGGTTAATGTTTTCTCAACACACTCACATGTAAATCACTACAGATCACTCCCATTTCATGCATCTTGGATGTACTTAAACTGGTACTAAATGAGTGGGAACTGTGAGATTTACCAGTCATTTAATTACTATTTCTGTGAACAGCAAATGAGCCAGTGTTGTGGTTTAACCACAGCCAGCAACTAAACCCAATGCAGCCACTTGTTCACTCCCCCCTGGTGTGATGGGGGAGAGAATCTGAAGAGTAGAATTGAGGAAACATGTGGGTTGATATAAAGAAAGCTTAATAGGTAAAGCAAAAGCCATGTATGCATGGAAAGAAAACCAAGGAATTCATTCACCAACTTGCATGTCCAGGCAGGTGTTCAGCTGTCCCAGGAGAGCAGGGCTCTACAACATATAATGGTGACTTGGGAAGACAGACACATCACTCTGAATGTTCCCCCATTCCTCCTTCTTCACCCAGCTCTATATGCTGAGCATGGTGCCATGTGGTATGGAAATATCCCTTTGCTCAGTTGGGGTCAGCTGTCCCCGCTCTGTCCCCTCCTGACTTCTTGTGCATGCCCAGCCCTCTCACTGGAGAGGGAGGTGAGGGGCAGAAAAGGCCCTCACATTGTGCCAAGTGCTGCTCAGCAATAGCTGAATTATCCATGTGTTATCAACACTGCTTCCAGCAGAAATCCTAACTATAGACCCATACTAGCTACTGTGAAAAAAATTAACTCTATCCCAGCCAAAACCAGCACAGCCAACATCAGAGGTTCTTCTACATGCCTTAAACAGTTAAACATGCTGCTATGCACTTTATGAAGCAGGGAGAAAGTAAAGTCCAGGCTTACAGCTTTGTTGAGCTGAGGTGAATACATATGTGTGTAGAGGTGTATATATATATATATATATGTTTTATCACCTATGAAAGAAAACACTTAATATCACTTGAACTCTAATCTGAATCCCCTCAGTTCGATCAAGAACTACTGAAAACAAAATAACTGTGGAATTGCAGCATTTTTTTTCTCAGTGTAAAGAACTGATTATAACGTGTGAATGTCTACTGTGCATTTTGCTTTTTGCCTAATTTATTTACTGACGAATCTTGTTTTCTGTTTAATTTGATGAAATTAGAGGGAAAAAAATGATTTGTCTTAATAATAATGTAACTTCCACATTTTAAAACTGAGCCATCTTGGCTAATTAGGGTAGGTATTAGGATAGTTCAGTCACTGACTATAGAAAGGCACAGAGGGACCTGGCATGCTGAGTAAGAGAGGAACGCTCAAGAAGTGTCAAAAGGTGATCAGGTGGCAGATTTGTTTCTCAGATGTTGTTGCTGGCACTACACCACTGTGGATATTCTGCCCTATGTGGGCTGTGGCACCTTGTGCACTCTGCTGGGCACAGGGTGGAAATGATCAAGAGCTTATATTAATCAAAGTGATTGAAAAAGAAAGGAAGGTGAAATCTGAGCTTAGAGAACCTGTTTTACTCCATTTCACTGTCTGCTGAGAACACTGATTGCCTGAAGCCATACTCTGTTAGGTTAGCTGGGCCTTTTCAGCAGTTCCATGCTCCCAAAAAAACTGCCTGCAGAGCCCAGATACAACACATCTGTGACCATTATATTAAACTGTACAGATTTATCCTTTTTTCTTCCCCCACTGGGAAGAAAAGAGAGTGAGGATGCTGGGACTACTTCACTCTACCATGACCTCTAGAACCACAAGCCTTTATAATAAAAATGTCTTTCTAAAAGCTTGTACTTTGTATTGCTACACTAGAAAAACCTGCTGACAACATTTACAATGCAGGAAATTCTTTTCAGTGTTTTTAATTGTATCAAAGACACGGAAAATTCAGTTTTATCCATATGCATTTTAAAATATGTTGGACAAGGCAAAATGTTTAATTGGATCTTGATTCAGAATGAAACAGAGCCCAACTTTTTTCCATTAATAGTGGGATTTATTTTTTCCTTTTATTAGTTATCTTTCAATTCAACTTTTGTGATTTTTTTTTTTCCAGTTTGGAAATGTCTTGATAAGATTTTAAACAACTTTTTATTTCTCATTATTTTTTTAAAAGTGCTGGTGCCTGCAGTAGTCTTTCCTTATAAGTAATTCTGAAAAAGTTTCAGAAAGACAAAAATGTTAAACTTCAGTCGAAGGTCCAGGCCTGCACATAATTCTTATGACTACTAATAATCACTAATTAATAAATTAATAAACCAATGAATACTGTCCATCACTGTAGAAAAAATAATGCATCTAAAGATATATTAGAGCAAGGGAGAAGTTAAAGCAGAGAAAAAGAAAAAACTCTTTTAATAAACTTGACTCTTAGAGGGAGAAGCCAAAATGTCAGATGGAGATGAAACCACAATATTACAACTCTCAAATCCTGAAATTCCCTTCAAAGCAAACTGTTATTTACTGCGTTAGTTCGTCATTATTTCCATACTTCGTTCCATACTTCATTCAACATGAAATACAACTAACATGATACTAATTTGCTTTTCAGGATGGCTTGTTTTTTTCTGTCAGGTACCCTCGATTTAGAAATTCACTATTGTACTGTGACTGACTGATCTGATGACTTTGAGGTAATAACATAACATTCTTCATTTTTCCCATAGTGAGTTGAAATGAGATATTAAGAAAATATAAAAGAAAAAATCCTCTGTAGGAAATAGCTTTATGTGAAACATAGTGGGGGAACATGCAGTTAAAGGTGGTTGGTAAGTTTTTGTGCTATGGTTTTTCTATTCTGTATTCCATAAAAGCTTCTACATCTTGGAGTGAAGACTTTAAAAGTAAATACAAATAAATACAAGTGAATGTAGGCCTTTCATGTATGCTAAATCCCTGCTATTTTTAATATACATTATTTCCTCCTGAGTTGTATTTTATGCCGAAATCTTTTCAAACAGTAGGTTGTATTAGGAACCAGCTGAGAGAAAAAATTGGTGCAAACCTGTATCAAGAAGAAAAAAGCTGTTAAGAAACTAGGGATTTTAGAGTTCAACAGTGATCTCTTGGGTCCTTTTGTATTTTGAAAAATAGCCCAGCTGCACTAATGTGATTTTGGAAGACTAATGGTAAAGATATTTGGCTTCCAGTATGAACTCTAAAAAACCAATATTGCATTAGTGGGAATTCATGGGCTGAAAATAAGCTAGAAACCTCTGTTTAGAATAGTATTCTCATGAATAGTAAAACCACAAATTTCTTTTGATCTTTTCAAATAAAATCCAATGAATTTTCAATGGCATATACATTCCTCTTTCATAAGACCTATACAATTTTTGACATCTGTCTCAGAAACAACCTCTTGGTGAGACTGATCTTGTTTATGTCATATGTAAAATGCATCTGCAAGGAAAAAGGAGAAAGGAGAGAGAGGAGAGAAAACAACAACAACAAAAACAATTAGTGCTGTTCCTCCTAATGTGTTGGGTGTTTTTCCAGTTTGTTGAGATTTTTTTTTTGTTTTTATTTTTTCCTTATAATAGTTTCAAATGCCAAGTGCTATAAGGCTGCCAGAAATTTCCAGCCATCTGACAGTCGAAGAGACTGATATCTCCTCTCTTTTCCCCAAACATGTTAATCCGTAACAGTCTGCTGCTGCTCCTCCTCACATTGTCCTAAGCAAGTTCACCTTAGGACAATTAAAAAGATTCCCTTTTTTATTCTGTTCTCAGCCTCACTGTAGAGTCTACAAACATGGGCCTGTCACCTGACTGATGGCCTCTCTAGCCCAGAGTCCTTACCATTCCCTCATTGGGGTGAAAATCACATCTCTCCAGTAATTGCCTTTTTTGCAGCCCATCAGGAAATAACTTCTTTTAGGAAAATTCTGCTTCTTATTGATTATTTGCTCTAGTTGGAAAACAAACAAACAAACAAAACCCAAACAAATAAACTCCCCCTCCCCCATTCTGTTTGGTTTTGGTTTTGTTTTTTGGTGGTTTTTTTTTAATCTCCTCTTTGCTTTTCAAAATTTACCATTTGTTTGTACAGTTAGGCTTGTATCCATACCTTGAGTTTTCATTTCCTGGGAAATTATCAGGTTATACTTCTTTTCTATTGCTTTATATTTCCGTTTTCCATTTATGGATGATCCAGTATGATATTTAAGTGGAACACAGATACAGAACCTGGAATTGGACCATTTTGTAGTGTCAGAGCTGGAATAAAGTTCAGGAATTCAAAGCAAAAAGTTGCATGTTTCCTCTTTGAACCATGCATTCCTCTTCCAACATTCTGAGTATTGTTCTGCCATTTGTCCTCCTCCACAGTTTGGAAGCCCTTACCTGAATATAGTGGGGAAACATTGTTACCAATTAACAGGGCATGGAACAGAACATTGGATGACAGGGATGGTTAGGAATTTTTCAAGTAAATTATTCATTGGAAAGGAGATATTAGTAATTCAAACAGACCTTTTTTATTTAACTTGCTACTGAAATCACAATTTTTAAGTCCTAAAGTCATGAAAATTAGAACTTTTTCAGAATGAAAGGTTAATTTTACTCCAGATCACATTTAACTTGGTAGCATAGTTACTGCGTGCTTAAAAAAAAAAAAAAAAGAGAAGTAAAGGGATAAATATTTGTGTGATATACTTCTAAACTTAAGTAACATACAATTATAGACTACAAAGTTAATTTTATTATTTTTTGTTAGTGTTTGGGATAGCTGATCTCATATTCTTTTAGGACAGACAACTTTTCCAGCCTTTTTGGCTAGGGCACTATGAATGTCTAAAGGACAAAAGAAAAGCTAGGAAGAGAAAATAATAGGTCAGGTTTTTATGAGCAATCTCTATCATCAGAAAATTATAAAATAGGTAACACTATTAAATATTTGTTGTCTGCATAAATGTCCATGAAACTTGATAGAGTTTACAAATAAATATTTGAAAAATAATATTTGTCAGAAAAGTTTGAATTAAACTCTATATGTTATGTTTTTTTGATATTAGTGTAAGAAAAATGTGTTTAAGTAAGTTTGTCACAATGAATCATGCTAGAATAGGGTTAATGTGTCCTGAGAATGTCATTCCTGGTATATTATGCCCTCGTAAACCAAAAAAACCTGCAAGATTTTATCTCATCAAGCACCCTTTGAGCTCTCATTGAATTTTCTCAATACATTTGTTAGAAAAAAAACAAATAAACAAAAAACCAAAAAAAAAACCCCAACCAACCAACCAACCAACCAACCAAACAAAAAAACAAAACAAAACAAAAAAACCTGCTAGGAAAAAGCAGAAGACACATAGAGTGAACTTCACATTTGAGTAAAATACATTCTCTATCCAGTATATTTGCTTTTGATATGTTCTATTTTTGCTTTACCTGCCACGTCTGAAATACCTGTTGACTCTCCTACAACACTGCAAAGCAATGATCTGAAAGAAACACTCTGCTTTAGTGTTTCTTTGGCAAAGTCATAAAAGGATTCAAAAGTGCTTGCAAGTATTTGGAAAACATATATTTTTAGGAAAAAATATAGAACTTTTATCTATGACTGTATCACAACAACTTTTATCTATAATCTGTATAATTTATAATTACAATATATATCAATCCCTTAATTATTTGATAGTGACATTCTATAAATTTGAGCCATTAGGATGTTACAAAAAGATGGCAAGTTAAAAGGGAGACTCACACTTTCAGAAAACTTGACTTGAACTGTTCAAAATCATACCAAAAAATGAAAATACTAATGTTCAAGAATATCTTAGAAACAGAAGTGCCTGATTATTATACTTGACAAATAATTCCCTTCCCTCTATTAACCCCCTTCTTGCTGCTATTCTGCAGGATGGCTGATTCTTCATCCATCTCTACAGGTGTTTGCCAGTGTCTGGAATCATCCCCATCCACATATATTTGACAAGACCACTTTTTACCCCAAACCAAAAAGGGTTCCTGCTTCTTACCATCATGCTAGGAAGGAAATGGGAGCTATTTTTTCCTTTTCCTGGGTGATAACTATTTTGAGCTACTCTTATTTCCCACTTATTCCACAGATTACCTTGCAAAATTGCACTTTGTCAGATCCTTTTAAGGACTCTGTTTAGTGGTTTGCTTGGTTATAATGGAGGGTATTACAATTATTTAATGTTGATCATGTAATCAAGTGCCTGCAGCACCTTTCAAAAACACATATCTTGTGCCATATGAAGAAATTGCAATACTAGCTTCATGATGTTCCTCTTTAATCACTTTTACAGCACATTGTGGATTAAAAACCTAATGAAAGTCTGTAATTTTAATAATTGCTTTAAAATGCTGTTGACACGATTGAAATTGCTCAATCATGTCTTGCTCACTTAGAGAGTAAGAAGTTATTAAATTTAAACTTCTAAAAACCAGAATATGAGATATTAAGGCAAGCCACAAGTTTAATTTGTAAGACTTTACATGTGGATTGGCATCTTTCCCCACTATTAGTATTGCTCAAGTACTTATGCTCTTCCTTGCACACTGTGTCCTATTCTCTTCTTCCCTGGGCTTTTTTGTACCTCAGTTTATGCAACAGAAATGTGGATCTCCGAGACCATGGAGTTAGAGAAAATTGTTCCTTTCCCAGTGTCCTCTGGAAGTGGTACTGAGAACAAGAAGAGGTTCAAAGGTTAGCAAGCTGCCAATTGATGACAGGTTTCTCATCCCTTGTTGCCTTCACATTGAAAATCTAGACTTTCAGTGGTAAATTTAACACATACAAGCAGTAATAATTCAACAGCCTCTGCTAAAGGAGAGCTTGAACTAGTTGTGCTTTCTTGCTAGAAAAACTTATGAAGAAATGTGAGAAATATACAGGAAAATACAAGGAAAAGGCAGTCTTGTTTAAACTGATGGTAACATGTATTATAGATGTGTTACTCGGAAGTGCAACCATACTGAATGATGGCCTTGCTAGAGACAGAGTAGAAGAGCTTTTGGTGCATTTGGAGCAAATGTATATTAGGGAAGTACATGTGGCCTTTTTTGATGCTGGCTGCTATAGATGTAAGGATCTTACCATGAAGATTTACATTTTCTATGATTTAGTGAGCACTGAATAGAATACGTGTGTGTATGTGTGTCTGTGTGCGTGTCTGTGTGTGTGTCTGTGTGCGTGTCTGCGTGTGTGTCTGCGTGTGTGTCTGTGTGTGTATTTAAGACTGAAAAACAGAAGCAACTTTCAGTATAGTAGTGGAAGAGTATTAACAACAAGATTGAGTGATTTATGTGGAGGTTGTGTAGGCCAAATGCAGTCAGGAAAGAGGCCTGAATTTTAGGACTTTGTCCTAAGATGCTCATGCCCTATGTACTGGACTTATTCAGCTGTATGTCTGACAGGTGTTCAGATTTAGGAAAGGAGGGGTCTTGTCCATAGAGTACTACTTAAGAAATATTAGAAAAATTAAACTGAGAAATTTCATCTTGCCTTGCTATAATTTTTAATTTCAGAAAGAAATTGTACATAAGGAATTGGTGGATAACCTCAAGTTCATGGTAGTGTTTTGACTGAGTCAGAGTGTAATAAAGATTTTTTTTTTATTTTATTGCTATTAATTTTACATCGTTATACACTGCTTTAAGAGGGGGTAAAGTGAAATTTGGTCATTTTTCTTATGTTTCAGTCTCTACTATTTTTATATTATCTCTTTGAAAATCTTACCAAATGTAAATGGTTTAGGAATATATAAAATGCACAAAGCAAAATATTTGAAAGGATCACATCACTGCCATTGCATGCTACATTTTAAAATAGTTACTCACATCTTTTTTGGACTGTGGGCCAAATATAGGTACTGACATTTCTCCAGCATTAAATGATGTTTGCTTGTCATTAGCATATATGAGCTGCCACAGAACTTCGTTGCTTATCTGCCAATTTTGGCAACAGGGCTGCAGAGTAATCTTTATCCAAGACCATCTTAAGGTAGAAAATTTCTCATTTGTCAAAATACTACTTCTCTCAGTTCCACTCTATCTGACAACTTGCAGCTGTAGACTTTTAGTTGAGATCTGCTCTACAGTTCTGTGCACTTTCCCTCACTTGCTTTCTTATGAGTAATGTCCAAAAACTATTTTAGTGTAGACTCTTCTTTGCTTGTCACAACACAAATTAGAGTGAGGTCTTTTAGAAGGATACTGATTTTTATAAACGTAGTTTACAAAATTCTCCCTCATCTTCGTGACTAAAATCAGAGGCAGTGGCACTTCTTCATCCCTATTCTTAGCAAATCTGGAAAAAAAAAATCCCAGCTTTTACATAGAACACTATAATTTTATACAAGAAAAAATACCAGTAGTCCAACCATAAGTGAACTAAGAGAACTGATGGAAGAAGAGACCAAGGATCTTTTATCACAGGAATCTAAAAATAAAAATACCAGTTTGCAATAATCAGTTTTACACACACACTGTGTGTGTCTATGCATGTATAAAAATTTTTTCACAAAGTTTTCTGGAGACAAGAAGAAAGGAAATAGTATCTGCACCATGCTTTTAAAGAGGAGAATTTAGGTTGCTGTCTATAGTCTTAGAATGTGTTATCTTTTTCAAATGAACTGTTTTCCAAACAGCTCTGCATCTTTCTAGAGTCATAGTCTTTGATTCTGTGCTAAAAGACTTCACATTTCTTCTCTAATGTATTTTCAGGCTTTCTCTTTTCTATTTTATTTTATTGATCAGCACACTGGAAAACTCTCATCCCAGCTAAGAAACAACAAGTTATTTTTCTGTCGCTGAAACAGCTCTAGATCAAGTCAGAAAGAGGTAGTAGAGGCAGAGAGAACCCCGAGAGTTGGTTTAGGATGAGTGAAAAAAAAAAAGATAATATAGTCACAAAGACAAATCCTTAGAAGTAAAATATATCTTGAAAACCTTTATTTCTGTATTAGCTGAATTATAATGTAATCTTTAATTGCATGATCATGTAATTTTGCTGTCTGTGAAAGTGAAAAATGCCACAACTTCATCAAAACTTAGTGGGTTTCCATGAAACCAAGAAATAATATTTCTTAGATGTGCGATCCAAACCTTATAGGATGAAAAGTCTGCTGTCATCTAAGGAATTCCTCAAATACGGATTTTGCTGTGGGCTGGGGTTTTCTCAGAGTGTCTAGGTAAATGACACTTCCAGCCCTTTGTGTGAAATACGAGGTTTATGAGTAGAAAAGCATAGAAATTCTGACATCAAAGAGAGAGAATCCTAGATATTCATTATCCCATAAGCTTTACAGAAAGGCTTCAATGGGATAAATCCCCTTAGTTTTCGTATAGTAACAAAATTTATTGCTGATGGTGGAGCAGAAAAAAGCAATAGGAACAGCTTCTGTCATAGAAGTTTTCAAATACTCTTTTGATCGTCTGTACTCATTTCCCTTCCTTGTATCTCTGTCCCACTGGTCTATATCACTTCTCTCTTACTTATCTCCATCTTCTCTCCTTCGTTCCAACTTTCAGCTATATCTCATCAAGTCTTAATATTCCCAGGCTGGTGTGCTTTATATGGTGATCTGCCTGGTTTGGGCTCACAGCCCCCCTTCAGCCTCCAGTCCCCTTATAATACTCTAAATAGAGACACACAAAGAATCTAAAAATCCTCCACTAACCCCTCGTGTTGCATCTTCTGTTTGATTTTGCAGGAACTGTGTTTTCATTATTCTGTTTTCTTTTCTCTCCAAGTTAATTAAAGTTAATTGATTAATTGGTACTCTGCTATAGCAGCTGGAAAAGCATCAATCTGCAGAGTGATCATATGTGTAGAGCATGTCTAATTTGTTATCTTATGTGAAAAGGCCAGAACTCCTTTTAAATTAGCTTTAACTAGGTGTATTTTCCAGAAGGAGCAGTTAGGTTAGAGTACAACATAATAATCACAGGTTCCACCCAGGTTCTCTGCAACAGACGCACTTGAAGTTAGATCACAGAATCACAGAACACGCCGAGTTGGAGGGGACCAACAAGCATGGATGCAGCTCTGTTTCCAGTGAGACAACTTCAGGAATCCATCTTCATCTGTTAAAATGGTTTCTCTGGGTTCTTGCACTTTGTATTGTCACCACTACGCCTCGCAGACCCTCTGGTGAATAAGAAATTTTCACATTTAGGGGGAAAATCCCCACTCCCTTTAATAATATTTTGGCTTGTTTTTCCAAGTGAGGCAACAGAAGCTGGATACTTCCAGAAGTCAATGGTGGCAATTGAAATGATGTGTTTAGAGCTCTAATTTAAGTCCTATTTGGATGCTACAATCAAATAAATTCATCTTTAACAGTGAATTTTTAAAAATTGGGGCATTTTTTTCAGTTCATGAAGTTTGCAAGTAGAGTCCACTGCTCCAGTGACAGTGAACAGACAAATTGGCAGTCATCCATATGTACTGCACAAGAAAACCTTAAGTACATCCAACTAAAACTTTAAAAATGCTGAATTTATCAAAAGCATTGATTTGATTTGAAATATTTCCTTTTAATTTCATTTTGTGATCAATTCCAAAATTGTTCATTCTTCTCCTGATTCAAAACTTTGAAAATATAAATTTCAAATTATATTTTGACTAGACAAAAAAATTATTTTCTTGCTATTTGTTTTATATGAGCAATTGAGTAAAGAAAAAAAAATCATAAAATATTTTCTGGTTATTGAAATTTCTGTAGAAACAAAGATTTGATTATCTTCAGAATATGGTAGGAAGATATACATGCTGTCAACTCTGTAATGTTCTTCCAGTATCTGCCAGAGGCAACACCTGAGTTTGATGGTTTTCTCTGAAACTGCACACTAATATATTTGCTTTCTGTAGAATAATTAGTGTTTGTGCCCAGGGAGAGCTAGAAAATTAATTTCTGAAGGCATGTTTTCTTTATTTTCCCAGAAAATGTGGTAGAGTATATAGTATGTCTCTGTAATTTATCGGAACAAGAAATTATGATAATGAAGGGAAATTGTCAATTTATGAATTATTTATTTTAATAAACTGTAGATTCACTTACACTTTCTTTCTAGAACCATAGATTTGTACCTAAATATTTTCATGTGCATTTAAAGGTGTATCATCATACTTTTAAACTCATCCCATAACTACATAATATCTATTAGATAGGTTGAGTCATTAAAAGATTAGTTCTCTATTAAAGACAGAAATTTTACTTCATACTCTGCTAATGTAATGATTTCGTAGTTTAAATTGTGTATTAACACATTTTTTCTCATTTTATTTTGTGATTTTCTTTAAAGCTTAAAAAATATTCAGATTCAAAGATGTGGCACATTTGAGAAAGTAATTATTAGTGCTTTTATCAGATAAGCTGGACACTGAAAGAAAATGACCTAATTTTTTTGAGCAGTGAACATTAACATTGAGGTTATTATTTTTCAAGGCCACTTTCTTTTTAGAAGGACTCAGAAACTTGTAAAATGTTACAGGGAAATGCAATTTTTCAAGCACAAAAACTTAAAGGTCAGACCTCATTGTTAACATAAATAAAGCTTCTGACATCTAAGCAAATGATAATATAGATTTGCTTAGAGATTACATTTTAAATGAATGCAGTTCATTTATTTAAAGGAAAGTGAAATAAATTAAAACACAATAAAAAAGGAGATCACCGAAAAGAAAAAATCAATATTCTTCCTATTTACAGAATCTAATGTGAAAGTCATCATTTAGAAGAAACAACATATTAATTTGGTAGGAGAAAAATCACTATCACTTACAAACACCACCACCACCAAAACCACATAGATCACATAATTAAAATAAATTATATTTTCATAAAAATAATTAAAACATTTCTAACTTCAATACAAATAATTAAACATTTGCTTTAGCAATGTCTTCAGTTTGTTGGGGTTTTGTCATTTCATATTTGGACAGACATTGTTACATTATTATTTCTAAAGCCTCTGTAATTCTATTCCTCCTTATCTTCGCTGCAGACAGCAGAAATCTTCTTTCCCTGAAACAACTTTATTATTTGTTGGTTGTTCATGGAACAAGAAACACAGAAGGGGTGTCTTTCTTGTTATATGGAAGGTATGCAAAGGATTCATTTGGACAAATTTAACATCTAGAAGTAAGATGCAGCCACCTGGTGCTTGCTGTGTATTCCATGGAAAAGAAGGCATCTCCAGAAGAAAACATGTGCCACTCACAGACAGAAAGGTCAGCAGAATTGCTGACTGGTTTTCTCCACCTCTTTAATTACAAAAGAAAGCTCAGACCTGGATGGCTTCCTTAAAGGGGAGATGAACCTCACTCAGTGCCTCTGTGTGCTTTCAAGTAGGATGTAGCATCTGATGTGATATTCTGTTCTGTGAGCTGGACCCACATAATCATGTGACATCAACTCATATGGGAGGCTCCCAAGTAGTTGCTGTTCATATGCTACAAGCCCATGAAAGATGGAAGGATTTATTAATGAAAGAGCACTTTGCTGCATCTTCCACCTCAGAAAAGATGTTTTATCTGCTGGATACACCCACAGTGTTTGCATTTGCTGGTTAAGTTTTTGTGGGCAAAATGTTGACCAAAGAACAAAATCTGTGGTATAACTGTTAGAATTAAATACAATAGTTCTTTGGAGAACTGTAATGTAATTCTGGGTAACTACAGGAATTTTGAAATAAATGTGGTCTTTAAGAGACCATCTCTAATCAATCCCTTACAATACCACCAGAGTAACAAAACATGCCTGTCAGGGAAAACAATATGTGGAATCGATCTAATATTGATTGGAGAGTCACTGAATAGCTTCTTTCTAGGGTCTCATTATTTTCTATTTAATATGTAAATGATGATATAAATCAGTTATAAATATTTCATTAAGTTTTATTACTTGTTTTGTAGGGTCTTTTTTTACTGTAATTAAAATAAAATACTTGGAAAGTCACAGACAAAGTCTGTCAACTAACATTCCACTATTTAATGAGTTAATCTTGCATAGGGGCTACTAGGGAGCAATTCCTCGATGTAAACATTTAGCATTGTATTAGCCACTCCATAATGTTTATTCTGGCCTCCAGTTGCCTGCCTGGAGGGTGAGGTTCTCCTTCTACAGTCCATGCCTACCAAATACCTCAGCAAATTGAAACAGAATCAAATTTGAGCTCACACAGCCTAATCTGTGTGTGAACAGCTGAACCCCATACTCCAGATTACACCTTGTGTCCTGTGATAACAAGATATACAACATGTGCAGCAAACTTGTTGCTTTAAAAAAATCTACTGGCTTCCTAGTGTAGTACAATAGAATGCCAGCAAATAATGATCTTTGGTCACTTGTGTTTTAGGGAGACCTAAATTATAACGCCAAGATAATTATTATTTTCTTTCAAAAGTGAGTAGAAGTTTTGATCACTCATATTAAACAGGTGATGCAAGACAGAAGAAAGGCTACATTTTTACAGCAGTAAATTTTAAAACATTAGATCTTTAAAAACAGATTTTAGACTAAGTAATAAAAAATTTAAGTCTTTAATTCAAAGACTAGTTACTTTAAGGCTAATTTGAAATTTCTAAAATGAAGGTAGGTGGATAGATGTATTTTTCAGAAGAATAGTCTTGAACATACCCAAACCATATGCTAAGGGAAACAGCAATGTGTGGCTTGAAAGTTCTGGAAAGAAGATTTAGGATAGTCTGGTGTCAGCTCATTTCCTGTCTGCCAGAGTGATGAAGACCTAATGAAGTAAAAATGTCTCTTTCAATTTTCAAAAGATACAAAAGTCTTTATAACAAAAAGGCACCCAGGAAAACTTATTAGGAAAAAAGTCTGACTTCCTTTTGCAATAGTAAATTTGGGGAAAAGAAAATGTCTGGTTATTTTACATCAAAATATCATGACCCTAAGTCTATCAAATTTGTCTATAACTGCTCGACTATCACAAGTCACTGAAAAAGAGTGAAGCGCTTGTTAATGAAAAAGAAATAACATTTCCCAAAGCAAAGTTTTTAAAACCAAGAAAGGTTTACAGAATTTTTAATAAGTAACTAAATACAATGTGTTCTACTGAGATGCCGTTAAAAAATGTAAGATGCAGGAAAAAATAGGTATCTGAGGGATGATAGTTTTTCATGTTATAATATTTCTAATTTACAAGGGAAAAATCTTGCATTAAAATAAATAAATAAATAAATAAATAAATAAATATTAATATATTTTATCATCATTAGAATTTTCACCTATCCCTCCCTCAAAGGTTGGATTATTTGTCTTTGATTTAATACAGTCAAAGTTAATCAACACAAATAGATGTGGCAATGTTTACTTAGTTAAGATGATTGGAAGGAAAGTATTTTCAGATATGGCTCTGTTATTGTGGGGATAATTTAACTAATTTTTCTGAATATTTGTAAAAAATTTGTTTATCTTCCTCTTAATATTGTTTATAGAATTCTAATGATTTATTAATGTATAGAAATCAATGCATCCTTTCTTCTAATAAAGCAGTCAGCAGCCTGGAACTTGCTTCTGCTTCCACTAGACCTTTTTAACACCATTATTCAAAATCCTGTAGGTTTTTCCAGGTCAAGTAATCTGCTTTTCTAATTAGTTATCATGTGATTATCATTAGATTGTAATTAACTGTCACTATCCTGTATATGATCTGTTCTGTGATTGGAGAGGAGAGTGGAGCCCAGGAGTCTATTTTGTCTCCTCTACCTCAGGAGCAGCAATGCCCATTCCCAACAGGCTGACAGAGATAGAGGTGCACGAACTGAAGGACAAGCCATAGCTGCTACATTCCTTTTGTTTGTTTGTTTGCTTTGAGTGTGATGATAAAATAGGATTTTTTGTCTTTTTCTGTTTGTTGAAGGTGAGTTTTCAAATTAAGCAATACCTCACAGACAAGAATGCAAATAATAGTGGCTACTTTCCAACACGGAAATCCTATCCTGCTCTGTTAGTGTATTTGTTTCAAATACTTGCAGATTGAATTATGAAAACAAGGATTATAAATCTTTGATGTGAGTTGCTCATACTCATTTCCCAGAAGTCATTTACCAAAAGTGCATATTTAAATGATTATTTTTTATTTGTTACATTTTTGAGAGTTTTTGAATAAGTAAGCTTCCCAGATGTTCCTAAAATATACCATTACCTGCAGTTTCTTTTTTGTTTGTTCTAAGTTACCAACTTCTTTGCACATATTCCCTAACCTACCACTAATGATAATAATAACAGTAAAAAAAGTAGTTTTGTGACTGTTGAGGTTTAAAGTGCTGAATTACAACATGGTAGGCTACCAATTACTTTCAAACAGACAATGCTTTCACCATGACTCTCAGTCTTGTCATAAGTTGAATTTTAGAAAGGATAATTGTAATCTAAATGCTGAAATTTTGTTAGAAGTGAGAAATCAAAGAAATAGCGTTTAATATTTTCCTTCATGACATGCTAATCAGTGACTTTTATTAGACTCTTAACAGCAAATACAAGTACTAAATATCAAAAATTCTTGTGCTGGAAACTGCTGCAGTGGCAGAACTGAGATCGTTCAAATCTACCCTTCACATCACAATCAGTACATTTCTCTGCTTAATAGGGCTTTTTCTCTACTGTTAGCTTTGTGGTGATGAAAAACACATTCTGGCTTTGTGTCAGTACTAGAAATAGGACTTTCAATCATAAAATCTTTTGCCACTCTACCTCTGTGCCATGAAAGTGATTGAACAAAAAATTCAGTCTGTCAAGCAACAGTCAACAGCCACCGTGACAGCTGATTTTGTGCTGATCAAGGCTTCTAGAGTGGAAGCTTGTATTGTCCTGGGACTACTGATGGCCTCAACTGCCCAGCAAAAGTTAAAGATGAGTAATGCTAAATGTAAGGTAAAATTTGTTATATGATGACACTTATTAGACTGTAAATCATGAGACATATAGAATATAAGACTTGAAATTAAAGTATATATGGTGCATTCTGTATGGATAACAGAAGAGGAAGAGATTACGGTTTCTTAACTCTTTATCTTCTCACTTTACCATCAGTAAATCTATTACATTGGATTTCTACACATGATTTTTTAAACTTAATCATTCATTATGTTAGTGTATTTTCTGTAGTTTTTTGGAGGGTTATCTTGTGAGAAAGCAATGCTATGGTATGGGAAATGCTCTTGGCATAAGTTACTTCAGAATAAAACAACTGCTTTATTAACAGCATTAAATATAAATTATTTGCTTCTAAGGGAAATATTAGGCTTTCAACTGGAGAAAAACTTGCAAAATTCTGTTAGGGAAGCTAAATTCTGGCATTATAAAACCTACCACCGCTGAAATGTTTACCTTTTTGTCTGTGTTGCATTGCAATGTAAAGCCTCTAAATTGGCAAAGCAACAAACAAACATTTAAAAATAAATCTTTAGAGCTGGAAAATGTGCATTGGCTTTTTTGTGTCCTTGGTTTAAGCACTTTCCCATAGCCAGCATAAACCAACTCAAAAAAACATGGTGGCTGACCATAACGTCTAGTCTTCTGTGAGACCTGTCCACTCTGTGACTGATATTTCTTAAAGAAAAAGAACTTGATTGATTTGGATGGAGTTTCTACAGACCCTTATGATGTGCAGCTTGACCATCTCAGTGCTAAGTTGGAGCTGGTATATAGAATTGCAAAGCTACAGGACATCTGGCAAAGAAACAATGGTCATTTCTTCTGCTGCAGTGGGCACTTGGGTGTCATGTTGGGTTGTCAGGGTTGAGGAAAAAAACATAAGTCAATCTCTACTGAGGATAAAATAATTTTCCTTGGAAAATGAACTTTAACTAAATCAAGATGAAGAAGAGGCAGTCCAGGTTCTACAGCCCTTTTAAAACATACAGCAGACAAACAGTAAGGAAAATGAGATATTTGTATTATCTGACTAAAGCTATTTGTTTTTTCTATTAAAAAATGGGCTCTTATTTTAAGAGAACAACAGAAAAAGCTGTGGCCTCCTACCTGAAAGTTCACAATAAACTTTTTGGTTTTTCTTGAAGTCCAGAGTCAATGGAATAAGTATATTTTCTTTCATTCTACCTACTGATTATATTAAAACACTTTGAGACAGAAAAATGCATGTATATATTTTTAAATATTTGCCTAGACTATCAATCACAGACATGACTATATAATAAAAAAGGAAAGTCATAAACCAGCTCTGTCGCATGTCTTGTCAGAATTTAGGACAAATTCTGTTGCAGGAAGCTGGAAGACATTTATGGTTGTTATTTTGGAGCAGTAATATTTTGCCAGAAGGGAAAATGCTTTGCCTCAAATCACTGTCAAGTTTTGCAACTGAATCCAAAACTTTCTTATGACTCAAGTTTTTGGGTTTTTTTCAGTTATTTTTCTGAACTTAGAACTCAGTAGTCAATATAAGGATACAAATTCCTCATTAAAGTTTGGAAATAAATTCTAGAATGACACCACCCACTACCATGAAACTACCTAATAGTTCCTAATGACACAAAAATGTCCCTTGAACCAAGCAGAAGAGTACTAAAAATAACTGTATTTATATAAAGTTGTATCACACTGTAGTATAGATAAAGTTGTGTGTATATATATCATATATATAAATATGTGTGACATATATACATATATATGTATGCAACATATGTATTATTAAAGGTATTGTAACATTTTAAAACGAGACATCCCTAAAGATGGAATTGAATACAGTTGCTGAAGAAAATAAGGAAATAAATCAAAAATGGTGGTACATTAGTAAAGAAGATCGCACAGGAAGCAACCCTGGAAATGGAGATTTGGAAATGGCATTCTAATAGTTTAAATTTACGATTGTGTTGTATGAAATTAGCCATACCAAGTCGAAAAACAATTACATCTAGGTTAAGTGCCTTAATTTTGATCCCAGACTGTGGCAGACCAGGCAGAAGCAAGGGGCAACCATATTATTATATTTTTCAGGTGTACTCATACACTCCATTAGTCAGCTGTCTTGAATCATTCTTTAGGGGTTTTTTTCTCACATGAATTAAGAGAAATGTCTTGAACCTATGCAAACAGAGGCAATCATTTGCCTGCATGCAACTACAAGCAAAGTGATAGAGTATGTCCTGTTTTGAACTTCTAGTCTGATGATGTCAGTCCTCTGATTACATTTTTGTTTTATGACAAAAAATAAACATTCATTCCTTATTCACCTTCTTCTTGGCATCCATGATTTTACAGAATTCTATTGCATATCTGAGGTTTAAAGGTCAGTTCTCATTCAGAAGTGTTTGTATATCTTTGGGAATCCTTGCTGCCCTTCTTTGCTTCTTCTCAAGTCTTATTATCCTTTTGGGGATATGAGGACCATAAGTATTTTATACTCTCTTCCTTTCTTTATCATTCTTATATGTTTTGATTTTATTTTTCACTCTTTAGCCTTTTTACTCTTTTCCCTTTTGATAATATTTTCATAGAACTCTTCATATAATTGCAAATCTTTCTTTAAATAGTAAGGTTAACAACTGTTATATACTGACTACCAATAGTAACTCCTTTGCATTGTTTACATGAAAAAAACAGGATTGTTTCCTTCAGTGTGCATAATTTTAATGTTTTCAGTATTGGTTTATCCGTTGTACTATGAAACTCTATCATATTACTCTCCTTCCCCTTTTGACACTTTTTTTTAAACACTGCTCATTTAATAAAAAAATATTTTTGTTCATTCAAGTTTGGAATATATAAAAATAAACAGGCATTTCTGGTCAGTGTTTTAGCTCTGACATGGTCAATTTTTTAACATGGTGAGTAATGCAAGATGATATGTCTTATACCAATTCCTAGAAAATGATTTCCTACAAAATATTAAAATGAATACAAAATATTAATCCTCACCACCATTGGCTACCCTTATAGGTATAAAATTGTATAGCAGAAATAGGATAGTAAGTAATTCTTCTTATTGTAAAAGAAATAGAAAGCAGACAAGACCATACTAGAAGCCCATCTAGTCTTGTATTTTCTCTTTGGTGCTGTTGAAGATAATATGTGAGCGACAGTACTGTAGCAGACATATTTGCAACAACCCACTTGGAGAGTGTATTTCTTTTTATATTTATCAGACTTTACAGCTTGAAACAAGAAACTTTGATCCTTCATCCTTCAGGTAGTTTCCATCGCTCTTCAGGGCACAAGGTAATCTTTAACTGACAGCACAAAGCTGTGTTTTGAGGAGGCAGATTCCTCCATCATTTTCTACCATGGGTGCATTGCATCTTCCTCTGATGTCCCAGACCAATATTAAAGACAGAGTGCTCTACTCATCAGAGATCTGTTCAAGCATGGCAGATCCTGTGAGATAACAGCTGATCCAGTAAAAGTGCAGCATTTCCTGTCAATACTACGTAATTCCATTTGAAAACACACAGTAATGCATATCAAAAAAGCCAATTGACTGTACTTGTAAGTCATTTTAGACCTGGTACTGTTATATATGCTGGTATGAAATTCAGTATATAGAATACTGGATTTTATACCTTTGATGCAAGCTTTGTAAGTCTTCCTTAATACTTTTTTTTTTTTTTCCTGGAAGTCAAGGTTATCATTTGTTCTGTTTTTCACAAAGCTTTAAATGGGATAAATATTTAAAATTATTTTTATAAGTATTTTTGTTTTCTCTGCGGAATAGAGAAGACAAATGCAAACTGAAATTCCATATTGCTCTCACTCTTTAATTTAAAACTGTTGGTCTAATAAGTGAAATTGATAATAGTCCTTTGTCTACAAAATACTTTCAACAAACACATTAAAATCCGTACAGTTCGATTTCCTGGTCCATCTTGAGTAAATCTCTGTTCTGTGTTTGGTAAATCATTAAGCACCTGCTTGCTGGCTGAAAATGGGGACAGTGATATCTTTGCAACCCACAGAGGCGGTGTGATAGACTAAATCCACTAATCACACTAGTGATCATCTGATTAAAGATCTGAGACCAGTGATCATCCTAATCCAGCAGTTTTCTCAGTCAAAATCCTCAACTGTCCCTTATTTAAGCTGTTTTACAGCAGAGACATTGACTCACCAGAAAAATCAAATATATATTGATAGCTTGCGTGTATTTGGGGCCATGCTATGAATCAGATTGAAAGTGTTTGAAGTGTTCTTGACTCCTCTGTTGACTTTTTAAACTGTTTTATAGTTTTCATTCTCTTCTAGAGTTCAGATCATTAAGTCATTTCATCTAACTGCCTAGAAGCCATATATCAAGATACTCCTTTGGGAAATCCTTTAAATTTTGTATGACTAGGGGATGACTTGTGGGTTGGCTAGCACACATTTTTCAAAAAAACTCTGTTTTGGGATTTAAGCCATACAGAGACAATTTACTCTTTTCCATGGAATGGATGTCAATTTCCAGGAGCTTGCGGGAACACTTTTTAAGTTTTTTTTTTTTTTTTTTTTTTTTTTACATAATGTAACAACACTTTAAACAGACACACTGAAAATTTTGCAGGAGGAAGGTGGTTCGCATGGGTACCACTGCCTTAAAATTTCCAGTATGACCAATAAATACAAGGGAATATCATGCAAGATACAGTCCCAGCGTTAAGTGGCAACATGTCTACGCTCAAAACAGCATGAGACACTTAGAGTTATATTTTTAAGGGTTATTACTTTCTAAGACTTTTTAAAATGGATTCATTTTAAAACTGTCAGTGCAGTTTCTCTTACTCTAGAAATAATTATGTAACACTTACATAACTTCCAAACCTAAATACCTTTCTTCTGTCTGAATTGAAAAAAAAAAAAAAAAATCAGATAAGTACCTGGAAAAGAAATTTTTTGCCTTTTTCATTCAACTACTCAGATGTTTAGTGTTCCATATACATACATATATATATATATATTTAAAAACATATTGTTCTGGAACTCTGCAAAGTATTTTCATGCCTCCTGTAGATAAATTTGGTGCTCTTATAATCATGAAAGTAGAAAATAAATTAGAATGCGCTTAGGGCAGGTTGGAGAGGTCCAATTCTATATTGAACTTCTGAGACTATTGACCCCCTTTTTAAAGCTGTGTGGAATCCTGGAAATTATCAGTTTATTTCTACCTAGATTTTCACCTAATTGCCACAACACAGATTTAAAAATCTGAAAATTATCTTAAATATCAGATGATATGGCAATTTGAATAAATGCTATTTCCAGATATCGTTGCCATATGTTATGTGTCCCTGTGAAGGATGATACTAGTCTCCCATAAATAAGGTATGTCTCTCTTGATCATAGTGTCACCTAAAATATCAGTGCTCATATAATTCTAACTGTGGGGTTTTCTTCTGTTAGAAAACACTATACATTTAGGGGTAACTGCCTTTGGTTTTGATTACGCACTATGTTAATTGTTATTTTAAGTGTGCATTCTTATATAACATGCTTTCACTAACTTTATCTCAGTGTTTTCTAGTTTTCAATTTTCTGTGATTGAACTGAAAACGTAATCATTGGACTTAGTTTTTCTGTAAAAAGAGAAGAAGAAAAAAAATCCAATTTGAATAAATGTTCACTGTTTTTTACCAAAAGTTATCCTGTCAGACTGACTAAAGTCTTGTTATCCAACATAATGTGCACAGAATATTAAATACTGTATAAACTCCCTTGCTGGTGAAGAAATATAACTAAATTTTTCTTTCACCCACATGTGTGTGAGGACAGAACATGTGTGTCTGTATGAAATTTCTGCAAAAAAGGGGTATCTGCTGACATTTTTCACTGTGTGGAGCAGAATAAGCAGCACAGCTTGAGTACGAAACATATGAGATGAAGGAAAAAAACATTGGTATGTAAAAAAATAAAAATTCAATTTTGTCATGCTGCTTCAGTCCTGATCTTTTCCAGAAATGCTTACCAAGATTTTGGTGGCTCCTAGCAGCTTTTGCTGTAGTCAGAACTGCAGAAATGCTTTTTCATGACAATATGCTGTTAAGGAGACAAATTGTAATTCGTCATTTTCTAAAATCTCTGACTTTCTATCAAATCCAGTTCTTCAGATTCATCCTGAGTGGGACATTTTTAGCATTAGTGGGTCAAATCCCCATTTGGTTTAAGGGTGGTGCTCCTGTGACATAGATTTATTTATCAGCATCATCTACATTTGTAAAAAAATTCAGCTCATAGACCTGTGTAGACAAATACTGAAGTGCTTTCTCTGTGTGATTGTCATTGGATTAAGAAATTAGTGACTTTCAAACAGCTTAGTGACCTTTTATGCCTTCGATTAATTCTTCTCAAAATCTTCCACAGACCGATTTGGAGATTTGTTAGTTTTGCATTTGCATGGTAGTTCTGGGAAGCTGTACAGAATGCACTCTTCTTCCTAATTCTTCCTTCCTTTATCAGAGAATGCCAACTTTTCAAACACTGATGCTATTTTACCCTTTTTATGTTAGTTACTGGAACATTTAATTCACTTGGAGATTCTGAAAAGCTTCAAATAACTGTACTCATCTGTTTTGAGGATTCTTATGTTTTTATGCATATTTTAGTTCTTTCTGAAAGATTTTCTAGGACCTATGGGCTCTTCTCTGATGATTCTTTATGACCATTTGTTATGCTTTCCAGCTTGCCATCTTGGATGAATATATACTGCAACTACATAAGTTTGTGTGTGAATATACAAATGTGTTTGTATACACACATATATGAGTGTATGCATATGAAGCAATATGTATACCAACTCATATATATGCATAAGATATTTAGAGTATGCATATATGGATATTTATAATATATTTAGGCATATAAAGAGGCACACAGACCCTTGGTGCAAGAGTGGGTAGCTCTGTAAAACTACCAGAAAGCATGATTTTCTTCTGGTGCTCTTTTCAAGGACTCCAGCTCTTCATGACACTTTTGGAAGTCAAGTGTATAGTAGTATCTGTTCATCATTGTGACAAAGCATTTTTTGTCTTCTGCAAATTGAAGTTCATTACATTAGTGATGATGTTCTCTCAGCAGGTGGTCGATGTCAATTATTTGT
The DNA here is from genome assembly GCA_035041135.1 of Platyrinchus mystaceus. Classification (NCBI taxonomy): domain Eukaryota; kingdom Metazoa; phylum Chordata; class Aves; order Passeriformes; family Tyrannidae; genus Platyrinchus; species Platyrinchus mystaceus. The sequence goes on from JAWWLV010000001.1 coordinate 106,065,340, forward strand.
TGCTTCTGTGTAATGAAAGCTGCTACATATTCATTTCAATTCTGTTACAGAGCTCTGAAGTTCTGACAAGCTGTGAGCAGTTCTTCAATCAGGTAAACTTATGAACAGCTTCCTACTAGTTGGAATCATCTTGTCCTGACTAACCTGGGTTTTCTCACAACTTGTCTCTGTGTTTGCCTCATATACAGTGGCTAGGTTGTCCTTTTCCTTTCTCAGTTTTTAGAGCTTGTTGCAGAAGACAGGCATCCAAACCTCACTTGCTCACTCACTTGTAACAGCTGTTTCCAAATGTTGGACGAGCTGATTTTTTTTAACAGGTGCAGGCACAAGATAATTCTCATTGATCTGAGACTTGGACCAAGTCCACAGGAGTAACTTACCTTGCCCTTGCCAAGTTAGCACAAAGTCTCTAGTCAGATCAAACTGAGTTCTGTTCCTCTGGGAATAACAGCCCTTCTCTCAGGACTAGGATCCAGCTGGCAGATATCAGTCACATGGACACAAAACAACCTGGTCTTAAATCTTGAATAAAGTACTTCTTGATTATACACTATTCAGGCAGAAAAACAACAACAAAAAAAAAAAAAAAAAAAAAAAAAAACCCACAAACCACCACAAACCAAAAAGCAATAAACCAAAACCCAGACTATGGTGTTACATTAAAAATCTCTTTCAAGTCTTGAACCTGCTTCGATACTCAAATTCCCAGTTTCACTTTCAGGAGTCTGACGTAGCTTTGATATATTTTACACATATATAGTTATATATATTTATAAATATATTTATTATTTTAATAAATATATATATAAAATCTCTAGCTCTGAATCTATTGCAAACTTACTTTTTTTTACGTATTCAGAAAAATTTCTAAAAAAAAATATAGGTCTTCTTCCAAAGCCTTTGTTTATCATATGACTCATTAGAGCGTCAGTAACTCGTTGTGTGTTCATATTACACTGGTGACTGAATCTATTGAGAAAGATCAGAGCTATGCCCATATAGTCTCCTTTACTGTCTGTTGGAGCACTCCCTCTGCTACGTGCACATGCACTGCCAGGGTGGATATAGCACCAAAATAGTGAAAGACAAGGCATAAAGAAAAGATGGTTGAAAAGATTTACTTCATGCCCCTCTAGATAATAAGTCACCAGAATTCATTTTTATGACTGAAAACAGGAAGAGTAGTGTAGTGGCCATGGAGCTGCCCCAGTTTACCAGAATTGGTTATTTGGACTTAACACTTTACTGTGTGCATTAGGTAGGTAGAGGGGACCCCTGGTGGTCTAGCGGTTAAGATGCTGCGCTCTCAGCACCAAGGTCGCAGGTTCGATTCCCGGTCCTGCTGCAGGGTCCCCCGGGTAGATGGAGCTCATCAGCCCCTAAGGCCATCCATCTAAGAGAAGGTCACTCGAAACAAACCTACGTCCT
>JAWWLV010000001.1:106076162-106098137 GCA_035041135.1 Platyrinchus mystaceus
TTTCCACCCCCACCCCCCGGCAGGGGGTGGGGTGGGCCGGATTAGGGGCGGCCCCGGGCCAGTCCCGGCCCGCAGGCCGTAGTTTGACAACCCTTGGAATACAGAAAGGTCTTTCTCATCGTCATGACCGCCTTTTAAAAGAAACTAAAAAAATATATATATATTTTTTTTAACTGTGAGCACAAAAAAATATTACACAGGAGAAGAATAAGGACAATATGTTCAACCAAACCTTACTCTCTACCTCTCCACATCTACCCTCTCAACCCTCTTGAAAGACTTACAGTACATTCCAGGGCCAATGTTTCCAAGGCAAAAGTACATGCAAAAGAAGAGTAGGTATAATTTAGAAAGGTGGCAAAGCACAAGCTGTATTTGAGAACTCTGGAATTATATAGTACATCTGTGAGCAACTTCCCTTTCTGAAGTGACTGAAATAAACAATTGTTTTGCATAAAGTTTGTATACTCAGCAAGATAGTGATGGCATTTTCCAAAATGCTTAGATTTAAATTATTTAGATGGTGATCTATGAAGTTTTTGATATTGTCTATATTTAAAGAAAAATGAGTATCTGATTTGTTTTTATTAAACTGCTTTTATTACAATGCATTGCAAATAGGAATTTTTATACTGCTGACATTGTAGACTGAGTTATGAGATATAGGCTGCACGTTAGATTGTGTCTGTTTTTATCGAATTGGTTGAGTGGATGAAGTTTTTAGGTGAAATTTGAAAAGTTCAAACTTTTAGCAAATATTAAGAAGAATAAAGCAGATCTTAAAAGAAAGATACATATATACTGCATTATTTAGAGTCCAGAGATGCAAGTAAGAATAAGTTTATGTAGATTTAATTGAAAGATATTTTGAGTTATTTGTGTTATTGTCTTTTTGGTCATCTGAGTTTGTAAATGTAAAACTCAGATATGTACTGGTAATTGTATTTAATATGAGTGGGAAAGTGGTTTTGTTTCAAATATAAAATGCTTTAAATTGATGGGATTCAACTCAAATCTAAATCTAAAATTATTAAACCTTCCTTTACATAATTTATAAGAAGAGTTTTAGAAATGAGTTCTGTTAAAGTATTCTGCTTTTCTGTAGAATAAAACATCTTGAACTTTGGGAAATGTTTATAGCTACTAAGAGATTTCTCTTTCTTTCTGTTATTTATGTTGAATACTTCTTATATAGCATGTAATTCTGCTGAATCTGAAAGATTGTTTATCAGATAGGTAGATAATACACCACAAAGATGATAGAATCTGTTCCAACTGATTTTTAGTCCTAACAAGCAGTTCCTTTTGTTGTACATGAAATATGTGAGGTTCCAGAATGTCATTATGTCTTGAAAGCAAATAATAATACAGTTTCCTATTCAAAAACAGATCCTTTACTCAGATACATACCACCATAACTACAATTGGCATCAGTAGCAGCTGTGCATATGTAACTAAGGGCAAAGCTTGGCCCTAAATCAAAATCATTTTCTGCTGCAAAAAATATCCAGTTTATATTCAGTTTATATTTTAGATGAGCCATTCAGTTATCTTTCTTTCTTCAGTAGCATATCATAAATTGTAAACCTTCAGTAATTATTTGTTGCATATTATTCCATTGCGTTGCCAAAACAATTAATATGTATTTATGTTATTCTGCAAAAATCAGTCATATGTTCTAGGCAACTCTTGCTATTCTGAATGTTTATGAGACAATCCAAAAATTAAGCACAATAAATACAGTATTGACCTTGCTAATGACAGATTTCAGGTTTTACAGTACCTCGGCAAAGCCTCAGGATTTTTCAGGCTTTGTCAGGACTTCTCTTGGCCTTCTCACAACTATGTTTCACATTATTTAGCTGCAAAAGCAATATTCTAATGACCTATTTCCTAATGGCCATTTACTAATTTGTTTTACTTTTGCTGAGCTCTGTGTAACCAAGCAGTAGAACCATAATTTTTGTATAGGTAATACTACTAAGTAATTATTTTGTGTAAAATGAACTATTTATGACCCTACCATAGTGATGCAGTGTAATGAAACAAAAGACTAGGAGTGAAGCAGAGCCCTTAAATGTGAGGAAACAGCACGTAGTGCAGAGAGTGTACAGGGATGGAGTCATGGCAGAGGTGGCATGTGGTGATATTAGAACTCTAGTGCTATAAAGAACTCATGGGTGGTCAATTTTGATAGGGAAATCCAGCCTTCAGACCTGGGTAAAACCAGTTTATAGAACAGGAGAATGAAGAACAAGATAGGAAAGATGCTTGTTTGACTTGTAAGAAATTCAGGTGGGGGCGTTCCAGTAAAAAAAAACCCCAAAACAAACAAACAAAACAAAACAACAAAACACAACCCAACAAAACAAAAGGCACAAACAACGTGCAAAAAACTATGTTCGAAATATACAGTTGGCCTGAAATGAGGAGCAAGAAGCTGTCAACAGCAATGTGATAGACCTCAGGGAAGGACATGGATTGCTGACGACATGTTACAGTGCCCCACTCCTATGATGCTGCAGAATGTAAGACCTATCAAAGCAGTCAAGGGCAAAGAATAATCTCACAGAAAGGAGTACAAACTACAAGAAATCTCTGTATAACTGTACAATTTTAACTGTCTATTATAACTGCATTATTACTGAGTCTTTCCTCTGAAATAGTTTTCTCCCCTCCCCCCCCTTTTATTTTCTTGTAACTTCTATCATGCAGCTAATAAATTCTTTATATTGCACAAAAGTGGGTTTGGGGTTTTTTTACCTTTTACCAAAAGAAACATTGTGAGCATAACAGGCACACCTTAGTGATCTTCAGCAGAGAATGCAGCCCCTATGTGAAGTAGAGGTGCTTGAGTTTTAGCTTTTATGAAACAGGAGTTTATATAATTTAGTGGGACAAATGTTTGCGCTTCCATGTTTCCATGGAAGTATCTAGCTTATTAAAAATTAGTTTCTTGCTGCCATAGTGTCTTGAAAAGAGAGCCCTCTCTGGTGTCATGAAAATAATTGCTCTACCTCTTCATGATACTTTAGCTATTATGAATTAATGAACTTTACTAACCATCATTAAAACCTCTTCTTATAAATAAAAATATTCATGCCAATTAGGGCAACTCTTTTTCATATTTTATATATATTGATTGATCATTGGGTCTGATCTAAAACCTTATTGTAATTGTTGATAGAAAATGTAGGACCAAGTCCAAGACAGTGAAGATAAATAAGTAGAAATGGAAATGAAACTCATAGAAAACACTAAATATTATCATAATCTATTCCTTATTTGCATTTCTGTCCATCCTCCCTCAGTGTTTTAAGATCTTTTCTAATGAAAGAAAACAGCATGTTGAATGTCAAGAGCTGAACAAGAACTGAAACTCATTTTTAGGATGAGGAAAGTGACATGAAATTGAATAGAACTTTTACCATCAACATTATTCATAAGGACCATTTGTTGATTAAACTATCTGTTGTACTCTCAGCATGTCATATCACATCAATCACATATGAATTTAAATTAAAGCCGTATTCCAAAAAATAATAATTGCCAAGTTGCCACGTGTACCATCTGAGTGCTAAATTTAAGCTTTTGCAGTACTTCAGCAGCTGCATGAAGCTATGAATAATTCATTAACTGTATGAAATAGTAGATTGGAATTAACCAACTAGTTGCATATTTTATCTAATGTTTAGAATTGAAGAAATATAACTAGCAAATTCACCAGATTCACCTAATGAAAAGCAATTATTTTGTGCAACATTTGGAAGATCTTCCTAATCCTTAATATATACTTTAGGCAAACAGAGAGGAATTGAGCTAAATTTCAGAACTGCAGGGTGAAAAAGAATGAAATAAAAGAAAGAAAGAGGAAAAGAAGATCTTCTGCTGGACATACAAGTGGCTTGTGAAATGGCTCCAGGGGTTTTTGTTCTTGGATTTCTTAACACGCAACAGGTGGGGTTTTTTTTTAAAGGCTTGCTTTCATTTATCATTTTTTGTATTTTTAGATGGAAGGAAACATTATATACTTTCTATGCACACCAGAAATGATATATTTTTTTCCTAAGTAACAAGCATTACAGTCCATATTCTCCATTCCTGAATTGCCAGAGATAGGTTGGTACTGGACTTTCACATTTTTTGTAGCTGATAAGAAACAGCAACTATCTCATAGAAGGAAACTGAAATTTTTCTATGCAGATTTCTTTTTATATTGGTTTTATATTTTATATCGGTTGGCTCAAAAGTAATGTATTTTTAAAGCCAGGAAAAGGAGTGCATTGTCTCACCAAGATGTGTCTTAAATCACAGGATTTTATAGGCTCACAGACTCTCAAGTTGGAAGGAACCCATGAGGATCATCGAGTTCAACCCCCTGCTCATTACAGGACTACTTAAAACTAAACCATGTGACAAAGAGCACCATCTAGATATTTCTTGAACTCTAACAGGCTTGGTGCCATGATCACTTCCCTGGAGAGTCTGCTCCAGTGACTGACCCACATTCTCAGTGAAAAACCTTTTCCTAATGTCCATTTTGAACTTTCCCTGACGCAACAAAAATCACTCTGTCTGAGGAAAGGATTTTCGCTTTCAGAAAACTGCTGGCTTTGGAAGCTGACAGGGTATGTGTCTTCCTCTTCATCACAGTGGCAGGGTGACTCTTGAAACCTTTATTGTGCATTATGCTGACCTCATGCCTCCAGGTTGGCGCCCTTTAAGCTGGCAGCTTAAACATTTCGATCGTGGAGCTCATGGACATATGTGATTGTAACTGGGGTGGGGAAGTTGATAGTTTTTAGGATGGTATTCCCTTTAGTCTGTGAGAGCAGGTACAATAACACATTCTGAAAATTTGTGACTGAGACTGCAACATGATTCCTAAGGGGAAATAGGAATTAATAAAAGCATATCCTGTGTTGAAAAAGAGAATCTCTGTCACTGAGGAAATATGTGAAGCCTCATTCCTAGAATGCCCTTCGCCTACTTTCTTTTAAAGTCATACTTTCACATGTAAAGCAGGATGGGAAGATGTTTGTGATACTATCTGTAACTTGTGTGGGACTTAAATGATTTTAACTTTTTTTTGTTAACACAGATGCTTATTCATTCTTAGTGAAAAGAAATTTTAATCTAACTACTTTTTTGAATGATTTATAAAAATCATATCTAGGCCTTCACTTCTGTATTATACTGGTATCTGTAAGTAGTAGAGGAGCATTTATCCCACCTACTATGAAGTGGTCAAATCATGCCAAGTCAAATTTAGGAAATTGTGTAATTTAGGGCACAACACAACAATGTATTTCCTTGCCTTAAAATTACTGCTGCTGCTGCTACTACTACTACTACTACTACTGATGGGGGGAGAGGGAGGGTGTCACATGAAAAGGGGAGGTTTCCTTGACACTTAGTGTTGGGTGATTTCCTCAACCCTTAGTGTATGATTTGCCTGTCAGTGCCCCGGGAAAGCTGAGACCTTTGTGCCCGACCAGTCTGTCAGTGTCCCATTGTGGGTACCCTTCACTGAACAATCCTGCTGGATCAGAGGGAGATTCAACTGCCCTTTTCAGAGAACTACACCAACAGCATAAGGCAGACCCCTCAGTGGGTCTTCCGACTTTATTCCAGTGTGTTTCTGCTGCTGGCAACTGCCAGTGAAGGACTCACTGTAAAAATTTACAGAATAACACTCTTTATTAATACAAAATAGTAAATGGCTAAGGTTCGAAGAATGGCAGTGATAGTACCTGACCACAAAACTGTATTCAAAGCAATACACAGACAAGCTCTAATCCCAATAAAAGTATTCAGAGCATATAGAGTATGGTTCTTCCCTAATAGGCATCCATATGGGGGGAGAAGACAGGTTCAGCCTGTCAGCAGATTCCAGCAGTTATGATGGAGTCTTCCCAACTTTTCCTTCATTCTTTGCGTACTTTTATAGTGTTTCTGTATGTTTAGGTGGAGCTTGAGTGACTTTAGTTATAAATATCTGTTGTTGGTTGGTGTAAAATTCTCTCGCTTCACTCTTAAAGATACAGTAAAAAAAATGTAGACTGGTGATTGCACTTTGGAGGCAGGTAACTTTTGGATGGAGGTGTGCATTAGTGTTTTAATTAGGTTTTAATGAACCATGTTCATCTGAGGAGAGAGATTTCACCACAGTTGGTGGCTCAGCAGCAGGACATCTTCTCCTGTCTCCCTTGGTTGACAGGTGCTATGAGGTTTTATCAGCTGCAAAGTGCCACTGAGTTCCACTCCCTGCAAGGATTTCTACAGTGTCTGGCCACAGTGTCTCCACTCCACCCTCCATTCCATCCCCCTTAGCAGATGCTTACTGTTGTAGGGGAAATCCTCATGGAGCTGCCAACCATGTTCCATCCAGGGAGTAGCAGCTGCATATTACCCTATAATTTCCATAGCACTGCAACTTCTGTTCGAATTTGAATATAACTTTTCCATTTCCTCTAATTTTTACCCCCAGCCGTCTTCCCACAGAGGGGCAGGAAGGGAGGGAGAGAGAGAGAGGGTGAAAAAGGGAGGAAAGGGAGAGAGGACAGAGACATGGGGAATGCTACCAGTATAGTAGAAGCAGCATAGCAGTAATACAAAATGGTATTACTTTTACTTAGAGCAATATATCAGTCTCTTGGTGTAAAATAATTGCAGTGATGCAGTACTCTAATAGAGGGAACTTTTTTGAAGAGTTTAAGGTACTCAAGAGTTTAAGGTACTGTTCCCTTTATTTGCGTTGCAACTGCTTATACATAATAAACCAGGGGATTACAACTGCCAGTGCTGTAAAGATGTCTAAATGAGAAAACTCCTAGTCCAGGCAAAACACTCAGAAGAAATAAGTAAAAGTGAAGAGGCAAAATGAAGTAACAGTGCAGTGAGTTTTTTAATGAAAAGCAGTTGATTAAGGTGATGGGTGGTCTGATTGAATGAGAGAACAGTTGGCCTAGTGCAAAATTTAATTCATTGAGGTTAACAGGAACAACTCTCTACATAGATATTGTACTTTGTCAGCCTCTTATTTTGCTTCATCTTTTTCCCACTCTATCAAGGAGACAATTGAATAAAAACTTTCAATGCAGGTTTGTATAATGCATTGCTGTTTCTGATTTTTTTTTTTGTATGATTTTTTATGGTGTTACCAAGTACATACATAAAGACGGATATTTGTTCCATCACCTAAGCTTGTTTTTATAGCAACTCAAAAAATCTCTCAGTATGATATATTTCTCAGGATCTCAACTAATTAGGACAATTGGTCAAATGGCACATTCCTGATTCTGCCAGTGTATATGAAAATTAAGAAAATTCTGCTCTAGTAGATAATTTTGTAGTGACAAAAGATATATTATTATGTATAATTATTCTGTGTAATTATAATATTGTTTAGGACTTACAAGATGACTCCTACCTCAGGATCTCAAAAAGTTCCTCAGAAGAATTTGATTTGTGTTCAGGCCGTAGTATATCTGCTGCTCACTCCATTTCACAGATAGGGAAAATAAACTATAGAAAGTCAATGTATGTGCAAAAGCCTATGCAGTAAGCCATTGAAAGAAGCTGATTGAAGTAACTAGAATCAAAATTTTGTCTCTTTTTTCATTCACTAATTTCTGATGCAATCAAATGCATGCTAGATTGTATGTCTTAGGCGTGTGTCCTCAGAGGTCTCTTCTAGAGTATACACACAGAGTATGTTTGGCTTTAACCCAACCCACCTTATAGATGCTTCAAGTAGCAGAATCCAAATTTGCATATCATAATTAAAATCTGGGAAAAATGAAAGAACCGTGGCCTACAGACTTGTCTAAGAGGGGCAGCAGCTCTCAGAACTGCTCTTGGAGCAGCAATTTCCTTAATACCTCCTCCTCCTCCTCCTCAGGTCTTGTTTGAGTCACAGTTGTATCCATGCCCTTAACAACATATCCATAATGCACAGATACTCCAGTGTAAAGACTTTGAATTGAAAACATTGGCAATGCCAAGTAAACATCTGTCACTTTTCATGACAGGTGAAAAGTGAATAGCAACAAAGAAATTGCACAATTTTTTGTTAGAATTTAATTATTTCTGTTTTAAAGTTTTAAAAATAGCATCAAACAAAAAATAGATTTCAAAAACTTCAGTTAAAACATTTCTTTACATCCCACTGCTTATCATCAACATCAACCTTTATGTAGCTCAAAATCCCCAAGGTGTCTTTCAGATGTTGTGTTTCAGTGCAAATCTACTCTTTCCTTCCTGTAATATAATTTCAGCTTCCTCCTAATAAATATATACTTCAAATGTTTCTATTCCATATTAAATAATATTTTTTGAAGATGAAGAATCTGTGAATCAAACACAGAAAATTTCCAGTCATCTAGAATCTATGTAGATGATAGGGAAAGAAACTTCATCATGCTGAAAGACATTTAATTAATGTTACAGTCATCCCCACGATACACGACATGATTGACATACAGAACATCTGGGGTTGTGCAGGTAATAAACAAGGAATCAATAGTCCATATAGTCCACACTTCAAATATTTTGCAGCTATTAGATCTTTTACTTTAAAAAGATGTAGAAGAAACAGAGACATCAGATTAAAGTTATTAGGAAGAAAAGTAAAAGAGAAAAATAAAGGATAATTATCCCATAGCAGAAATGATCAAGGAGTAGTGGACATAAATTAAAACACAAGCAGTTCCCCTAACTTCTTTCCATTGAGGGTGGCAGAGCACTGGAACAGGCTGCCCAGCGAGATCTTGAGTCTCCCTTTCTGGAGACATTCAAAGCTCACCTGGACATATTCCTTTGTCACCTGCTCTAGGTGACCCTGCCTTGGCAGGGGGGTTTGACCAGATGATCTCCAGAGGTCCCTTTCAGCCCTGACAATTCTGTGATAATAGTAATTAAAAGAAGAAATATTTTTGAAAACATTTTTTACCACAAAACGTGGAGTTCAGGGTCACTGTGTCTTATCAGGCATTTACAAAAATAATTAATCATTATTACAGAATGCAAAACTATGTAGTGTTAAAACATACTATTGATGTGGAATTGTGAAAACAAGCTAGAGGGCATAAGTCAGACTTCATCTGATTTTGCAGAATTAAGAGGAAATGTTCCTTGCAGCTACTCTATGAATGTATAATACAGAAACCTTCCTTCAAATCCAGCTTATCCAAAATGTTGTATTGAACCACGTCCAGACCCTGTGGGCTTTCTGCTACATAGTTTGGGACTGGGGAAGAGGGGGGAGAATAAAGAAATCTTGGCTTTTCTACAGGCTCAAAGTAAGAAATTAGGTCTTGTTTTCTCTCATTCAGGATGTAGTTGTTGGCCACTCTAAACTGCCCCTTTGTCTCTAAAGTATATTACAGATATATCTAAAAGATGTTTTGGCAAGGTACTTACAGTTAAGTATTCTGCAGGAAAATATTGCTCAGACTTCTTCTTTCTTTACTGTCATAATTTCAAATTTGAGTCCTCTTAGTTCAAGTCTCTTGTTTCTTACCAGCTGAACTGGAAAAACATGCCAAAATTGTGATGTGAACAAACAAGGACAAGGAAAACCTGTCTAGCATAATTTTACTTGACACCTAAATTATGGTCATGTTGGGCTCAGGAAATAAAGAATGCAGCAGAAATCGAATGGGCCATTTTTCCTTTAGTGCCAGTACATTCTCTGTTGTCATGTACTGTATATCAAAAATATACAGAACTAATCAAAGCTAACTAAAAGTTTAGGTCAAAATATTTTTCTCTGGAGCTACTTTGAACTTACAACTACAGTTTTAGGTTGAAAAGTAGTCAATTTTTGTTTATCCTGTTAGTCCTAATGTTACTATGCTAGAACTTGCTCTCATTTATTTTTGTATGTTATCTGGAAAGCTCGCCCAATTTTTGATCTTTATACGTGTGGACTAGACAACACTGAAACAAATTAATGCCTTTTAATTCTATATTCACTTTAAATAAATGGAAATTTCATTAAATCCAATGCAAAACTGGATTTAAGGTTTTATGCAACTTTGGCATTTTGTCTACTTTTAAAAGAAATATAATTTTGCATAATATTCCAAAATTGTAATAATCGCTGATTTATTCAAAAAACGTTATCATTTTTAATATATATCTAACCTGACATAGTATACAGACATACATGTGAAGTAAAAAACAAGTAAGGAAGCTCTGCATTGCTTTCTAACTATTTTATCTGTCAAATGGATGCTATTTCTAGAGATATTATTTTTCTTTTGTTCTAAGGAGCAGAACTGTTGCAAGTTCTTCTCTGAACCCTGTCCACCTGATCATTGAGGCTAAGGTTGACCACTTCTGGCACACAGACAGGTTAGAGAGAGTGTAGCTACATAGATGACTGAAGAATAAGCCATTGCTCCAAGAACCTTAAAGGACAGAAATAAGCCATTTTGTCTGCCTTTTTGTATCTTTGGATAACGTCATCTCTGGGGGCTTGTCTAACAAAATCTGGCTGTCTTACTTTTCTGACTGCTCCAAACTCTCCTCATTTCATCAAGTTTCCCTGCCTGAAAAGTGCTGATGAAAGACCTTCATTTTGGATGACTGGGAAATGAACAAAAAGATGTCACTTTGGCTTTTCTTTCCAATATTATTATTAAAGTTTGATGGATTTTTAAGAAAATGAAATTTTGAGATGATTATCTAAACCTGCAGTTTTCGCTAATCAGAGCCTTAATCCATCATAACACTTAAACATACATCAAGATTTTAAGCATGTGGATGTGAGTTCACACAAGTGAGACTTTTAGAAAACTGTCTAAGTAAAGTTTAAAGCGAGCCTTTAGAATTTCCTCGTACTTGTATAAAATTGTGCAAAGTTGAAACTTGCACAAAATATAGAACAATGTTTATTTTATTTGGATTTTTAGTTGTTGGAAACATCCAGGTATTATAAAGGTACATTAAGAAAAAAAATCTGAATTTCTCTGTTTCAAAGAACTAGAAATGTGAAAGGAAACTGGGAAATTCTGCTCTGACTATATTTCATTGCCTCACAGCATACCCATGAAAGGGCCTTGATTTAGTGTCTGATACTTATTCTTCAGGCATGTTATAGAATTTTCATCAAGGCTAGGGTGATATCACCAGGTTGACCAGAGATATGATGAAATTCCTGTTTACAAGAAAAATGGTTGTCCCTTGTCTACTGAGAAAAAAAAAATGCCTCGAATGATACATCATTGTCAACCTTTTCTGCCATTGTTTATTCCTCTCTGTTTTCTGTGGAAGTTCTTCAGACTCCCTCAGTCCATAAATCATTGGTTATTCTACTGCTTGAAGATACTGGGGCAGCATAACACATTCAAAACCATTTTATGCAAGGCATGTAGGATATTTGCTTTGAAAACAGATATTTACACATTAATGAGTATCTCTTTGTTGCAGGAAGAATGTGTGCAAAATACATTAAGTACATTTCAGAGGGTTTTGGCTTTGATCAGTTTAATAAAATACAAGCCACGTGGGTCTTTGGATGCTAACTTTTGGTAACCTATTTTTTAGCACTTTTTCATAATATGCATACAAGTGATTGAAAAGCTTTATTGTGCTTTGGAAAGCTGTAAAATTGCCCAGTCAATCTAGAGGAGGAAGAAGCAGTTTTCAAAAGAAAAAAAAAAGGCAGTTAAAGGCAGAAAGTATGACCCCCAGAAACTGGCTAGTTGACCCAGACCCAACAGGGTGGACTAGGTGACCTGTTTAGATCCTTCACAGCCATTTGAGCCTATGAAAGAATGAAAGGCAGAGGAAAAAGAAAAGAAGCTCGTGTAGTAAATAAAAGTCATGAAAAAGGCCAAGGTGATAGAGGGGCCACAATATGTAACAGCCAAAAATTGATCCTACAAGTTAAAGAATAAAGGTATCTTTTTTTCAGATTGTTTGAGTCTTAATACTTTGTGAGCAGCCTTTTTGAGGAAGGCTTTGTAGGCAGCTGACAAGGCCCAGAAGGCCCATCCTCTGTGTCAAGGATATAAAGCTTTTCATTATCTTAGAGGAATTTTGTAGCTCTAAGATGAAGGAAACCTGGGTTTTTTTGGTGTAGCAATTATGAAATTCATTAAAGTTTTCTGGTTTTGGTTTTTGTCTGGTAGTGTGGAACAGATTTTAGAAGGTATTTGTAAAATATCTTGCAAACAGAATAGATCGAATACATATTCACAGGTTGAACAGATGCCTACTAGGTTAACCAGACAAATCTTTCTAACTCACTTCAAAATAATGTGCAATTGTGGATGTGCATTCTCATTCTTAGAGCCTTGAACTGTCATCCATTCCTGCACACTTTGACAGTGGCAATGGAGATCATTTTCCTTGTCATTTTCTGAGGGCACTCCAGTAACACAGAACAGGACTCTTGACACTTATGACAGTGTTCTAGTACTTCTGAAATATGTGGGGTGGCACAAAACATGCTTAAAAACATCTCATTTGTACTCTTATTTTCTGTGAGCTCTCTCTCTATCGAGGTGTCCTGCATTTCTCAATAAATTTGAGGTTCTCCATACCTTTAAAAAAGAAGTGAAACTTCCACCAGTACCCTGCATAGTATTCTCTGTTAAGTGTTTGTGTTGCAGAATGAGCAGAACTACATTCACCTGGTTTTGGCTCTTTCCCAGCATAAACGTCTTTCTGTACAAGTGCCCTTACATATCAAGACCCTCTAAATGTGCTGGATTCTACAGTGCAGTCTGTTTATTCCCCTTATCAGCAGTTTATCTGTTGCTTGAGTCACAAGAAGTTTAGAAATCTGCCTTATGTTTTCTTGCCCTCCCCTTTCATACACCAAATATTCCCACCCTTTTCTATATCCACAATAACTTTAATAACATTAAAATATTTTTCTTGAAATATTTATTGAAAGACTTGAAATGTTCACTGAAAGAATTTTTTTGTTCCAACAAAAAAAGGAGATCATTCAGCAAGGAGAGTCATTCAAAAGTGCTAGGCACTGAAATGAGGTGCTTCGGCTTCATGGCCATATCTGTTTTGTGCAATGTTTACTATGTTACTATGGGAAAATTGTTTATTTACATAAAGCAGAGCACACCATACTTATATTCACATATGCTAAAAACCAAACTCCCACTGCAAGGTCCATAATAGCAATCAAGCTGTTTAAACAAAGTTTCTTTAACAAGATTCAGACATAATTTCCCTGGTGTAGATTGGCTTCCAGGAGGATGGATTAGTAGTGCTTTTTGGAGTGAAACCTTCTTCTGTGGGGATTCCTCACCTATTTTTTTTTTCTTTATGAATTTGATAAATCTTTTACTTTCACTGAAATAAAGTCCTGGTGTCACCTTCTGGAAGTCTCTTGGTTGTTGGGGTGCCACACTATGCCTGTTTGGGGATGGATAAGTCAAGGTGATGCAGATCCATGCTTGCCTTGTGAAGCCACTGTGAGTTACCTGCTTTTGAAAGAACAGAACATCTCCCTGATCTGATCAGGGTACACAAGGAGCATCATTCATCTTCTAGAGTGGTGCAGTGTGCCTTGACAGTATGTCTGGCATCTCTGCTAGCCCAGGGAGAAGAGGGACAACAGAGCAAGATGCGGGCTTTCCTTTTCCACCCTCCCTATTTGCTACTTAAAAACAGGGAGCAGTGCAGAGACTTTGGGATGAAGAGACATAATTGCCTCCATAGGCAGTGCCACTCTGCTTACTCCTGTGTTACCTGTTGTACCTGGGCTTGGTAATCATTGCCTGGAAAACTGTCATGCCCCATGTCTGCAGGGCATTCTGTCCCATAAGAATTTAATTTTGAAAACCTGTTGTTAACAGCTGATGTTGTGTCATTGCATGGTCCCTGAAAAGGCAAAGGCTTGAGCTTTCTAGACCCTTTTTATGGTTTCATGACTCAGTGAATGTAATACAGGCTTACTTTTATTGCTACAGGATTACATTTTCATACTGAAACACGGGTGCTCTCTGGGGTTTCTTTGCTTTCTTCCAAATGAGTAGACTTGTTCACACTAATGGTAAACTGCTGGCCATGTAACACCCTGAATAGATTTTCAAACAGTAATTACAGTGCTCAGACAAAACAGACTTTTAAATTACTGAACTGACTTGCTGAAATATCGAAGGTAAGATGTTGGAGGTATCTGAGAAAACTTTAAGTATGTGCTTGAATTTCTATTTGTAGATTGTTATATTTTTGATGATATATTTATGGCTCGAAGTGAATAATGTTTAATATACAGGAGAAATAGTTAATTTGCTTAGATGACTCATGCATTAAACCTAACGTCATTGAATTTTACTCCTGCATCCATTTCCTGGGAAATGCAACTCTCCTGTTAAAAAAAAATCTTACACTGAAATGTCATCTTACTGAAGTCTGCAACACAGTTGACACTGTTGCTTCTTTCATGGCTGCTGGGGGAAGCACATGGAAAATATTAAGATACAGTAATGTAAACACTTTACATTGACCTCTTTAAAGGAGGTGCTGGAAAAAGTAGCACACAAAAATATATTTCTACTGAGTCATTTATGACTCCCCTGTAAGTGTTAGACCAGATTGCGATTCCATTTGCACAGCTATATAGAGAAAATACTGTATACACTATTTTTCAAGTAAAGAAGGGCAGATTCGTTGATCCTACTGCATCATATCTTTGGACTTCCTATCGATTTTCCCATAGAACTACTTCAGATGAGAAACTAAGGAAACTGAAATAGATAAAGCCTGGGGCCAGACTGAGAGTAATTGTGTAAGAATTCCATTTTTTTAAGAGAATTTCTGAGATCCGCAGTCACTGGGATTGTGGCTGTGTGCAAGCCACAATACTCACCGGCTTGTGCTAAGATATCACTGGATATATGTCACATCAAAACAATTTTTCTGGGCAATACCGAGATCATCTGTTTCTGATGACTTAGTATTTAAAGGTTCTGTCAGAATGTGGAACATTTTCTAGGGCACCATGGCATTTTGGGATGGCCCTGTTGGTCAGACTTACAGCTAAACGAGGTCAATGTAGGAAAAACATATCTGAGGACGTCTGTTTCCAGCTATACCAAGTTACTTGGTCCATTCATGTCAGCTGGCTAATGTGCATAACATTTGAGAAAGACTGGAAATTTTGAAGTCATCTAAGGCTGAAATACAAGCTTCTAATATTATATCGGAATTTATGATCTATAAGCATCGTTCAGAGAAAAGGTGCTTTGTCAAACTGTTAACTGGACAGAAATATTTGACCTATAGAAATTAAAGACTCTTGAACTCTGTCTCTGTAGCTCAGGCACATATTGCAAGAGTTAAAAAATGAAGTCTGAATCCTTTATTCCTGTCACTTATGGTCAATATGAATGCATTGTATTAATTTCTATATTATTCAGTTTGGTTAACAGATTATAATGCATTAAAATACATCAATATTAGAGGCAATAAAATCTTTACCATTTTTTGTGTTACATCTCACTTGACCCTATTCTTCGTTATTTGTTAGATTCCATAATAACAGTCTGTATTTTAAAAGTCTCTGTATTCTAGTCTTAAACTTATGCCTTTGTATACATAGTTTTGGAGACACTGTCCAAAAGCATTACACAAAAGATCTATTATTTAATAGACCAAAGGTCAAAATGTTCATGATTCAATATGCCATAGGTCACTACATTTTGAAATGACTGCATATGTTCTAAATGATGCCTAGTTCTGAAGTATATTTTAGGAACTGACAACACATCAGCTAGTTTGGGAAAACACAAAGACTTCAGAAATGCTTTGAATAATGAGTTATGTGGTTTAGAAAGTATATATTTCTTTTGTCATATTCTTGGTGGGAAATTGGATTTTCACTTTTTTATCACTGTTTAGCATTATTTTTACATTTAGTATGGTCCATGAGGAGTTCTTTTTGCAACACTTCTAGGCCATATTTTTTAGTTTTATTGCAGTTCTAAATGACTTTTTGATAGGTCCACAATGAGTCAGAATTTTTTGTTATGCACTATGTATTTTCTACTTTCAAAAGGATAAATATGGTTGTCTGTCCACTTTGACATGATATACTTTAGAAATCAACAGTCATAATATTGCTGTGAGTTACAGTCTCTCTCTTCCTTCCCTTTGCCAATACAGAAGTCTCATGAGGTGGGGCTTTTTGTTTTGGTTGCTTGCTTGCTTGCTTGCTTGCTTTCAGTATGGGCTACTTCTCATATTAATTTGATGTTTCAGGACCTGAGAGTAGAAGATATTTGAGTGATTTTTGGACTACTGTTTACAAAAAGGTTATGACCATTAAATGACTCATAACCAGCGTGCTTTTTTCTGCCTTTTTTTTTTTGTTTGTTTGCTAAGGACAATAGTATTTGAAACTCTGCATGGACTATGTCAGGGCCCTGTAGGAAACAAAAAGAAAAAAAATATGTAAGATTTTTTTTCTATGAAAATTATGTCTTCTTCAAGATGCATCAAAAATATATTCAATCACTCACTGTAAATGCTGCCATTAATAGCCATTTGATATTAATTTTCACCTGCCTTGTGTATCCCAAAGGATCTGGGTTTGGGGGATTCTGTTCAGTATTGTGTGGACACACCTAGACCTCTTCCAGGTTTGGGGGCAGTTCAAGGAGAGCTGGCTGGCAGGTGGGATCTGCATGTCATTCCCTGTTTTCTGCACTGCCTCACACAGAGCTAGTTTGGGTCTCTACATGCTTGGAGCAGGTTGCCTTCATTCACTTAGAGCTCAAATGTGCCTGATTAACGGAGCTCAATCTCTACTCAGAAGACGCTGTTTTACAGGAGTTTTTTTTTCATTTTGCATTTCACAGACAGTGGTTTATGGCTCAACTGTGACAAGATCAAAGAACAGATTGGAACAACAGCCATGATAAAAATCATACACAATTTCTGAGTGTGTCCATGACATTATTTCTTATTGTTGGAATATTATATATGAATATTGCAGAATTAATTTTGGATAAATATTAATTTGTATTTTAGATCTTTCCAATATTTTTCCAATTAAACTTTCCAAAAATTGCTAAACATATATCAGGAAAAGTTCTAATTATTACTGATAATAAGTCCTCTTGAACATCTCTCTGTGAACAGTAATTGTGAACTTTTCATTATTTTGAAAATAAATATTTTTGACTTTTTTTAGAAATACTGGTTTACTGTTTCACTTTTTATGTATCATTTAATAGTCAAATAGTTATATTTGACAAATATCAGAATTCTGTTATGATATAAAAGATAACCAGCTGATATGAGGTGCTTCCTTTTAACTCTAATAAAAGTAACTCTGGAGCACCGTAATGAACATTGTAACATAACTTTCTGATGAGTATTCTGTGCCACTCAGGGACATTAATGCTTTTACTGTTGCAAACATTTGGACTAATTAAGCAACTTAGTAGTATTCTTCTGCAATATAGACAAAGTAAATTGGTAAAGAAAATCTATTCAATATGTTAAATATGCAATATTTTCTTTACTATAATGAATGATATTTTTCTACAGGTAAAATCATGTCCCCAAGGTTCAGAGATAAGTCATATATCTGTTTTTTGTATATATTAAGAATATGTATATCATTTTAACAATCCAAACTGGATTTTATATCAAATTTATATTAGTTGTGACATTTTTATGGACAGAAATTCTGTAAGATTTCATCCTACGTAAGAAAAAAAATATTTTAAGTATTTAAAGCTCTTTGCAATATTAGAAGTTTGGTATGTGGCATTTATACAAATTTATATGTTCACAAATACAAATATGTATATGTGTACTTATATACACAAGGATATGTACAGTTGCAAAGATATGTGTATGTATACTATAAATACACATAAACAGCTATATTAAATATAACAACATTCTTACTACACCTTATTTACCTGCCTGTGAGAGGAAAAAAATATGTGAGTGCCCTAAAAGATGCAATAAGGGTTGTCTTTAAGTTACTTTGACAAAAGTTTGATTATTTTCATTATCGCAGTTTTATCAGTCAGTGTCATCACACAACGGCATGAAAGTTTTTCCTGTCCATCATACTCAAGGCTGCTGTTCTTTCATCTTGTCATGCTTAGGTAATGTAGGTTGACAAGCCCCAGTATGATGAAGATTCCACATAAAAAACACTGAAAAAAGCAGAGGAATGCACCTAGACTGTGCCTGTAGATCACAGTGTCAAAGACTGTCCTCTTCTATGGTGAGGTGAACCAGCTTGTCACATGCTACAGAAAGATTGCTGTGGATAAGGCTTCTAGCTGAGTGTCAGAGATGATTAATGAGACAGATAAGAGAACATCCTCCTTTTGACATTAGGGGCAGATGGAAGAGAATGAAAGACTGAAGGAAAGCAAAACATTTGTATCTGAAAAAATAATAAAGGTCAGCAAACCTCTGGTCTCAAATTAGAGTTGTGTGTTGGTCCATTTGTCGCTGTATCTTGACCTCTTCTATCTGATAAAGGACTTTTAAGGGGAGATGGTAGAAAAATATCCCCTGTGGAGAAACAAAAAGGGTGAATAGCTTTAATGGAAAGAAATACAGCAAGACCAAAGCAGAATGCTAGCAAAAAAAAACCCCCAGAACTAGGTGTTTCTCAGAATAAGATGAGTTATTCTTTTCTTCAGCTCTGAGATGGCTTTGTGGATACAGGAGCAGAAAAAGGCAAATATCTTCACAAGGCTTAATTAAAAAATTACATAAAAGACTACTAATGGAAATAAGTATTGCTGAACATAATTTTAGAATATACGTAGCAAGTTCTGACAGCACAGGGAATTTTATGACCCACCCCCTCAGCTTCTTGGAGGGGGTGGATCAAAAGAACACAATCAATATAAATGTCAAAATCATGATGGAGCTTCCTGTTAATGGAGATACACTGTTCATGCTGTAAAAGAGAAAGATCATTCCTCATTCACTGAAGTTATTCAAATGAATAGGTTTGTTGTTAGCAGACAATTTGTAGGCAGAAAAATATTTTTTTAGATGCATGAGTTTTTCTTAATGAGAAACATCAAGTAATTTGCCATCTGGGTAAAATGTATCAGACCTCACGAGAAACTTGAGTGGCAGAGTAAATTAGATAAAATCTCTTGGTTTGGGAGCGTGCTGCAATAAGGTTATCTATTAAAAATTTTACTAAAAAGGAAAATTAGTTCTTGAGATGCTGAAGTATTTGTACTACAATGAGAGGGGAACTCATATTTTAAAAACTTTAGGACTTATATCTCTAAAATACTTATATGGAGTGGGGAGGAGGAGTATAATGTTAACTGCATGTGCATGGACTTCAGATCTTGCCAGATGCCCCTGCTTTATTTATTTGTAATAATGAATAAATTATAATATTACTTTATTAATATCTATTTGGTAATTTAATATAATTCAGAACAAATTAATTATTTTTCTAATAATTTAGTAATTTTTAATACCATGCTATAGAAAGTAAACTGTCATTAGGAAAGTGGGCCATTCTTTCTAAAAACACTTCATCCTCCTTTGAATCTGAAAATAAGATGATATTAATTTTATGTGTGTTAAAAGTTTCAAGAAAAGATTAAGATTAGTCTAAAAATATGTTCTTATTTATGAAAACCAGCAAAAATTAATAGAGCAAGAAATTAATTTATTGGAAAACATACAAATGAAAAACTAGCTGTTGGTAACTTATGACTTGGTTATAACTTGCATTTACTGTATAGTTCATTTGAGACCTTCATCTGGAAATATGCAGTAGTGTCAAAACATCTTAAAATGAAGATTCTTCCAGGATAGTTTCTTTTTAACATATCACCCATAGCTACTGATAATGTAATTGAATCAGATTTGTTTAGCAGCTGGTTTTTTGAACATGTTTTGGACATGAGTTCTTTCCTTATTCATCAAACAGCAATGTTATATAAGTTTAGTGAAGCAGATAAGTAACTCCTATGAAAAAGTCATACATTTTAAAATACCATGGTGATCTCCAAACCAGAGATGTCATTTCCAACACAGAAAATATGAATGCATTGTTTTTACAGTTATAATTATACAGCTCATCAGTGCAAACTGGTTTATGTAAATATAGTTGATTAATGGCCTTTCTTTTGGTTTGGTATGTTTATCAAATGGATCAGTATGAAAATATTTTTTGCTATAGCCACAGAGAAGAGAAAATACTATCCAGGAGAAAAGAAACAGTGCTGTTGTTACTTGCATCTACTTACTCCAACTCATCACAAGAAGGGAATAGTTAAAATAAAGATTTCTTCAGCCTGGTCCCATCCCAGCCTTGTGTGACCGCCCCCCCCCCCCCCCCCCCCCCCCCCCCCCCCCAAAAAAAAAAAAAAAAAAGGAAAAAAAAGATACTTTGGCTTGAAACATAAAAGACATAGAAACATAAAACCAGACATATTTTATCTCCAGCACATTTGAAAAAGGGAACTATGTGGGAGTTCATATAGACCTATAGTTAAGCATAAAGACTTGGTGGATAAAAAGCAAAAGACATTTACATGTTTTATCCTACATAAGAACTACATAAGAAGCTGGGATATTCTAGTCAGGTTGTCTGAGGTTGCCCAAAGGTCTTTAATCAATGTGTGACACTGTACAGAATTGTTTCAGTGTGAAGAAAGAGAACAAAATACAGAATGAAGACTAGCTCTGTAGTGTTCATTACATTAATTAAGAATTTTGTTTAAGGAATTGGATTCCTAATGCATACATTGCAAAATTAATATCACAAGTATCCTGTGTCAGAGGAGAAACCTCACCTCTTTTCAATCATGTTTTTTCAAGCGATTGCGGTATTCTTTCCTCCTTATTATAAAACCATTTCCGAACTTTAAAACCATGGAAATATTCTCAGTTTTTCCTTTTATTTTTAGAAACTTCACAGTTTCTAAATTTTCACATAGATCTTCTTATGCTTATGGAAACACAATTTCTTGAAACTTCTATTCTAGGATTTCAATTTAATGAAACACAGCTTCTCCAGACCCAAAGGATAATTTTCAATAATGTAAAGCAGGAAATGAAGATTTATTTTGCAACTGTGAGAGTAAAGCAAGTTACAAATTCTTGAAACCTTGATGAGAGTAGGGGTCTGAGGGGTCAGTACAAAAGGCCATATACCAAAATATACTTTATGTGCCACTTTTACAATAGCCTGGGTATAATATTTTGGTTTCAGAAGGACTTATCTATTGAGGAAACCTGGAGTGGAAGGCAGATAGGCAGACAGTAATACTCAAATTCTGTGTATTAAGATCTTCCTTTTCCTGGTGAAGTCCAGTGTATTGTCTTTATTTCCACCAGTCTGTTAAGAAACACAAAGAGGCCTCATTGGTCACAGCTTCTGATGGGGAGAGGTGAGGACTGAGAAGCATCTGGACGCAGTTCATGGAAGAGTGGACATGAAATACCAGGGTTTAGCTACTGGAACTGGGTGTAAAACTGTTCTGACATATTGACACTTTTGACAGAGAAGCAGAAGAATCACTAAAGATACAAATTAGGAGAGGAAATGTTATGAATATGCCTGTGTTAACCTGGATTATTTTCTTGACTGTTGAAAAGTACTTTTTCACTTCCTATTTTCCCTGGGACATTTTTATTTCAGTGAAAGATAAAAATGACATCATATTTAATGACCTAAAAATTATACATAATTTGAAATAGAAAATAAGGGATGCATAGCACCAGCTGGAATTTATTTGATTTTTTTAAAATAAAATAATAGTTTTACTCTTATATTGTGTCATATTATATAACCCCTACATGATATTCTTCTGCTGTAGAGATATTAAATCCTGGAAAAATATTAAAGCAACACTAATAAGTAACATATCTAAATATTTTGGTGTTCAAATGTTGGAAAATAACATTTTTTTCAGGTTGAAAATAAACTTTGGACTAAAAGAAAACTATCCAGTTCACACTGTTCTCTGTCTCTGCAGACTG
>JAWWLV010000001.1:106116129-106136829 GCA_035041135.1 Platyrinchus mystaceus
ATATTCTTGTGCTACAAAACCTTGAGAACTTTAACTTGTAAGTGTCAAGAAATTGAATGCTGTTTTTGAACATGAATGATGCATAATTATAACATGGAACATATTATGTCAAGGTGTTAAATTGCAGCCAAATACTTTTTTGACAGTTCAAAACAAAAAGCAATAATTTATTTTCCTAACATCTCCTTCAGCTTCTGAGTTAACATGGAAACAAAATTACAAGACACAACTTTGCATGTTCATGGAAGATTTCATCTACTGAGAAACCTCCACTTATTTCCACTGCTCTTTTGATTTTCTTCTGGAATTACTTTGAAGATACTAAATAGTGAAGTTTATAAGTTAGACTGCATGAATCTCTTCTCTAGTATAGATTCTGCTATATTTTGCCATGATACGAAGAGGGGTACTCTGGAAGTCTAGGTCAAAGAAGTTTAAATTCAGCAAGGTCTTATCTGGAACATTATGTACAGTTACAGGGTTGCAGAGTGAAAACTATTCACTTGAACTGAATAGGTTAAGAGGACTGATCAGGGCTCTTTGTATGGAAATAAATAATCCAGTCTTTAACCTTCTGAAAAGTTAACTGTTTGTATGTACAATTTGCTGTCCAAGAGGTAAACACCAAGAAAGAGGAAATATGCTGGTACAGAATCAAGTAACTGTAGATTAACCAGAAATGTTTTAGAACTGACAAATTTTATAACCATTAAAACTTTTGGAGCAGCATCCAGAGAATTATAGGGCAAACATACTGAATTTAAAATCAATCTTGAAGAATTTATATAATTCCTCTATATTAAGAAGAAGGTTACTACTGAATCTTCAGGTTTTTTTCATCAGTAAGAAGCACAGCTGTCACATAGCTAGCTCAAAACAAGGGTTTTAAGATATAAAACAGAATGTAAATGCAGAAAAAGTTATAAGTATGCTTTATAAATAGTCTGGTGTTACCATTTGAAGGCTTCTTTTATGTTTTCCTGTCAATCAGCAACATAAAATATTTTGGCTTTTTCTTACTGTTTCAAATGTACTTTTTTATTGTATTATTCTACAATGAACTTCAGGTTTACTTCTGAAACACATTGTGTTCAACCTACATTTAAATCTGTCCTCTGGATAAATGTCATCTCAGTATATTTTGGCAGTGACAGAAAATAAATGAAAAGCATTGAGAATGTAGCATTAAATTTTTATTCCTAGGTCTTAACATTTCCTTAGTTATGGTGGTAGGAAGGGGAAGAAATCTGTATTCTCTGATGTGGAAGACTGTATTACTGTAGATTCCCTTAAATAATCTTGAATTGAGTAAGAAAAGCCTCTGTATCATACCTGTCTCTTCAAACATTTAGAGAACCTAGTTGCTTTATTATTTCCACAATTTGCCTGTATTGCACATACATTACAAAGTTTCAGTAGCATTGAATGCACTATAACAAGATAACTCTTTAGTTTTTAAATTTGTAGACAGTTACTAAAGTAAAGTGTGTGGTCCTCGGATCAATTAATAATAAAATAGTAGGTTAGGCTGTAATAACTCCAAATTGCTATTTCTGATTTCTTCCTTATCTGATACCTTTGCACATTGTATATCTTGGCATACTCAATAAAAGGGTTAAAGTCAATAACATGTACTTTCTAGATTGAAATAATTTCTGGAACTTTATTTTTATTTATTGTTGGTAAATGTAAAGTCAAGATTGAGAACTTTTCCAGGCGGGTATTTTGTCATCTCAGTTACTCCTGGAAAGTTTATACCTGGTTGTGTTACACTGGAAATCTACATTATTTTTATGCTAATCTCATTACTAACACCACATACTATTATGTTGTGTTTTGCAATGTACTTGCATTATTATCACACTTATTGTATAAAATATCTTCCAGTTTTCTAGAAAAGTGCTTCAGAAAAGTCATATATATTGTCTCCAAGAATAAGGAGTCGTGCTCAAGTAACTTTACAGAAGAAACAGAATGTGCTTATTTTCTGTTGTGTAGGGTTACTCTGATTTTGCTACACAGGAGCTATTCTGGAATCTTTAGTGATGAGATGTGTGAAGCTCTCAAGGTTATTTTCCATTTTAAAGAGAGCAGGTGAAAGCAGAACAGTGAAGTTATCTGATACTCCGTATTGGTAAACCTGTTGTGAATTCAATTGAGTTAAACTTTTAATCACATCTTCAACCTATTCAATAGCAAGAGACTACGGTGGGTCTATCCAAACACTAGGAGTACATAAGCAACTGTTTTCATGACCCCCTGCAAGCTTTCGCTTCAGGTAGCTCCATAAAATGCCCAGATTTGGTCAACATCTAAAGAATAGATATTTAGTTTACAAAGGCATCATTTCAGAGAATGATTAATTGTGGGATTTCTCTTATCTGATATTTGGCATATTCAAATATTACCTTACGAAAATAACTGACCAGCAAGCACCCAGTATTAATAAGTAGAATGTAGGACTGGCTTTAAACAGCAACTCTTCTTACAAAAATACAGTTTTGATTCAGGATTGGGGGTTTTGGTGTTTGGGTTTAGGGTTTTTGGGGGGGTTTGCTTGTTTGTAATTGTTTTTGTTTTGTTTTGGGTTTTTTTGAGGGATTGAGTGGTTTTTGTTTTAATAATAAAGACATGGTAGAGAAGAAAACATAAAGGGGAAAAAAAGGAAAAGTAGGAAAAATGAAAGGTCGAGAAAATAGTGAAAGACATTGCTTGGATAGTCAAGATCCTTTAAAATATTCATAAAAGAGGAACTGTTCTGTTTCCTTTGCCATGCCTTATGTTTCGTAGTGGTTTTAATTCCTGTGTTATCAAATTGTTTTCTCTGGATGACACAGAGCATCTGATTGAAGAAAAGCAAAAGGAAAAAATAGATTTTAGAGTGTAATAGAAGTGAACGAGGATTATCCTCTTCGCTCAGATAACTGCCAGCTGACACTGCTTGTAATTGCAAAGAGGTCTGTGTCTTGAGCATTATCTAGAATATTACAAAATGTAAGATCTAGTGAAGGAAGTGGAGGAACGTAACATACGCCATTTAATAACTTTGTTCTGTTTTTATTCTAAAGAAATGCATATAACTTTTTTCTTCCCTGTGAGAATAATACAGCATTAAAAGGATATATTCAATTGTCATCTCAAAATGTAGCTAACCTTTCTCTTTTAGATAGTGATTCCTGTTTAATGATAATATTACTATAGAATAATAGTAAATAATATGACTTCTAGGGATGTGTTACATAAGTATATTTCTAATATTCGATGCTTTTAATTACCAATTTCCATATACTCTTTACTGGGTTATTTCTATTCAGGGAATTTTATGTGTATACACACATACATAAATATACACACACATTTATATTAAAAAACCTTCTACTTTTAATCAGTGAAATGTGCTTGGGAAATAAATAATGTATATGCAAATTACATGCAGTTATTGCTAAGGTTGCAGTTTTAATTTTAATTCTTTATCAGAAAGATTTATTGTAAGTTCAATTTGCATTTAAAATATTTTAATCTTCAGACATGAACTATAGTTAGATTCTATTATAGATTATGTTTACACAAAGTTTCTGTTATTAAACATAATAATTAAGTTTTTGGACTGTGTTTTTTGTTCTTGGCTTAGGAACACTTAGCTCCTGGATTGCTGTGTTTTTATGTTTTACATGTCTAAAATCTGGATTGAATCCCCATGTTCCAAACATTATTTGAAAACTGACATTTCTGTCAGTTTCTAAAGATTACTTAGCATGTAGAAAAATATTTACTAAGGAATGTGTTTCAAAAAGAATACTTTCTGTATGGTAAGTAGACTACTTTCAATAGGCAAAATGATTTATTATTAAACCAAGACTTGTCTATCAAGAACTAGGATATGGTACCCATTTGTCTTTTGAGCTTCCCATCTTCATGGGATGAACTCGCATTTGTGTGTGTGCAGGCAGGAGTTGTGCCTTTAGTGTTGTCTCTCCTCTTTTCTTAAACAGACACTGGGGCCATAAAGTCTTCCATTCTTCTTTACTTTTTGCACATTTTTTTGTGGTAATCAATGCATCAATACATGTCCTTTTCAAAGGAAAATTGCAAGAAAATTGAAAGTCCGCGAAGTTTAATTTTTTGTTATATTGGCGATGATGAAATGAACAACTTGTCTGAACCTCTGATTCCTCAGTCAAGTGATTTTTTTCTGACATATCAGTAGCACTGGTGTGTTTATCATCTTTCTGCTATCCTGTGGAGAAAGGTTCTAAACCCTTGCAAAGTCATAAAGTTGTAACTAGTGAGTTGCTGGTAAGCAGACAGATTTCATGTAGGCAGCAATGTCTAGAAGTGAATAACTGTGTTCTAGTTTTGTGATTTTTTTCATATCATAGACTTCTAATACTATTTTGGAAATTGTGATAATAGGAAACCTTGAGATTTGTTATTGAAATAAGCATTGTAGTTTTTATTGTTGGTGGTGCTAATAGCACGTTTGAAAAGGAGGCTCAGAAATTAGGAATATAAAAAAAAATAAGCAATTACCTTATTATTTTACTTTTATTAAAAAAAATAGAAGAGAGGCTGGAATTATTTACACACTGATGATAACCTTCAAAGATGGCTTTTCTCACTTTTAGAAGATTAAGCATTTGCTTAAGTTAACATCAACACGTTTCGTACTCGTCTTTCCTTAGAATATCTTATAAGGACACATTCTGTAACTACAGCTGCATTCAAGGTGTAGTTCTAGCTTTAAAATTAGAACTATAGCAACATAGTCATGTATTTCCATTTGTTGAAAATTGCTTCAAGAGATGAAATGCGATGTGTACTTTCATTTTGCATTTGTTTTTTTCTCTACCACAGATTTTGTAAATGTTGGATCTGTTGCACCATTTAACCTGCAGGCTCTATTATTGACTTTCCTAGCTCAAAGAATCTCATTCAAGGTGTCCTTCTGGTATTTAGATCGTAAGATTTGCCCAGCTGCCTGTTGAAACTGTTGCCTTCTCTGATTTGATAAGCAGAGGTATGCATATGTCAGACCCTAGGGCACTCAATCTACATACCTCTACAGGCCTGTGAAATTCGTGTTTACAGCTTGGATTTTCTCTCAAGTTTCATAATATCTTGTAATCTTTGCACAAAATGGCAAGGGAAGAAATTAATACATAGAATCATAGAATCATAGAATTAACTAGGTTGGAAGAGACCTCCGAGATCATCAAGTCCAACCCTTGATCCAACCCCACTGTGATTACTCAGTGCCACATCCAGCCTCATCTTAAACACCTCCAGGGACGGTTAATCCACCACCTCTTTGGGCAGCCCATTCCAATGCCTGATTCACTCCTATTTATACATCCTTTCTTCATTAAATTCTTTTTAGGATTTATTTGATTAATTCATTATAATTTAAGAAAAATGAAACTAACTTTTTTGATATGAGGGTTTATCACCACTATCACTTCTTAAGAGTTTGATTTGGAGTGTGTGATCAATCTATACTCAGCCTGGAGAAAATGTAAAAGGTAATTCAACTGATAATGGGGACGAGAAATGTTTTTGGTGTTCATTAAAATTTAGCAAAGACTTTATATATAATGGTATTCTACAAAGTCTTAAGCATAAAACTATTCAAAATAAAGTTTTTGGAGCAGCAGTGCTCTTGGTGTGTTTTCCTATGGTGATTTTTGGATCTATAATATTTTTTGGCTATAAAATGTTAATAAGCTATTTTTCATGTCTTCAGAAATAATGATCTGTTTTGTTTGAAGAGCAGTTTATGCTTTCCTCAAAATAGTAGCTGTCACTGTACTGAATTCAGCTGTTCTGCTCTGTAAGGGAAAATCCTGTGTATCATCACGCACACCCATCAACCATATTTAAAAGCTTGTATGTATTTGGCCATAGTTTCTGCTACATTGCCTAAGCTGCTCATTTATTGTACAGTTTAAAATACAAGCCAGACACAGAAATTTTGAATATCCATCAGAATATCAATGCAGTTTTGTACTCTTCTCCTGTTTCCTTTGCAGAATTGTCCTGAAAGGAACTTTTATATGTACAGCAATCCAAGAAGTTATTCACACCCACTTGTTGTGTGTAACTAAATTTCTTATTTGCCTGTACCTTTAAGTAAAACAACTAGAGCAGGAAGAGGTTTACTGCCATTTCATTGTTGTTCCTTTTCATGCAACAACAGGGTTTGGAAACTGGTTATTTTGCTTTATGGAAGTGTTTAATGATCCTTTTTAAAACTAGACGTGCCATTTTTTTCTATGTTCAAAACAAAATCTAAGTAATTATAACATTAAAAAATAACATAAGCACTCTTCCTTTTCTGGAAATTATATCAAATTGAAGTTTTAAAGTAATCCACTGATTTAAAAGCCAAATTTGATCTCCAAGTCACAGAATATGCTGAGTTGGAAGGGACTCATAAGGATCATCACATCCAACCCTTAGCCTGGCACAGAAACATTCCCAAGAGTCACACTATGTGCCTGAGAGCATTGTCCAAATGCTTCTTGAACTTTGTCACGCTTGGTGCTCTGGCCACTTCCCTGGAAAGACTGTATCACTATGATTTTTCTAATAAAAAGCTGAATGTTTAGGAATGTTAAAGAGGTTATGACTGAGAACTGAGCAGTCAAACCAGCAATCAAGAATTCTTTCACAAAAGACATTTCTAAAATTTTCTAAACCTCTTTTTGTCATTGTTATATTCCTCAATGCCTGTTTTCTCCAAACTCATCGGTTGATCAATCATGGGTTTTAATTTCAAATTTTAAAAAAATGCTTTTCTTTCCAAGCTGAACGGCACTACTGTGACCATTCAGCACAAGAAAACACAATATTATCATTTTCCCCAGAAAAAAAAAAAGTAATTAAAATGAGTTCATCCTAAGAAGTCTTATGCTGTCATTAGTGACCACAGGAAATACTAAACAATCATGTTGAGTTTGAAACTTGCCTATTTAGAGAAAGTTGTTCAAAGTGTTTTGATTTTTCAACACCATCATTAGAGGTTGTTTAGGTATAAAGATATTCTGGTGAATAAAATATTGTGGCATAGTAATTTTAGTATGTATATTTGATTTCTTTGCTATAATTTTCAAACAACAGTGATTTCAGGTTGAGTTTTCAAAGGGCATTGTGCTAATACTGTGTTTTGGATCAGAAGATGAAATTATTTAATTTCAATTCATGCAACTGTTTTGGACCAGGATGTTACCAACACAGAATGATGTAAGTGCAGCTTAAACCATTGCTCTTTAACCTGTGAACTGGTATATCTTGCATGAAATTCTGTTTCAAGCAAAATTGGTGGGATTTCTTCCAGTTATTTAAATAAGAGAAGGATTTATTTTTTTCCTTGACATCTTTGAAGAATTGTACTGGCAAAAGAGCTGGATATGTAGTTAACTGAGCATGTATAAGATGTATTCTTGCTGAGCACTTGTGACAGCCAAGGGAGCTCTAAGCAAGTGTGGTATAGACCTGTACCTGTAAACAGTTGCTGGATTAGTGTGGGTGTTATAATTTTTGCTTCTTAAAATTACTTATGCACAGAAGTTAGCAGAACACATAGAAATTGAAGTTTCTGTATAGTCTTGCAAGTGTCCTGGGCATCATGGAATTCCATAGGATGGGGGGTTTTTTGGCTGTTTATTTTTCAGCTGTGTATTAGCATGCTTTGAAAATATAACATTGGGTTGCAAAAAATTTGGGTTGAAATAAATTATAATTATGAAAAGATATTTTCACTATAAGTAACCGTAGTAGAGAAAATCTTTTTAGTTACTGAGGCTTAGACTGGAACAAACTACTATAAGGAATACAATAATGTAAGAGTACAAACTAAATTAGAGGGAAAAGAATTAAAAATTGAGTGCCAGAGAAGTCTTTTATAAAAATAAATTTAGGGTGGATTAGAAACATGTAATCAAGTAAGCTCTCCATGTTTGTTACATTGCAGTGGAAGATGAGATGGAGACAGGAAAGTGGTGTCCCTCTTTTCTGGAGACATTGAGTACTTCTAATGAGCATCCTGAATTCAGAGAGTTTTTTTCTGCCAAGTTAGAACAGAAACCAACATGCAACTCTATTAGATAATTTCTGGAGAAAGCTGCTATTCATATCTCTTTCCCATTTTTAAAATTCCCCTGAAAGCCATGTACCAATTCTGTGACCTCTAACAAATATGTTAAGTTCAATGCAGTCCTACACAACTCCTCTGCAAATCTCTAACGTCATAGCACACACATCCAGACGTCTTTCCCCAACTTTAACATATAAATTTCAGTTTCTAAAATACAGGGTACTTACTCATGGCTCTATGTGTCTGCTCCCTTGAATGTCCCCAGTGGGGACATATATTGTAGAATGTGTTAGAAACAAAAAGCAAAAAAAGCCTCTCAGAATTTAAATCAGTGTATTTGTCGACTAATTGTCTGCTGCAAACTTTGTAGTCATTGAAGTGCTGTTTTTAAAATTTCATCACAAAAGGTTGGGATTTTGATTCCTTTGTACTGTAGATATCTTATGCAGACATAATTTTGAAGCACTGATTATTTGACAGCAGAAAGAGTTTAGTTTATCTTTTTGTCATAAAAGTACTTTTTGAGCTGGTAGGGGAAGGAAGCATTTTGTATTAGAGTTTTTACTGCTAGGTATGGCAACTAAGAAAGCTAATGCAAAATATCTCAAGATTTAACTGTTTGAGGAGACTTGCCTTGCAAGACTTTTAAGAATTTTGGACTTTTATGGCAATGATCAATATCCCAATGATCATGGGCCCACCTTTCTTGCCTGTCAAGGTCCCTCTGGATGTCATCCCTTCCCTCCAGAGTATCAACCACACTACTTAGTTTGGTGTCATCTGCAGTCTTCCTGACTGTGCACTAAATCCCACTGTCCATGTCCCTGACAAAGATGTTAAATAATACTGATTCCAATGCAGATCCTGAGGCATGTCACTCTTTCCTGTTCTCCACCTGGGCATCAAGCCGTTGACTGCAGCTATTTAAGTGTAAGCAACCAGACAATTCCTTATCCATTGAGAGGTCCACCCATCAAATCTATGTCTCTGTAGTTTAGAAACAAATCATGGGGCACATGACATTCTTTGCACTAGTGCAGGGGGATGATGTCAGTTGGTCTTCCCTATCTGCCAATACTGTAACCACATCAGAGAAGACCATCAAATTTGTCAGGCACGATTATCCTTCTATGAAGCCATGCTGACTGTCTCAAATTCCCTCTCTGATTTTCATGTGCCTTAGCATAGTTTGCAGTAGGATCTGCTTCATGTTTTTGAAGGGCATCAAGGTGATACAGGCTGGTCTGTAGTTTCATTTTTTTGTCTTTTTAATTTTTTCAAGACTATAGCAAGTCTCTCCAAGGCGGTCTGTGAGGGTAAAAATCTTTTCCATTCTTCATTTCAGAGGAAGGAAAGCAAAACCATGAAAGCTTTAATTAAATTTATCATTGTGAAATCCCAACACAAATTTCAAATTTGAGTTAAAAAAACAAAGCAATGCAAGGAGTAAATATTTTTCTGAAGTACCTTAAAATGTGTGATGATGACATAGAATCGTAGAATTTTTTATGTTGGAAAAGACTTCTAAGATGATCAAATCCAACAATTAACCCAACACTGCCAAGTCTAACACTAAAATATGGCCTTAAGTGCCCCGTCTACACACCTTTTAAATACCTCCAGGGATGCTGATGCAACCAATTCCCTGTGCAGCCTTTTAAAATGCTGGACCACCTTTTCAAAGAAGAATTTTTTCCTAATATTCAATATGAACATCCCCTGGTGCATCTTGAGGTCATTTCCTCTCATCCTATCACTCATTACCTGGGAGAAGATACCAACACCCACCTTGCTACAACTTCCTTTCAGACAGTTGTTAACTTTTCTCCAGACTAAACGCCCCCAGCTCCCTCATAAGACAGCAGATAAGACTTGTGCTCCAGAACATTCACCTGCTTCTCAAAAATGAGGAGCAGATGAGCTGATAACTGATGCAGAGTAATACTATTTAAAACTAGGCCCTTGTGACCTCAGCGATTTAAACATTGGGAAACCATTATTGGTAGTCAAGGAATATAAATAAGAAGTGGTCAGAAATAATGAAATAAAGATTAAAAGTGGTCTAGGAAACCACACTGGCTTTGGCAGTCTAACTGCAAAGTGTAGAGTTGTCACTTAACATCTGATTTAACAAAACTGATGCCAGTGGGAGATTTGCTGTGAAGTTCAGTGAATATAAAATAAAGTTCTAACTAAATCGGTTTGAAATTCTGACCTCATTTTCTCTTTCCTTCCTTTAATTTTCTTTAAACATTTTGTGTTTTAAAAACTGAACTATGACACCTAAGCAGAAGCATCCCCTGTATTTCAAGAGATCACCTTTGTATCTCATTAATATTCAAAAAAGTTTTGTGAAAAATTGTACTTAATTTGAATGGATGGATGCCCAGTATATTCTAAAAACATAAAGCTTTCTACAAAGAACCGTGCATTCAGCAGGTTGTCATAGTTTAAGAAAACCCATTGCTCTCTTCCCACTGAGACAAAAAATACAGATCAAATGCTGCATAGAAGTGGCTTTAAAATGTATCAATTTAGATGCAAAATGCTGCATTATTTAATAATATTAGGGTTTAACAGAACACACACCACTCTAACTTATGTGATTCCCATCTCATATTGGCAAAAGACAGTGTGGTTAATATTTAAGTGTTTATTGGTGCTTTACAGTTGCAGCTGTAGCATGCAGTAAAAATTATATATATGACTCTCTCTATTAAAACATTTTTGTGCGGCAAAAAGTGGTAGTCCCTTCCATATTTATATTTTGTCCATAAACAGGAGATAGTAATCTTTTCTGGGCATGAAGAAGCTTATAATTGAGGATGCTTAGGAATCCAAACTAGTAATGTTTAAGAATTAATTCTTAAGGTTCACTTCATTATGAAGCCATAAAGAGCAAAGACCAACTGCTACTCCAAATATGTGGTAATTCAAAACAGATGTTATAGTACCAGAGAGGACTGTACTTCAAATTCATTTTAATTACTCTTGAGTACACTTTCTAATGACAAATCTTGTTTTCTGCTCCCCATTCTGAATAGAAGCCATACCACCTAGCTGCTTTTTAATGCATCATTAGGCTGAAATCATGCTGGTTTTAAAATCCTTTAGCCTGAGGCCAAATCCATTTTGACCCATGAGCCTTCAAAAAATAAATGTGTGATGAAACAGCTTTTTCAGCAGAGAACCACCAGTAGGATTTTCCCACATAAGGTATCCTAAGTTATATAACCTGTAGAACAAAGAGATTAAAACCAAAAAGTACAAAATATTTACAGGTCTTACCAAAACTGAGATACTTCCTTGCATGCTTCTGACAGTTCCTATTAGCACCAATTGCCCCATCTCTACCTTGGATAGATTGACTTTGACTTTCAATGGACTGTTTGCAACTCAGCCCTGGTGCACCACCCCTCTTTCCTTCCATTGCTTTCCAGACCAGCATCTTTGTGATTATAGTGTTTCCATCTCAGTAACATTTACCTCCTGAGCAGGTGTCAGGCTGAGGTTTATTTATTTAATGTCCCTCACAAAACAGTGTGGGCAATGTTATCTTTGACATTGCTTTGCCTATTTCTTACCTTCCTTGTTTGATTCAGCTTTTTATATTAAAGGAGGGTAACATATAGGTAAATATATGTATGGAGCACTCATATCATCATACGTTTAAAGTTGTCAATCTATATGAAACAGTTCAGCCTTTTCATAGCTATTTGAGCTATTTAGGTTGAAAATAAAAGGAAATTAGGTCAAGAACATCTGAAGTTAAATAATTGAAATTATATATCTAGCTAATAATGAAAAGTGAGTGTTGACATCAGTGGAACTGCTATTACTACTATAGTTAGGGATATATCTTTAAAAATTTAAAATATAGTAAATTTTCTTAAAAGCTGTAAATATACTGATTGAAGTTAAATGAATTTAAACTCAATGATAAATGCAGTTCATTTTTTATGAACCAAAAGTGATATGTTGTGGTTTTTTACACTGAAGCCACTGACATCTCATAAGCCTCATAATTAAACCATTAAATCATTATGGCCCCCAGGGGACTCTATTGGGATCAGTAGTGTTTAATATCTTCATCAATGACATAGACAGTGGGATCAATTGAAACCTCAGCAGATCTGCAACCAATACCAAGCTGAGTGTTGAGGTTGACACGTCTGAGGGATGGGATACCTTCCA
This sequence comes from Platyrinchus mystaceus, assembly GCA_035041135.1. Classification (NCBI taxonomy): domain Eukaryota; kingdom Metazoa; phylum Chordata; class Aves; order Passeriformes; family Tyrannidae; genus Platyrinchus; species Platyrinchus mystaceus. Next base: position 106,128,416 of record JAWWLV010000001.1, read on the forward strand.
GAGGGACCTGGAGAAGCTTGAGAAGTGGGCCCATGGGAACTTCATGCAGTTCAACAAGACCAAGTGGAAGATCCTGAAACTGAGTGGGGGCAAACTCTGGTATCAGTCCAGGCTGGGGGATGAGCAGATCATGAGCAGCCCTGCTGAGAAGGACTTGGGGGTGCTGGTGGATGAGAGGCTGGACATGACCCAGCCATGTGCACTTGCAGCCCAGAAAGCCAAACGTGTCTTGAGCTGTATCCAAAGCAGCGTGGCCAGCAGGTCAAGGGAGGGGATTCTGCCCCTCTACTCTGCTCTGGTGAGACCCCACCTGGAGAACTGCATCCAGCTCTGGAGTCCCAGCACAGGAAGGACGCTGACCTGTTGGAGTGCGTTCAGAGGAGGATCACCAAGATGATTGGAGGGATGAAGCACCTTTCCTATGAAGACAAATTGAGAGTGTTGGGAGTTGTTCAGCCTGGAGAAGAGAAGGCTCCAGGGAAACCTCATTGCAGCTTTTAGTACTTAAAGGACGTTTATAAAGGGAAAAACTTTTTAGCAGGAATAATGCTAAAGGAAAAGGGATAACAGTTTTAACCTAAAAGAGAGTAGATTTAAACTAGATATAAAGAAGAAGTTTTTTTACTCTGAAGCTGGTAAAACACTGGAACAAGTTGGCCAAAGAGGTGGTAGATGCTCCAAGGTCAGGCTGGGCTCTTAGCAACCTGATCTTTTTAAGGATAGGCCTGCTCATTGCAGAGAGGATGGACTAGATGACCTTGGAAGTTCCCTTCCAACACAAAGTAATCTATATTTCTCCAATTCTATGATATTTAGAAGTGCATGGACGAATAAAAACTCTTAATAAAATATAAAGTGTCTAAAGTAGAGCTGATATTTTATTTTATTAATGTTACAGTTATAAGGTAGATTCAGAGATAAACTTTTTTTTTTAAAGGAAAACGTGAGCATAAAAAAAGAAACCCAAATCATCAAAACAAATCCTCAGAGCTTCATGGAATCAAAAGCAAATTTTGCTGATTGGGGAAAATAATGTTTAATATACATAAGAAAATGTAATGTATGTATTTATGCTGATCTTCATGTTATCTTATAGAACTATTTCAGCTTTTTATTCTAGGACTTAAATCCAGTGTACTCCCATAACTCATTGTAAATCAAGAGATGTTTGTTCGTCTGGGAAGAAGCCTTTCACAGCTCTGTGGCTGTTTTCTGAACTGGAACTCCCACGAGCCATAGCAATAACATCACAAGTACTGTGTTTTTGTTCTTTCCTTTATTCACAGAAAGGAAAGCATTTTCTGTGGAGAAGATAAAAAAGAAGTGGAACCATCCTTTGATAAACACTAATAACTGACTAATTTCATCGTATTGTAAAGAAATGAGATAGGTCTTGAAAGTTGCAATGAAAGTTGCATTGTGTTTAGTTCCAATGATTTTCTCAGATATGAATCAATTTCTAGAGAAGCCACGATCAATACATTTGCAGCTGAGGACTGAAATGGGAGACAGCAGATATTACTTCAAGAAATACACTATTGAAATGTATATTCTAACAGCTAATGTGTCAATAGCATATTGCAATCTTACAGTAGTCTTGGCTGGGATGACAGCAGTCAGTTTTCCTATTTCTAGGTCAGAATTGTTCCCATTTATGTAAGTTTAAAACAGCATCCTAGGAGACACCTTGACAGACTGACTTGACAAACTGCTCCATGGTGTTGCCTGTCAAAATGAACACAGTCCCTGTAGGGACAAAGCTGAGGATTTCCACATGTCATCACTCAGCTGCTTCATGTCCTGTGTTAGAAATAAGTTCCCTTGAATAACCCAGTCTCTGCAAAATGCAGCACTTGATTCCCCCTACCTCTTACCAGTATTTATACATTCCCATACTTAGGAGCTTCCCTAAGAATGACTTAGGAAACTGTTTTGTCCCTGTAGGGTCCCAGGGGCCCAAAATATGAGAGGAAAAATGTGGAATGTAAATACACTCGTGTCCTCCCTCTCTCCTTCAACTTCTTGAGTGGAAGGACGGAAGTGTGTGTGAATTAACCTTTTTTTCAACTTAAATGTGCCATTTACCACTTAGTAAGGGAAGTATTTCCATGATAATTGCTAATAAATGAGGAAGTCCATGCATAAATAAAAAAGTTCAAAAATATAATAAAAATGGTTTGGAAATACGCTAACTTACTTAAATACAAAATCAGGGTTGTACTGGCACTATATATAAAATTAAATGTTTGCATTTTACATAAAGTAACACTGGTTTAACTCTTTCTATTTTTAATGTCTGATGATCTCATATATACCCTCCAGCAAGGAGGATTGTGTGAGGTTTCAACCTAAGGGAGTACATTTCAGGTCCGTTGAGGAGGAGGAGGAGCAGGAAAAGGAGGAGGAGAAGGACCATGATGTCCCTAGAGAAGACCTGGCATAATTAGAACAAGGATGTACTTCCAGAAGTGAGCCACACTCTCTAATCCCTGTGGCACCAGCCTTCCTGTGCCCAGGCACATGCAGTGAATGTGCAGCTGATGAATACCGGCAGATGGAGTCTGCTTTCACCAGTCTAGCCAGAGCCTGCATGTCAGTGAAGAGAAATTATACTGGAATGGAGGCCTAAAATGAAAGGAGATACATAATTAAAGAGTTGAGACTCCTTATCATCATGTCATTTTAACCTTGTTCCATTAGCAAAAATAAAATAAGTCACTCAAGACCAACTGTATTTGAAAGAGTCTATTTTAAACTCATGTTCCAAATTCCCTCTGAGCTTAGAATAAGCTGGACCAGTTTTTACTGACAGTAACTTTTAGTCACTATGCTTTCTGTACTGATATATTGTGATAATTCCTTGTATATTGAGTTAGAGAATGACACTTTACATGCCTTCAAATTAAGTTAATGTAAATATATTAAACAAGTTAATAAATATCCTATTTCCATACTGACTTTTACTTTTATATTTCTAATCATAGTAGGTGTTTAAAGAGATTACTGCCCTGCAGAAACACAAGAGGCAACTAAAAGAATTGAATAACTTCTTGCAGCAGTATGAAAGTACTTTACACATGGCTCTCCATAGGAAAAAATGTACAGTTTATTAGCAAAGAGTCAGAGCTAGGGGTCGTGGTTGGGACCAGGAAGCTCATTGCAGTTCTACAAAACCGTAAATGTCAGATCTTGGTTTAGTTGTGGCTGTTACACATCTATATAAATATTTTCAGGGTGGAAATTACAGTGGATCATGTTTGTAGACTATGTTAACAGGCCCTCAATTATATAATAAGTGAAGGGGAAATGGTGCTATATCTCATAATCAGTCTTCACAGCTCCTCTGATAAAGACAACTGCATGTTAGTTTTCAGAAACAAGCTGTGTACACGGAGCCTTTCTCTTGGTGCTGACATGGTGCTCAGTGCAGGTAAAAATTATAATGTACTTTGTCCTGGAAGGTGCTTGTATGGTACCTATATATTTCAACAAAAATAAAAGGCTATAAGATTTGAGATTTAAAGTCAATAGGAGAGTAATGCCTTGGTAGAGAGGGACAAAGTAGTTTGATTTTGGAGTTACACAAGTGGGTAAGCTTGAAGGACTGTATGATCAACAATTTATTCAAGTTCTTCATAAGTAACTTCCTTCTTGAAACATCTACTGTTGCTAAATAAAGCTAGTCTTCCCAACATGGAATTTCACACAGCCCAGTGAAGGTACCACAAAAATCCCAAATAAACAAAACCAGAAGGAAAAAAGTAGACAAAATGTTCATTCTAGATCCTAAGAGGAGAGGGCATCAGAAGATACAATGCTCTATCATTGGATTAAAAGAGACTGTTGGACTTCTTTCAAACCAATTTCTAATTTCATTAAAGTAAATTGCATGCTTTATATTGCTGATGCAGCCAACCATTATTGGACTAGCATAATATAAATTCTGTTAGCCACTGATGGCATTTTTCTGGTGTCATCTTAAAAATTATTTTAATCACCTTTTACCTCTCTAAGAAAAGTGTGAATAATGGGCTGCGTTTGGGAGACTGAAGGAAGTAAAAGTGACTGAGTAAATTCAGTGAAAGTTACCCTCTTCTATCATTTTGGTGAAAGTTCCCTGAAGTTGTTTGGAGCCTTCTGCAAATACATGAATCTTCAAAGAATTTGCTATCAAAAGCAACATGAAGGCAAACAATACTATGGTGTTTTCCTGATTATGAGATAGAAGGATAAGTAGCTCTTCCTTATTGCTTGAAATAGGTACAAAGCTATTTGTCAGCTTACAGATGACTTCAGTGGTTTAGAGAGGACTAAATTTTTTAGCAACTTTTCAATCTTAAAAAAAAATTAACACAGTACTCATGGATAAATCAAATAACTACATCACCTGTAAACTATTCTTCCTGTTCATTTCATCAAAGATACTGTGGCTAATAATAGTTATTGAAAAAAAATCTTCATATTAACTACAGAATTATTTGTCTTTGAAGAAAGGAAATGTATTTTCTTATCAAATATTTTGGTCAAAGATCAAAAATCTTGAAGAAGATCATATTCAGCTTCTTGGCTGGAGAGAAACATTCAAAATTCTTTAATATTAGGAACAAACAATTAGCCAGTATAACGTTGTGGAGTATAGGTGTAGTGTAACAATGATATCAACACCTCATTGCACTGGCACCAAGTTTTCCTCTTTATTTGAGAGGCAAGAAAAGCTGTTTCAGATATTTATGATGCCATCATGTGGAGGCTTCTGAGCATTGAAGAGGTTGAAATAGAGGAGCTTTAGGAGAAGAAGAAAAGGAAAGTTCAGCCCCAAACTAGTGCTGGTAAATTTAAACTATGAACAGGTCCTTGAACTTAAGAAATCTTAGCTCATTTCTGAGTTGACAAACTTCCAATCTGCTTGTTCTCATCAGGTATCTTCTCATGACAGTCACACAATCCAACAGCATTTTACATTAAAAGAAATGCCTGTACATTTTTTTCTCAAATGGAAAAGGATATAATTCTGTCTTAGGCTAACATAGATAAAGAAAAATTATGAATGAAAACTAATTTTGACTCCCTGAAATAGTTAAAAAGCCATAAGTGTAAATATAATATAAATAATATATTTCTTCAAAGCCTTCATGCTTTCTCCTGGCCAAAGTAGTCTTGGGTTAAAGTTATGCAGCAACATGCAGCTGGAAGGTTTTCTGAAAGTATATTAAAAAGACTAGGTCAAAGTTACAAGTATCCAGGCTTATATAGATGGAGGGAGACAGTTATGCTCCTTTGTACATAATCTTAAAAAAAATTAGAAAAACATTTGTCTAATATTGATTTTAATGTCTTGATTTTTTCCCTTTTTTCAAGGACAAAACCATGTAATCCACCTAGGAAGAGAAATGAAGTAGGTCACTTCCTTTTTTTTCCTTAGATTGAAGATGGGATATTATAATAGTTCCTTTTAATTCTACGTACGTTGGCCTGCACAGATGGCTGTGATTCATCGTATGAGCCTATTTATGCTCTTTTATTTGGCTGCGTAGGACAAGTTGTTCTTTAACAGTTCTTTTATGAACATCCCATTGAATACCTCAATGCATGCAGAATGGCACATCGTTTCGTAGACCTTATTTCTTTTCTTTCTCTGGAGAAAAGGAAAAAATGACCCCCCTAAACCTGCAATAGATGTTTTCCCAATTTTCTGCTAAGAGCATTTCGTGGTCCTAGTCTTTTTTATGGAACATAATACTCAATCTTCTGCTGTTTCCGATGAAGAAACCCTTTGGTTGCTACAGCTGATGTCTCAACAGCTGGTCATCATCTTTTTATATTTGTGTATGAGACAATCTGTTTGAAGATAACAAGTTGAGCTTCTATTTGCAGTCTAGGTTTGAGAGTAAGAAGTTTATACAAGGAATGTAAATGCCTGGGGGTTTCTTCCCTATAGCACACTTACACTGCTGTTAAAAAGTAACTTCTTTACACAGGTTAATCTGTGTAAGAGGTAATCTGGATAATTTCTAGGCATGCATATTATGATTCCACATTACTGTGGAAAAGAAAGCCCTGGGTTTGTCATTGAATATTTAATTTACCCATTTTGATTTTAAATGAGTGATCAGTTATTTAGTTTATGGATATAGTCTGGAAAATTCAATTTTTGAGGTCTAGCCTGTGTGAAACACTTTGGTAGCTATAAACAGATTAGCAGGAGATGAAGATTTATGTAAGAGGATGACAGGCAAGAATTTTGTCTTTATGATTTCTTTATAGAGTTCTGATGGAGTGATAGATGGGCCTTGAGTGGACTATGCAGGTATTCCTGAGTGTTTTACTGAAATTATATGTTTTAAATCAATCACCAATCTCTTTTTCTCCAGGGTGTTAATTTTGAAAGTCATGGCCAAAATGTTGAGCCAAGATGTAGTGTGGTATGTAGTATTAGAAAATTGTTTTTGCCTTGTAAATGGAACCTAGGAAAGGGAGGAATTGTATGCAGAAAAAAAAAAAAAAAAAGAAAAAAAAAAGCAGTAGACAAAACAAAATACGTGAAATGAATAAACCCCAGTGAGATTGTTTATTTAAGAAGGATCCTTTACAAGAAGGTCACAAGTTCTAGTCAGGTTACATCTTAAAATCCCAAACCTGCCCATTTTTTTCCCCAGTAGATATTATTCTTACATGAAAAGAGAAATGATCATTGAGTCTTGTTGGACTCTTAGAAGTTACATAGAAAAATTATTGTAAAATTACTTCTTAGCCTTGGGTAACAAGAGGAATTGGGAATCTGGAGAACTGTACTACATCATGAATTGTAGTACAGACAGTTACTGATCTGTGTGACTTTATATTTTGCAGGGTTAGCATTCTGGTAAAAATATGAGATTTATAACGGAAGGCTTTTTAGTCAGCTGGAGAATGCACTATAAACATTGTGTTTTCTGGCAGTCTGAGATTTGAGGAGGGAAGGCAGTTTCCTTTTGACCTTAATTTTCGTGCTGATAAAATTAGCTTTGGACAGACAAATGTTTTGCCTTTCAAATGAGATTCATGTACTCAGATTTGCATCAGCAACCCTGTTACAAATGCAATGATGAGATACCTCCAAACTTTTCATAAAATATCCTGTCAAATTTCAGTTCAAGTCAGTGTCTCTTTAAAACTATAGAAGAAGGATTTAGTAGTTTTTTGATACTATCTGAAAGCTGATAGAGTACTTGAAGAACTCTAGGGAAGAGGAGAGAAGACTCACTTTTTTCAGGAAATTAAGATTAATTTCCTAGAAGGTTGCTGATGCTAAATTATGCTTATTTTATCAGTGCTTTTGATTATACTTGCAACCAACTGCTAGTGTAAACCTTATAACCTAAGTGCTTTATAAGTCTGCAGCTTTACTGAATGTGTACAGACAAATAGAAACAAAATTTGGAGACAAAGGTGTTAAGAGGTGTTTAAACAATGCTTTTACACTTTGATATGTATATCGTGTTAGTCCATTCACAATTACAGGTAGCAGTGACATGAACATGTACACAGAGAGATGGTCATAGGCACAGTCCAGAAATTAACCAGTCTGGTTATATGACATATGACATTTTGGGTAAATTAAAAGTCTTATTTATGTTGCAGAATTTACAGCTAACATATTCCAGATTTTCTCATTTTTTTGAGGGGAAGGAAAAAGAAGGGGAAAAAATGCAACCAAACCAAACCAAACCATCAAAAGCAAGAGCAAAACCAAAGCCATACAAATGAACAAAAAAACCCACAACAGCTTGTTGAGTACATAAGCTAAACAACTACCTATTTAAAGAAAGATTTATAGTTCAAATTAAAATTGCAACCAAACATCTGTTAGGAGCTGCCAGGAAGGTATATCACAGTCACACCTAGTGAAAGTAAATACAGAATTACTACTGAGTGTTACAGATCTATTCTGCGCTCAGAGCACAAAGAGGTCAGAGATTTTAGAAATGCATAATGTGATAAGCAGAATTTTTTTACAATACTGATGCTCTTGATAATGGTGAAGTGACAGCAAAATCATCATAGTAAACACAGTAAAAGCCAAGAACTGACATGGGTTTTCCCCCTTCCTTTAAGGCAAATCTAGGGAGAAACTGAAATATTAATAAGTGAGGGTGTTTCCACTATTATTTACTTACGCGGCACAGCATGAGTTTGTTTTCTGGCACAGCACAGTTTATGTACAGCTTGATCGGCAGAAATAGATCATGTTTGTGGTAAGAAGAGAGCAATAGGGTGGCCCTTAACCAACATTATTTTTCAGTTACAAATCGTTCTTGGTAAAATTTGCCAATCCTATTGAGTGCTGAAGCCTGTAGATTGATTTTGTACATTACTGCAAATTAAAGAGCGAGAAAATAATCTTTACTTTTAAAAAAATCCACGTTATACAACAT
>JAWWLV010000001.1:106136929-106150620 GCA_035041135.1 Platyrinchus mystaceus
TTGATTTTGTACATTACTGCAAATTAAAGAGCGAGAAAATAATCTTTACTTTTAAAAAAATCCACGTTATACAACATCTGTTTTAGTACCACTCTTTTTAGCTAGGCTTTTTTTTCACAGAAATATCATTTAATCATTCCATTCTTAGTGTAGTAAGTGTTCTCATCTATATTCCCTAAATAATAATAAAAAAGATTTCTAAAGTTTGACAGTGGGAGATGTAAAAGGAGTACTTCATTTCTCATAATTCTCTCCTTGTGTTGTCATCATTTAAGATAAAAACAACATTTAATTGTACCTTTTGAGGTTTTAGTTCTTTTTTAAGTCTCGAGTGTTACCAAGTTAAAAGTGTCTTCCCATATTTGTCATAATAAAAACTAGGTATTAAAAGCAGAGAGAATTTTAAGTTATTTTGTAAGACTGATCATGGATGAAAGGAGTGTGATAAGTCATAATCGTAGTATTACTATGATGTCTGCTACAGCCCAGAATCTGGCAGTGGTCAGCACTGTATGCACATGCTTATAAAGGCACTATCCCAGCCCTAAATACTTTGCAAATTACATGGAAAAAAATTAAAGAAAGCTACGAGAGAAGGATTTTCAATGTGAAGAACTGATGAAGGGCAGAATTTGCTAAAGGCTGCAGTGTAAGCTTGTAGTAGTTGGACTGTACTGAATGACACCAGTGACATCCTTCTGAAGGTAATAAGGTCAAAAGTACCTCGGTTATCCGTTTTACTTGCCATCAAACATAAAATGTGACTTTTTTTTTTTTCCTCTCCCCCAAATTTGAGGTTCCTGATGTTTTGTGATTTAATTTTGCAATCTCACAGCAAGGGACTAATGTTGAATTTTCCTTATGTGAATGTAATATTAATAATCAAATAGTTCTACAAATATATTTTCCAATAATCTTGAAAATATTTGTTTCACCTTTGAGTTTCTTTATGTGCCAAAATATTATATAATCAAAATTAGCAGACTAGTATACCTAGCAAGAATTAACCCCTCTGCTTTGTGCTTACCTCCTGTAGTGAATCCTATTATGAAGCTGTCAGTAGTTGCCTTCCTGTGGCATAAAGAAACCTTTTTTTGACTCAGCAGGATCCAAGATCCTCTGTTTTTTTCAGGCTCAGCACTGAGTGATGCCTGTCCTAGATCTCACAATAATGTGAACTGGTGGTGGGGGAGGGGAAAATCAACATCTGTAATACAAAAAGCCAAATAGTTGGGGAATAGGATGCTTCTGATCACATGCGGAAAGGTTTGTATTGTTAAAACAATTGAGAGAGGGGAAGATGCATTAATGATTATAATACAGATAAGAAGTTCAAAGGTGCACAATAAATTTTACTTATGCAGGAGATGATTGCAGCCCATCTGTGGGTTTCATGTACCATGATTCTAGCAATACAGATAGACCTTCACTGCTTGACAGTCCAGTCTTAATGTTCAAAGATGTCATTTGTGCGAAGAGGGGAATAACATCTGGGAGGATGTTAAGGAACTGTTCTTATCTGTACACACATATAAAAAGGATTGTCCTATATAAAATGACTTGTGTTTTTCCCATATGTGCGTAGAAAAGGGAATGTAGATTAAATCTTTATACAGTGTTTTGTTTTCCTCTCTAATGTGTATGGCTGTGAAGATACATGATTAGGTTTGCCTAAAAATAAACATTTGCATAAGAGCTTTCATACACAGGAATTTTTGTATTAAAAAAATATCAATCAACTAGTATCAAGCTCTGTTACACAAGCTGGCCTTTAATTTGTATTTTCAAGGAGTCACTTAAGGCAAAACATTGCCAGCTGGAAGTACTTTTTAATGTAACATACTATTCACTCTTGCAGTCATTCTTTTTATTCCAGATTTTACCTCTTGTTATATCAACATTATAATTGAAAAATCTAATTGAAACAATTAGCATTAGAAATGCTTAATGCATAACATGTACTTGTATTTGTACAGATAGTTGCGTATCTTCTTGTATAGAAATATTTTTAACCCTGCTTAAATGTGTTTTTTTGTCAAAGAGGTATGGAAGTGCTTTGGGAAAAAATCCTTTTGAGTAATCAATCCTCCCTATTCTCTTATCCTTATTTCCATTTTCTGCTTTACTGAAAACATAAAACTTGCACTTATTTTCATTATTTCAGGAGTTATTTACATCTGGAGGCTAACAAGTGAAGCAAGTAAGCAAAGGCTAAGATCAAATCAACAGGTAGATCTAAAGGAACTATAAAGCCTGACTAAGTGCCCCCAGCCTAAAATAGCATTTCTGTTTTTAAATATGCATCACAATAAGCATCAGACTCACCTGATGATTTCATCACTGTAAATTATAATCCTAGTCACAAGAGTCATAGAATCATAGAATGAATAATAAAATGGTTTGGCTCCAAATGTGCCTTCAAACACCATTTAATTCCAACACCCTTAACGTGGGCAGTGACATCTTCCTCTAGACCAGGGCCACATCCAACCTGGCCTTGAATACTTTCAGGGATGAAGCATCAACAACTTCTCTGGGCAACCTGTTCCAGTGCCTCACCACCCTCTGAGTGAGAATTTTCCTCCCAACATGTAATTTAAATCTCATCTTTCAGTTTAAAGCCATTCCCACTTGTCATAACTCTACATACCCTTGTAAAAATTCTCTTTCCAGCTCTCTTGCAAGCCCCCTTTAGGTACTAGGAGGTTTTTATAAGGTCTCTCTGCAGCCTTCTCTTCTCTAGGCTGAACAACCCCAACTCTCTCAGCTTGTCTTCATAGGAGAGCTACTCCAGCCCTCTAATCATCTTGGTGGCCAGCCCTTTAATCATCTTGGTGGCCCACCTCTGGACTTGCTCCAAAAAGTCCATGTCCTTCTTATGTTGGTGATCCCAGAGCTGGATGCAGTACTCCAGGTGGGGTTTCACCAGAGTGAATGGAGAGGCAGAATCACCTCCCTCGACCTGCTGCCCACGCTGCTTTTGATGCAGCCCAGGATATGATCAGCTTTCTGGGCTGCAAATACACACTGTTGGCTCATGTCCAGCTTTTTGTCTGACAGAATCCCCAAGACCATAGGTCTGGTCCCAGGGAGTTCTTCTCCCACTCTGTACTCATGTCTGGGATTGCCCCAACTCAGGTGCAGCATCTTGCACCTGACCTTGCTGAACCTCACTAGGTTCAGTTGGGCCCACTCCTCGAGCTTGTCCAGGTCCCTCTGGATGGCATCCCTTCCTTTTGTTGTGTCAGCTACACTGCTTAGCTTTGTGTCATCTGCAGACATGCTGAGGTGCACTCAATCTCATGCTCTGTGTCATTGATAAGGATATTAAAGAGCACTGGTTCCAAGACAGAGCCCTGAGACACACAACTTGTCACCAGCCTCCACCTCGACATAGAGCCACTGACCGCAACTGCCTGGCTGCATCCATCCAGCCAATTCCTTATCTCATAAATATTCCATCCATCCTTCAAATCCATTTCTCTCCGATTTAGAGATATGGATGTCATATAGGACTATGCCAAAGGCTTTGCAGAAGTCTAGGTAGATGACATCAGACAGTCTTCCCTTGTCAACTGTTTCAGTCACTCTATCATAGAACACCACTATTATCCATGGAGAAATCATCCCTGGTAAGGGTTTTGTCACCTGTCTTCTTATATTGAAGTAATTCTTCCTTGGTTTTCAGCTTTACCAAAAGACCTGACCAATAATCAATAGTTCTGCCTTAAGTGGAACTGTATTACTTCTGAAAGAAATACATGAGGAACAATCGCTCTGTACTTGTTTGATCTGGTTGTAACTTCTGTGCATCTGCTTAGAATAAGTGCAAAGCACATGTCAGCATGCTACAGCAGTTATCCTGTCCAGAATATTGAAAACAAAGATTCAAGTGATCTGTGCTGAGAACAGGTCCAGAAAACAGCTCCCTGTAAACAGCCTTTTGCAGTGAAATTCATTTCACAGCAAGACCACCTTGATGAAGATTGCATGTAGTATAAAATGTTAGAGAAGCTCTATGCATAATTTAAATTACTCTCTTAGAGAAAATACAAGCAAACTGATGGTTTCAGAGGAAAATATCTATACATGGTGGCAAAAAAAAAAAAAATCTACTGTAGCTATTTACCTGAAATATCTTTTCCCAGTAGTCCAATTAACTTTACAGTACGGCACTAAGTCCCAATTTTTTCCCCATTAGAAAAGGTTTTTATGCTCTGAATTATACAGTGACCTTGTTTTTATAATAAACTGAAAAATAAGTTGACAATTCTGTCATGTATTCCATGTAAAACATTTTGAAGAAGAAACTTGAAGCTATGAAATAAAGTAGAGGCTTTTAGATAATATGTATTGCATATTTGGTGGTTTTGCAAAATGACTAGTAGTGTGTTACTTTTCTTGAATTCACATATTTTGAAGAAAAATACTTCAGTGAAGAGGCTATAAAATGCAAATGTAAAATTAATTTGTTTTGCAGTTTTCTGTTTTTAGAAAGCAGAACGGCCTCCACAATTATTTCTCTCTAAATGAAAATTAAAAAAAAAAAGCCTGCCATCTCTATGGAGCATTATATGATTTCCAGCAGTGCCATTTGATTTTTGGCAGCAGGAATGCCTGAGAACAGCAAAAAGAAACCAAAAACTTTTCTTTTTTCTTTTTTTTTTTTTTTAAATTTTGTGGTGACTAAGTGCTTTAGTTATCGTGTAAGTCCAATCCAAATTAGTATTTCAGAGTGGAGTTTTTTCACTGTACTCAAAATCAGTGGCATTTAAATAGGCTGGGAGGAAGATTGGGATATTGTAAGGATTCATGAATGACTCATCAGAGAACTCTCTGGCATGCCTGTTGGGAAACAGCTATAGGAAATACGCTTTGGGGTCCTTTAGAGTAATGTTCAAGTCAAGTACACCCTTATTTGCCTAGATGTTCAGTTGTTTAAAACTGGGCTTTGTTTCTGCCTAGGAATAATGCAAAGTTTAAGCAAACCAAGAACAGGGTGAAAAATTTGAAAAACCTTAGAAAGAATGGCATGGCAAAATTTCCAATTAAGGTTTAGTCAGAGAACTTTATCTCAGAGAAAGGGATGATCCAAGTACTTCTGCAGGTCACAAATCAATTGCAAATTAAATAAAGTGCATAAAATAAATTGTCTTTCAGATTATGCAATTTTTCTTCAGAAGGTCTTGAACCAGAACCATTTTCTAGGGAAAGCCATGTATGAGACAACTGTGAGAAATACAAAGCTTAATTTGTGACTCATCATGCAAAACAAAAAGCCGGATCTCACAGCAATCAGTTGTCTACCAGTTAGCTTTTGGAATCTTGTTTATGGGCTTGCCCAGTAGAGCCATTAGGCAAATATTGACTTTAAGTAACTGGAATTCTTATAGATTCAGAACCTAAAAATCAGAACCTGCAGTGGTTCTTTCCAGCCATGTTTTCCACCATCTTTCTCTTTAAAATTTGCATGTCTTGCAAATATTTAGGTTGGGCTTCTGTACATTCTACAATATAAAAGTCAATATAATGTTTGTATGCAAGGCAACACATACTAGAAAAAAATTATTGCATTGTATGATAAAAATTCATATGTTAAACAGTAAGATGCTACTATGAAGACTTTATTATGCAATTTTGCATGACACCAGAGAGAAACTCATAGAGGTTTCAACAAACCGTATAGTAAGCTGTTAAAAGAAAGTAGGGAGATTAAAATGACAGTTTGCATAGCATAACTCCACTTAGGATTTATATTCAAGGAACCACTGGTAACTCAGATAGATAAAATCCTATCAATTTTGCAGGAATATATTACTTTGGTATAATTTTTTTAAATATTTTTGGCAAGTGCCATAGGGCTTCAACATAAAGGGCAGTACAAATTCAATACCACAAATATGGTACACTTAAATATAATAAGGTATGTGGATATCTGTTGATGGAAATTATAATCACATTAAAATGTGCTTCACAGTAAATTGATAAAACTAATAAGGTCTTTCTGAAGCAAAAAGTTTTTCTGCTATATGACACAAAAAGATTTAAAAAAATACCTTGAGTTATTTGTACCTATTATACCAGCACAGTAGATTTGCTTAAGTTATTCACAATGATCTATTCAATGCCTCTAATTTATGTGAATGTTGTTAATGTAAAAACTTGAATTCTATCCAGCATTCCTTCCTTCTTTACTTGACCACAATGCAATAGATACCATCATCTGAAACAGAAAAACTCTGTAATTAGTTAAACAATTTGAATATTATTATGAAATAATGTATTTTGTTATAGTAAAAATATGTCAGAACTTATTTTCAAAATATTGTGATATTTGGTTTATGGGAAATATATGACATGGTGACTGAGGTGAATTGCAATTGCTCTGGTTTGTTATGGCTGTCTGAAGCTCTCACTGGGCTATCACAGTCCTGCTGTGCAAACATGCAGCCACCTCAGGACATCCCTCATTTGAGAGATGAAGAGGTACTTGAGGAAGGCAATATCAAATGCACAACTATTATTATTATTTTTAATTAAGGCAGCCTACTATGAATTTTTTTTTCTTAAGAAATTGCATTAATTTTCTGGGTTTCCTTGTAAACAAATTGTTGGAACATCTAAAAACTTCTCAGGTTTACACAAATTTTCTCTTTTTATAATTATTCTGAAAAATGAAGTTGGAAAAGTTAAAATTACGGTCAGACCTATGGAGGTGACCAGGCACTAGTGCAGAGGTATTTACATGGCCTAGGCACAGCTGAAACATTCAGCACATGATCTTGTTTGACTCCTAGCAGCAAAAAAAAAAAAAAAAATTAGATTAATTGCAATGGTTAAAGGCTTACCTAGAAAGCACTTTGAATTTGAAAGTTTCTAGGACTAGGGTGTATTTCTGAAAAATAGCCACATTTGTGATATTAAGGTGATGACAACACATTAAGGCTCTTGGGGAAAATGTTTAATAGGCCATTATTTTCAAATGTTCCTCTGTAATTTGCCTGGGATGTACTTATCTTTTGAAGAGTTGCTACATCATTTGGAGTCTAATTTTAATCACCGAAGGATGAAATGGGAGAATTTTAATCCTGCTTTAAGTGCTCATCTCAATACAGCATTAACTGTGGTGTTGCTACTGATACCTCTGTAATATATCTGACAAGAGGTGCTTGGAAAAGTTGGATTAATCAATCACTTCAAACTCAATTACGTTTTTCTATTTTTCTTTTTTTTTTTTTTATGACCGTGTTTTCTTAGACTTTATGAGAATCCTGTGTATTTTTCATTACTTTGGTTGAAAATAATAGTAGAAAATGGGGAGTGGTATAAATATAATAAGAGGAAGAAAAAGTCATAAGCCCAATGTATATGTGTGAAATAGCACCAAGAAAGTTCGAGTTGGTGTTTTCTTTTTAATGGTCTTGACTTGTTTTGTTTTGTTTTTCTCTTTTTTGTTTTGGTTTTGTTTTGGGGTTTTGTTTGTTTGTTTTGTGGTTTTGTTTGGTTTTGGTGTTTTGTTTTTTTGTTCTGCATCTCAGATGAGGTGTTTTTTGGTTTGGGGATTTTTTTTTAATTATTTTCTTTTTCTTGTCTATGCATGTGTATGTTTTTCTGATAAGTGTTTTCCTCGTTCCTTTTTGAATAAGGGAAAGAAGAGCTGTCTTTGAAATGAGGAAATAAATAAAAGAAAATAGAAAAACTCTGCTAGCTTTAATGTTTGTTGTTACCAGATTAGAAGTATCCCTTAACACTCTTTAAGCTCTTTCATACATATACTTGCACTTGCACTTATACAGACACAATGAATATATATGCCAGAGAAAAATGATACAAAATTCTAACATCTACCTGCAAATTTAATGTTTCAAAGCATAAAATAAATTGGTTTTCTCTCAAATTCCTTTTTTCCCTAATGATGTCTGTAAGACATGTGATAGATAAATCTGAAGTCTGCTGCACTGATTTTTTCTGAATATGTAATTACATGAAGCTTAGAGGGAAAAAAAGTACTCTATTATGAAGGTATGGACTACTCATGCTGATATAAGGGGTTTTATTGCTGCAACAACAAATGGTTCTCAGGTAGGGATTAATTCCTCTATGCTGACTAAATAATTACTGGCGTCTAAGGCATTGAAAGATTCTGAGAGCCTCTGTGCTGTAAGATGCTGGCTCATTTCTACTTATTCTGGCAAAAGCTTCAGAAAATGGGACTCTTCACTGACACTTGGGAAGGCACACTGAATCACACTGTGGGTTTCAGTAAGCAAAAGATTCAACAGAGTAAGATTATCTTCTGCCTATCACGTTTAAACTCCAGATACCATTCATAAACATGGTCCTTGTGTTCGTGTGGTTTACCGTTATCAAATCTGCCTCCCAGCTTCTTACCTGCTTGAAATGTTTGAAGGGAGGGTGTAAAAGCAGAAAAGAAAAAGAAGCAGAGGAGTGTCTGTTGGGTCTCAGTTTGGCAAGTGTTAGACATGTGAAAAAGCCTCAGGACATGGGAGGTCTTATTAACTTCAGTCTTTCAAATTCTTTAAAATAAGCTTGGGTGTAAGCATTTTAGGATCAAAGTTTTAATATCCAGAAAAGACCTGCCAAGACTATGGCAGTTAGCACAAAGTGGTACTAGCTGACAGCTGTGCATCTTTTTCTTCCTTTTCTTGAGCCAGCAGTGTGCCCAGGTGGCCAAGAAGGCCTAGTCCTGCTTGCCCGTAGCAAAAATAGTGTGGCCAGCAGGACTAGGCCAGTGATTCTCCCTTTGTACTTGCACTGCTGAAGCCACACCTCAAGTGCTGTGCCAGTTCTGTGCCCCTCACTTCAAGAAAGACATTAAGAGTGCTTGAGCATGTCCAGAGAAGGATAACAATGCTGGTAAAGAGTCTAGAGAGTAAGTAAAAAAAGGAGCAGCTGAAGGAGCTGGGGTTGTTTCGTCTGGAGAGGAGGAGGATTAAGAGAGACCTTATTGTACTCCAAACTACCTGAAAGGAGCAAGGTAGGAGTTGGCCTCTTCTCCCAGGCAACTAGTGACAGACAGGATGAGAGGACATAGCCTCAAGCTGCACGAGAGGAGATTCAGGTTGGACATCAGGAAGATTTTTTTGACTGAAAGGGCAGTTGGTCATTGGAAGAGGCTGCCCAGGGAGGTGGTGGAGTCACTGTTCCTGGAGGTGTTCAAGAAATGACTGGATGTGGCACAGTGCTGTGGTCTAGTTTACAAGGTTGACAAGGTCTAGTTGATCAGTCAGAGGTTGGACTCCACGGTCTTGGACATCTTTTCCAACTTTGGTTTTATGATTTTTCCTTGTCAGATTCAGATCTCACTAGAAGAGGCCTTAGCAAACCCTCAAAGTGGCAAAGCCGGACTACAAACACTAATAAGAAATTATATAACTGAGAATAGAACTCAATAAGGAAAAATCCACTTTCAAGTGAATGGAAAGAAATTTGAAGAGAAAAATAGAAGTGAAAACCAAGTATTTTGTATGCTTCCTGCACTCTACCTACCAGCATAGTACAGTTGAAGTGGTCTTGAGGAATGCGTTCATTGCAGGCGGCTGGGTGTGGAGCTGCAGCACAAGCTACAGGTTTTGCTCCAGGGTGCAGGAGCCTGAGGCAAGAAGCCATGAAGAGGCACCGAGCCTTTGCATAACAAAGGACACAGAGACCTGTGGCCCGGACAGGTGGGGGGCACTGAGAGACACAGCAAGAGCCAACAACTCCCAGATTTCGGCGCACTTAGACCATGAAGGCATAAAATTCCACCGTTTCCTTTGTTCAGGGTCCCTCCCTGGAGGCTCCCAGCTTGAGCTGTTATGTTGTTATTGCACCATAATTAAATTAAGGATCTGAGACTGGGCTATGGAAAATACTGGGATCGATCCAGTAAGGGAACCTGTGTGGTGTCTGTAGCTGCGAAGAGGTCTCAGTCCAAGCTCAGGTGGTGTGAGTGAGTCCCAGGGTGACACCTGCATTGTCAGACAGGGAAGTACAGGGAGTAGCCTAGTTTGTTGGGGTTTTTTTTTGATCTACATGAACGTAGTCATGGCACAGTGCCTCATCTCATATCTAAAATGTCTTTACAGTACGTGTGGGCAAAAAAGGATCAGAATTATTTCAAGAAATAGATGTTTCACTGATTTGTTTTACTGGATTTATAAATCAATACTTGAGGTTTTTAAACATTAATTCACCTGTTGTCTAAAGAAACTCTTTTACTACCCTCTGAGAATCCTGAAATACATATCTGCAGTACTTTATCTGATGCTTGAGAGTAGAAAAATGGCACTTTTTATGACTTCCTATAATTCATATAAACCATACACAGCTTAGTCTTGCAGTATTACATGTTTTCTTTTTTCTTTTCTTTTTTCTTTTTTTCTTTTCTTTTTTTTTTTTTTTGAACACTAAATATTCTGGTTAGTGATTTTGAATAATTGGATAGGAGAGAGATAATGCTTTTTCAAGATACATCAGGAAGGGGAAAAGCATATTTTTGACAGCTTGTCATCTAAAATTATGAAAATTGAGCTAATCATTCCTGTTTAAAAGTGGGACTGAATACATAAAAAAAGGTTGTTTACCTGCATTGTTAATATTTTTGTTGTTTAGTAGCCAGGTAAGTACCCCAAGCTATAAGTGGTCATTTATCTTAATAAAAAGATATTGAAACTGAAGAGTTAGAAATGCTCCCTTAAGGGATTTCTGAACACTCAGAAGACAAAGGAATTGTGTGGTAAGTGTAGGTAATAAGGAAAATTTATCAGGTTTTGAGTTCTTACACTAGTCCCCCTAAAATACCATACCTGTGAAGTTCAACCTCTCTGAAAATATGGTATGGTGTTACCACTCCTTTGTGATAACTGATCTTCCATACATTTAGTACATTTCAGTTTTTAATTTTTAATTATTGATATTGTAAATTAATATTGTAATAGTTACACAGATGGTAGCACTGTTGCTTAGTAAAGGCTATTATATGTTCTTTTACTTGGTTAACAATATCTCTGATTGGCACTGGACTGAATGCCTAGAGGTGACAGGAAGAATTAATTTTGTGCTAAAACTAAAATATGTATGGATAGGGCTATTTCTGCTGCATGAAGCAGTAAATATCAATGCTCATAAAAATTTTGTTCATAGCAAACTAAAGGTGCTACAATGACTTCTTGAGGCAAAAGATCAGCAGCAGCTCACAAATAACCTAATTGTTTCTCTTTGAAAGTCATAAAGATGCCAGAGTGATTTCAACAGTGTATCATTCATGCTTTAACCAACTTTTAGTTTTAAACCCAGCTATATTTACACTTATAATTTTTCTGCCTTCTCTAGTGATCTGTGATCTCAGTCTTGTAACAGACAAAAAAGTTGACTACTCATCATATGCAAGCCAAGAACAAAGCCAACAACAGTTAACTCTTAACAATCAGATCTTAAAATCAAGGAATTATATTTAGTTCATATGTGATAGTTATAGAAAAACAGAAGAAAAAATATTAATACAGGGAAAAATATACACATTCTTGTGTCCATGCCTTGCCCTACTTTTATGCTTTATGCCTACGTTTATGCTCAGGGTTCCACTGCTCCACTGAGTCTTAAGGCCATTGACTTCATTGTGACTGAAGAGGTAGAGGGGTTTTATTCAATTAGTCTTTCATACTGAGGAGACAAAGGAAATTCCACTTCAACATAAGAAAAAGCTACTTTACTATGAGGGTGATGAGGCACTGGATCCGGTTGCTCATAAAAGTTGTGGAGGATCCATACTTGGAGATATTCAAAACCCAACTGCACATGGCTCAGCAACCTGTTCTTGCTGACCCTGCTTAGAGTGCTATACTAGATCTCCAGAAATGTTTTCCAGCATCAGCTCTTCTGTGATTTTATGATTTTCTGAGCTGCACAATGACACTGTTAACTTGAAGGGATTTAAGAAAAATATTTCCTTTTAAAGCTTTCTTGTCTGAAAATCAAGATTGTCTCTTATATTGCTCTAAGAAGTTTTAATCTACAATGAACAGTTATGTTGGTTAGTATAAAAGTTCTGATTTTTTTTTTTTTTTCAACCCTGTACCTCCTCTCCACTGATAGTTGCCAGTTAGAACACTGACAAATGTCCACTTTGGCATACATTTTTTCTTTCTCTGTTAATTTCTGGCTTGGTTTTAACTTTTTTTTTTTTTTTTTTGCAATTGTATCTCATGAGTTAAGGAAATTGTCAGGCCGTGCACATCAGAACAACCTCGGGTACTGTGTGGGGTCTTTTTTAAATTTTGGTTTAACTCTAAAGGAGGGCCACAGAAATGATTAGAGGGTTGGAGCATCTCTCCTATGAAGACAGGCTGAGACAGTTTAGGTTTTTCAGTGAGGAGGGAGGAGACTGGAGGGGAAGGGAGGGGAGGGGAGAGGAGGGGAGGGGCTTCAGGGACATCTTATTGCAGCCTTTTAGTACTTACAGGGATCTATAAAAAAGCAGGGAACAGGTTATTCCCACAGCCTATTGGAATAGGACAAGTGGTAATGACTTTAAATGAAAAGATGGTAGATTCAGACTAGATATAGGGAAGAAATTTTTTACAATGTGACTGATAAGACACTGAAACAGATTTCCCAAAGAGGTGGTGGATGCCCCACCTGTGTAAACGTTCAACATTAGACAGGACTCTGATCTGCCTGGTCTAATTGAAGATGCCCCTGCTCATTGCAGGGGGCTTGGACTCGATGACCTTTAAAGCTCCCTTCAAACACAAACTATTCTATTATTCTTTGATTTTGGTTAATATCTCCCATTCACTTTCATTAAGTACTTCTTTATACTTTGGTTACAGACAATATTAATAAAATAGCAAATAATTACTCCGTCTTTAGAAATGCATATAGCAACTTTACTCTTCGACAGAGTAGCACACATTTCATTTCATCAATACAAGCACTGGATCACATTTATAAAAAACATGTAAAAAGTGCTAAACTGATCTAGCTATGAAGATGAAGATCCAGCTGTAAACTGTAATGGCCTTTAAAAGACTTGATCATAATGCCAAAATCCCATTTCTGATTTTCACAATGGGTAACAGGAAACTGCCTGTAACACTTTACTCACTTTAATCAGAATTTAGATTCTGAATTCATGTGAGCAAATGACCCTTGTAAAATAGTTTTCCCCATGAAACTGAGAAAATGGTAACCCCCAGGGGGTGGTGACCCTTAGAATTGACCCAATCAGCGCTCCTGCAAAATATAAACATATCACCCAAAACCGGAAAAGAAGAGAAGTTACAGTTTGTCGCGTTAGAGGAGTAGCCATGTTCTAGGCCATGAGGATTTAGGGGCCAGAGCCCCTTTGGGGGCCAGGCCCCCCCAGCTGGGGCTGGGGGGCTACAGGGACTTGGAACAGTGTAAACTGGGTCGAGGGGGGCTACAGGGACTTGGAACAGTGTAAACGGGGTCGAGTTCCATAGCTGAGAGCTGAGAGAAGCTTCTAACATCAAGAGCAATGAAGGACGCACCGGCGAAACAACATCAACCGAAGAGGATGGCACATAGCCAAGTGATAAGGAAAGCAGCAGAGCCAGCACTGCAGCCGAGAAAAGCAGAGAAAACTCCTACAGAAAGAGTTGGGGGTAAGAACTGAAATCAAAAACCCCCAAACTCCCTTGAAATCCCTCCTATAATGGAGGGGGTGG
>JAWWLV010000001.1:106157521-106174693 GCA_035041135.1 Platyrinchus mystaceus
TTACTACTCTCCTTGGGACAACGGAGTCACGCTGGAGCAACTGCCGGCAATGTCCGCCTCCCAAGGTCGACAAGGCCAGTAGACTCAACAGCAGGGAAACCCGCACCTCCAAAGCCACCGAAAGGAAAGAGGGCAAAAACCTCTCCTCCTATCTTTTTATACCCCGGCTTACGTAAAAACGGTAGGGAATACTGGGTAGATCTGGGCACTTCCTTGGCTACAAACTGGTCACCAAGGAAGGCCCAGACCAGTGGTAATTAAACTGCTGATGACCAATATAAGAACTAAGTTTACTTACAGACTGCAACATAGCAGTGCCGAAAACTCATCTGGAAACAATTTTACTCTCAAAGACAATTTTCACTTGATAGTAAGAAGACTATGTTGAGAAGAAGCTTGATAAATATTATTTCTTACTCTGTTTGCAAGCCCAAGTGTAAAATGAGACTCAAATATCAAATGGGAGACACATATGACCTACTGTTTGGCTAATGTGCTGAAAAATACCATGTGAACAGCCATCCTGAGCTGCTGAAGTACACTAATTTATTACTGTAAAATGGAACAATGACTGGCAGTACTCACAAAACCCCAGGGAAGTTGTGTGAAAAAATGAATGAGGGGTTGATGTAACCTCTGACTGCTTTCAGAGACTGAGCTCTTCTTCGAAAGGGAAGTAGAAGTTATGTATTGCTTGGAGATGCCTGCATTGACAGTTGTGAGCTTTGCAGCTCTCCAGATTGGAAGCTGTGCAGCCTCATTAGCACAGAGTTGCTCCCAACCTGAAGTACAAAACTCGACAGCTTGTGCACTCTACTGGGCTATTTCATGCCCAGTCAATGCAGGCCAAGACAACATCACCTTGCCTTATAAATATATGTAACATGGGGGGTTTTTTCACTCAGAATAGGTTCAGGTATTTATACAATGGGGAAAAAATAAAAGCAAAAAATCAAATTTTAAAAGAAGTCATGTATATGTGTGTATTTACATATGTTTTGGGGTTTTTTTGTTTAGTTTTGGGTTTGTATTTTTTGTTGTTTTTGTTTGGATTTTTGTTTTACTTTGTTTTTTGGTTTGGTTTGGTTTTGGTTTTGTTTTTTTTCTCCTGGCTTCTCAGAGAGTCCTGGTAGACTATTGCTCTCCTCTTGTATCCCTATTTCAGGCAGTTAACCTGGTGTCTAAACACACATTGAAACAGTTTTTGGTTTTTTTTCCAAAGGCATAAAAACTATAGGAAGTCCAAGCAAAATGAATAACTTGATTATCAAAGAGGTTAAATTTCCTCCCAAATATTTTAATTGCTTAGAAATCCAGAAGAATGTTGCAAGGTTCTTCTATATCTTCCTATATCTGTCTATCAGAAATTTCAGTCCTCCCTAGAGACACCTTAACGCTTCATAAAGCAGTCAAACACCTTCATGCGTAAACCTGGTGTTGGAGCATTTTCTAAATTAATATGTATTATTTATGCCAGGAAAGGAAATTTGGGGAGATAATATGATCTATTGCAGGAATTCACTTGTTTGCTATTGAGTTCACATGAAAAAGACTTTGATTCTGAGGACAAACAAAAAACAAAACAAAACCCGAACAAAACAAGGAGCAGTATAAGCACATCCAGTAATGAAAGCATATGAAACTTTATTAACTCTATTGGTTTTTTCATGTGGCTTCTCAGCCTTTCAGGATTATCCAGTCTTGGTTCTTTCTGATATTTTTAATATACTCTTTTTCTCTCTTTTTTTTTTTTTTTTTTTTTTTTTTTTTAACTTCATCA
This sequence comes from Platyrinchus mystaceus, assembly GCA_035041135.1. Classification (NCBI taxonomy): domain Eukaryota; kingdom Metazoa; phylum Chordata; class Aves; order Passeriformes; family Tyrannidae; genus Platyrinchus; species Platyrinchus mystaceus. The sequence continues at coordinate 106,159,302 of JAWWLV010000001.1, forward strand.
CATTTAACTTTATTACTTTAATTTTTGAATAGGTAAAAATGAAAGCAGTTTATTTTTTTATTGTATAAAAATTCGGATTCTTTATTTTCCTCTCCATCTGGATATAAACCCACAAATTCATCTTTATCTGTACAGATGATGGAATCTATATCTATTTGTCTACTTCAGTCACATCTCCTTTCTTCTGACATAAATCTGATCCTATATTTGTACATTACACATGTTGCCTTCCTACAGTATTAGCAGAGGGCTATGACACCAGTGACCCTAGAAGTGCATAGCTCCAGATTGCACTCAGATCTCATTCTCATCAGTATTTCCTACACTGTACAGCAAAATTCATCATTAATAATTAAATTGTGTATTTAAGTGTGCCTATATGTGTGGAGGAGGACAGTGAGGATACATAGAAGGTGAATTAGTTCTTAAATTGAAAAATCCCTGAAGAAATTTTAAATAATCAGAGATCAAAATCTATTTCAGCTCTGTGACCTTATCTTGAAAAATATACTTGAGTTTTCTTTACCTCAGTGCATTTGAGGTAGCAAAAAGGCTGCACAGAGATCAAACACAGTGAAGCATCACTCAATAAGTTGGTCTCAGTGGAATATTTGGGTTATAAGGTGCTCTTACAACCATTACTAATTTCATTGAATTTCATTATAAAAATGTTCATTCCTGCAGAGGGTGGAAAGGCATAAATATGAGTTTGTAGGCCGGGTAGTATATATGAGTTTGTAGGCCAGGTTCTTTAAGTAGGGGGTCTGTGCAGAGCAGGATTGTGAGCACAAGTGAGGTGTGCAAGAAGGGCATCACTGGACATGCAAACAGGAGGGCCCTGCTGACTGTGTGCACAGCCCCATTGTGAGCACCAGGGCACTGACTGCTACAATGTCACCTGCTCACACAAGGTGGGAGAAATTCCCACCTTTGCCACCTCTTGTGCCCTGGGAGCAAGAAGCGTGTGGTACTCCTCTTCCTGACGCTGCCTGTGGTCCACCTGAGGCTGTCTGACCTCCTTTAGTGGGTCGTAGGAGGAGGAGATGTGGGATGGAGGCAGCTGCAGTGGCACAGCAGCAAACCCATCCCCAGCCCCTAGACAGCTCCCTCCATCCACATCCGACCAACCCAGCCTCTCCATCCTGCCCTGGTTCTCACCTGGCACCTTCTCCACAGATCCAGGAGCTCCTTCATGGGGTGGGAGTTGGGGTTTGCTTTCTCCTTCATGGACATCTCCATCATACTATGTCACAGAAGCGCTTGGGAAGCGCACAGAAGCTGCACAGAAGCTGCCTCCTGAGAAAGGTGCTCTCTTGAGAGTGGGCGCCCCAGGTCTCTGTGTTCCCTAAATACCCCCACTACCACTGTCACAATGTGTCACAAAGTGCTCTGGAACACCACTCTGTTCCAAAGGGCCACCCCTGGCATCCCTAACAACCACAGAACTGGCTGGAAACGTCTAGAAACTGTCTGGAACCATCTAGAAATGACTGGAACTGCTAAATCAGTAGGCACTTTGATAGGCATGCAAACTTATAACTACACAGTGCAAGATTCCTTGTTGTTTATAAATATATATAGGTTTTTGGGGGTTTTTTCTGTTCAGTAAAAATTCATAACATTTAATTTTTCAATGTGTGTCTACTACATTATGTAGGTTTAGAGGAAAGAGCAGTTGAAACACATCTTCTGAGGTTGGTTTGACCCAATCCGTGGAATTTCATTTTGATTTTGTGCCGATTTTGGCTGGAATATAGACCATTTTTTTTTTTTTTACCTATAGAAGTTATTATTTGGATGTCCAAAGTACAAATCCTTTCTCCTGTGCAACTTCCATGCTGAACTCTATGTCTAGTGGTATAATTCCCTTTTCATCTTTAATCAAGAGTTTCTATGGCTGCGAGGATTTTGCATGAGTAAACCACTAAGAATTATGGTTGCTAGGGCAAACTTGAGCCATCTTACCTGATCATGAATCCCAATGTCTCTGTAAAAAAAGCAGTCCTACAATCAAATAAATATTCTGTGTCTGTTCATTAAAACAGAATGAAAAATGTATTTGGAAGTGTATAAAAAAGTTGTCTTTCAATTGAAGATGATGAATTTTTGTGATTAAAACTTTTTTCAGAATTTACTTTCAAAAATATTACTCTGGTATTCATAGTGTAAGGATGCAAAAATGTATTTCAGTATGATAATGTATTTTTTTCTTTATCTAATGAGTCAATTTTGTATTGGCTGTATTCTAGGATATAGCATTATGAGAGAAAAAGAAATGCTCTAATGTTTTGAATTTTGTCTTTGAAATTCAATGCAGCTAAGCACATTAGTGTGCTTACCTGATCCACAAAGGTACCCAAGAAAGCTTTTTATCTGAGTCTTGTGGGATTTAGATTCCTAACTCAATTAAATCCATTCTATTTCTTTAGATTTGCTTCAGCCAAAACATTCATACTAAGCTTTAAAGCAAACTTTGGTGAAGGGAGTAAAGTTTTCTTCTCAAACTCAAATAGTAGTGATTTTAATTTCCTTTGCCTAATGAGATTAAAGTACTGAACTACTGCATTACTCTGGTGACCTCTTTCTCTTTGGTAAGCTGTCTCAAGTGTGGCAAACGTGACGTATGGGAACTGAGGAAATGTCAAACTGGGGAGCAAAGATTTACAAAATTTAATAACTTTCATAAGCTTTAGCTTCTTGACTTAATATGGACAAAAAAAAAAAAAAGAAGGAAAATGCCAGATGCTATAATAATATGAGTTCTTCTAATACAGAAATAAGTGTACAAACAGATTTATAATGACTTTTTGTAATCCATGGAGTGCAGATTTACTGTAGTTAATATTTTCTCTTTAAAGTTCAGTTAATATTGTTGTTCCTTGCTAAGTCTTTCAAGAATTTTCTGTTGGCTTAAACTACCATGTTTTGTACTTAGCAACATCTGCAGGAAAAGACCATATATCATAAAAACTTCTTAAATTAAAAATTTCTATTTCATAAGGAAATGTGTCCTTTCTTTAGCCATTTGATGATAAATTATCCCAGTGTTATACATATGTAGAAGTTTTTCTTGTACACAAGTATTTTTTTTCTTTTTCTTTTCTCTTTTTGTCCCCACAGTTGGTTATATTCTACTTTTGGTAGTCATTAAATTATAGTATTTTTGTATAAAAGAGGATCTACAAATTGACAATGGCTAAGTTTCTGATTTTGGTTAGTATGTATTTTCTAATTATTATGGTAGTTGGTGCTGTATTGTGTGCTGGTATTAAGCTTCAGAGTAACACCAAGGTTTATTTTTCCTTTGAATCATTCACACAGAAAATGTTAAAGGGCTCTTGGGGCTAAAAAGAAATGCAAAAGAGAAGGAAAAGTTTTATGAAAGTTGGATACTTGTCTAAATGAACATAAAGCAGTACACCTGTATCACTGTATATTTTTTTTAATTTGTTCAGATGTGTAATAGCATAACATAGAATAGACCTTTAAAAGGACAACTATAATTTAAAATAAATGTGCCAAGTGCTGAAGATACAGCTTCATGGAGAGTGTGATTTGTGGGGTTTTTTTTTCCCATCTTTAATCATTATTTGCCCCCGTCTGATGGCAGTGCAATGCAGGTCCTGATCTGATCTGTCCCATGGAAAATCCCTTTGATCTCCCAGTGCAACGGTGCTCATTGCCAGGACACACATGAGTGCCTTCACAGCAACCAAGACGTAAAGCAGCTGCCCTTCCAGACCTCTTTGCCCTGTGCCTCCCTACTCCTCCCAGGCTCAGCCTTTCAGTCCACCCCTGCTCCACTGTCCTGCCCCAAAATTCTGCCCTCAATTGTTTAAATGTTTCTGGGGTGTCTCAAAACTCCCAGTGATTTCTAAATCATTTGCTTTACAGATTCCTAATGGCATCGTACATTTGTATTAACATATTGGTATAAATATTGACATCATATCCCTGTTCGAGAACACTGTAATTACTAGGTCAGTTCTTTTTGTATGCAAATGCACACACAATTATTCAAATTGAAGCAGTGATATGCAATGAAGATTATTTAAAAATTCTTGCCAGCATGGGGAAAAATAAATAACTTTGTCATATTGAGTGAAGAAAAAGAGAAGCTTCGAAGCTTCCTGGAACTGATTTGTACTCTTAAACGTTAGACTGCATTTTAACTTCTATTTAATTGCAGGTATAGACACAAATATTTGTCTGACACATACATGGCTTTAAATAAATCCTTATCTACAGTTTCAGTTTAATAGAACTACCTGTAGGCAAGAAATAGTCATCAAAACCACTTGGAGTTATATGCAGTTAATATATTCTTTCACAAAGAATATTAATATTTTAAATCCAAGACCACAGTTTCAATATATTATCTCTCTCCCAGTATTTTAAGAGTGAAAGCAATGTATAATAGATAATAAACAGAAATATGTAACTTTTAAAAATATGTACTATTCCTGGTAACATCATGGGCTATTTATGCTTATTAATTATATGGTTAGAACTTTTGATCTGAAGTTTAAAAGTTAAAAGTGACCCTTTGATTCAAAGTCTCAGCTCTTTCTGAAGCTCTCACTGCAATTCTTTGTGTTTCTGCACAGTTCTAGTCACACAGTCATGCTCATGCAGCTTAAGAAATTTCCACCAGATAAGTCACAGCAACAAGGTATTCGTACTCTGCTATGCACATGTTGTAATTTGATTAATTTTAATCCTCTTGCATTACGAACTAATCTGCTGAATTTTCTTATATTTACTCCAAGTGGACAGTTTTCACATATTTAGTTATCACAGCTCAGCTGATATTCAGCAACTTTGTGATATTCAGCAGTTGAGTTCTTTGTAGGAAAAAGTTTAGAGGTATACAGTGCAGCTGGTACCCAAACACTACTGAAATTCCAACATCAAAAAATCTTTGATCTTTCTCATAATCTCCAAATGAAGCTACTGGAGAACAGAATGTATTTTCAGAAGCAGTTTCAATAATGAGAGATTATGGAAGAGATTAAATAATTTGCCATCTGCTGTACAACATGACACACCAGTATGGCCCAGAGATTCTCTTTTCTTGGAAATCTCCTTTCTAAAAGGCACCCTTACAAGTGCTTGTTCAAGTTTTTAGAAATTAGAGTAACCTTTCCCCATAGTAGTTCCTCTTCAGGCTGGGTTACTATTTTATTTTAGTCACTTTGTTTAGTCATTCCAGAGGGAAATCTAAGACCAATGTATACCAGACTTAATTTCCTCACATACTCAGTTGAGATTCCATATTTAAACATATATATGTAATATGTATGTATAAAAGTTTATATAAAAAGTTATGTAGTATGTAGAAATTGTATGACAATGACACTGAGTAGAACTTGCCTTTCCAAATAAATGTATGTCTGGGGAGTAGGGAGGGAAGTGATTTGTACTCTTAAGGTCCTAAAACAACCACAGATAATCTAGTATAGCCACATAAGAAACAGAGGATGTAAAACTGTCCTCAAATAAAATTGTATAGTAAATATAACAAACAAGAGGGGGCACCTTAGAGGGGCACCAAAATTAATGCAGTTTAATATCAGGCTTTGGAAATTAATCTAGTAAACAAACTCTTGTGTTATGTGGCTGTTGATTACATTATTCTGCCATCTCTATGCTGTAACTGAAAAAATGTACAGACAGTCTCTGAGCTGAAAATGAATCATTGAAGGAAGGTAGCATACAGAAGTACACAAAAGATTAGGGACCTGTGTACTGGGTTTGGATGAGATGGAGTTATTTTTATTCATAGCAGCCTTTATGGTGCTGTGTTTTGGATTTTTGAGTAAAAAAGTGTTGATAACACACTAGTGTTTTCCCTATTTCTGGGCAGTGCTTGCACCACATCAAGGCTTCTCTTTTTCCCATTCTGCTTCCCAGGGTAGGTAGGTTTAGGGGTGGGGGACAAAACATTGGGAGGGGACATAGCTGGGACATGTGACCTGGATTGGCCCAAGGGATATTCCACACCAAATAACATCATACTTATCAATAAAAGTGGGGAGGTTTTGGCTATCAGGGTAGCTGTTGTTCAGAGACTAGCTGAGCATTGTTCTTCTTGTGGGAGGTGATGAGTGAGTGCCTTTGCATCACTTGTGATTGGTTTTTTTCTCTTTTCTTCACTTCTTAAACTATTTTTATCTTGACCAATGAATTTTCCCACTTTTGCTCTTCCTATCTTCCCCTTTTCCTGTTGTGTGTGTGGTTTAGTGATTAAGAAGCTGTGTGGGTGCTTGGCTGCTAGCCTGGGGTCAACCCACCAGAACCTGATCAGTCAGTATGGGCCAGGCTATCTTTAAAGTGTGTGCTTCTGAAGCCTCTTAATTTATATGACATGATGGAGCAGAACAGGAGGATTTGAAAGATGCAAGAGGGACTGAATGAGCAACAAGGATGAGTTTTTAGTTTAGAGTCATCATCATGGCTAGTCTTCGCGAATGAAGATTTAAAAGTTTAGAGTAGGAACTTAGGAAATTCACCATTTGCTCTTCCATTGGTTGCTTTGTCTTGCACAGTATATTTATTCTATTTTTTTTCCTTAAAAATAGCTTTCATGTTTTAACTTTTTCTACCACATGATAGTGATAATTAAAGGATTAGTATTAATTCAGGCAAAAATGCTATTTAATCTGGCTTGGAGTAGGTAAAAGAAAGAGTGGCAAAAAAACCTTCCCACCAAATAAACACAAAGGTATTTTTATGCTTATTATGCCTCTAAGCAGTCCAATACCAAGGCATATATATTCTGTTTCAGGTTAGTGCAGTATTCTGAAGCCAGGAAACACAGCATTAATTTATGGCTGGCCATAACTTTCTTTTTTTCGTTACTCCTCTTCTTGTGGGCTAGTGCATTTGCTGAGATTCCTCAGCTACCAAATCTGCCACTTTCAAAACTTACCTCAAGTGGGGCTGCAACAAGGTCAGTTCTTAGGATTTAACTTCTTTAATAGATGATGATATCCAAAATAATTTTTCTGTCTCCTTGAAATGTGCTTCAACATCTTTTTCAATTACTGGCACCCTCTCATAATAGCCACTACACACTTCTAAACTGAGAACAAAATATATGAGTTTTTAGCCTAAAACAATTTTTACATGAGTTTTCAAGAGAATGAAAAATGGCATTTTGAAATGAAAATGCTGTATCAAACAGAAGTGCAGCATAGCAATATGCAGAGCTGTAATAGCAATCTTAGTGCAAAAGAAAATTTAAATGTGTATAAAATACCTCATGTGGACTTTTGATAATATTGTACCAATATTAATTTTTTTTTTTTCATTTTTCCAATTTTATACTGGTACTAAAAAATCTAAGCATAAGATTAAGTCTAAGAATAGAACTGACCATGTTCTCTTTCTCATCTCCATTGTCTTTCTCAGCTTTGCTTATTCATTATTGTTAGATCTTATTTTTATAGCAAATAAAAAGCATACACAAACTAAAAATAGATAATCTTTGCATGTCTTCATAATGAGAATCCACAGCAGAATACCATGTGTTATGTTTCACAGAGCTAATTGGCTCAGGCACTATAATGAGTGTGCTAGAAAGTATAAACTCTTATTGTTTGATTTTTTTGATTTTTTTTTTTTTTTTTAATGCTAGATAGTCTGAGCAAAAAGCAGAAAGAAACAAGCAGGGTAAAGAGAGAAGATCAAGAACAGACTGTGCTTTTGATGGTAAAATACTGTTGTGAAAATTGTTTTAAAGAAAGTAATTTTGAATTTTATGCATCACTCAATAAGCGTTTTGAAAAGGTGTTTTATGAGCAGCCAGTTAAGGAAAGCCTCTTTTCTGGACATATTATGCCCATATTCTCCACCCTATCCAAAAATCTTACTGATACAATAACCTTTGCTTGCTTTCTCCACCTACACACTGCCATTTTATTTCTGCGTTCCCTACTGACCTCCTTGACAAGTTCCCAGCTTTAGGAATAAGACCTGGTGCTTTCTCACATACCCACTTTTCAGAATTTTTTGTGACTTATGAGATCACTTCTTCGTCATCAGGTTTACAAAGGCCTTTAAAAAACTCTGAAGTAGCTAACAAATAAAGAGAAGGCACAGTGACATTGTATAATCCTCTCTGTGTGAAATTAAATCAAGAACAGAATTACGAACACAGATAATTCAGGAAAAAATAAATCTGTTAATTTTTATTTTATTAAACATTAAGTGTAATAAATTTAGGATAATTTGATGTTTTAGGAGAACTGTTTTCAACTGTCACACCTAATTTGTTTGGATGTTTAGAAATCAGATTTTCAGCAAGGTATTGGAAACTTAAAGACCTTTTCAAACCCTGAAGCCTATAAATTGAATTGAAGCTTTTGAATGAAACTGTAGCAGGCTGTAGCAGTGGACTCAGGAGTAATTAACCTTACATTTTTCTCCTTTTCAGCATGGAATTTGGCCTTGAAAATGATACATATGATACTGAAAAATTAAGGGGAAGACCGTCTCAGTAATGGTGAATATTCTGTATGCTAGGTCCTATCAGCAGGTACAACCTGCAAGAAGCTTGTTTATCTAGCAGAATGATCTCATTATTAGGACAGTGATGTAGTGGGGTTTATTTCATACCCTGAAATCACTCGAGAAAATAGCTGAGTGAATTATATTTATCTTGGACCCTGTATTGTGCTGTTATGTGTAGCAATGAGTGCCAGCCTATTAAAATAGAGATCAGGGACTACAACCATTCATTTGAAGGCAGTTCTGAAATTTCAAAGCTGTTGAATTATTCAAGTTTTTTCCAATTTATAAAATAAAATAAGAGATGATTGACTGTTTGATGATGTGACGATATAAATAAAAACATTGAAAAGTACTGAGTGTATTTTTCCCCTACAGTTGTTTTGAACCACCTAATTGTAGGTGTTGATTTTGTGTCAATAGCAGTCATAATTAAGAAGGGAAGCATTCAATATTTTCTTTCATCAATGCCCTAGTTATACATAAGAAAATAAAAAGAAAATCCAGTCAAAATGGAAATGGACACAGTTACAACATGAAACTGAATAGAAATACCTCAATCTATTTATTATTAACAAATCTGAATGAACATTAAGCCTTTGCTGTTCTCTGTCCCTATTTACAAAATCAATAACACAACTGTTTAGCATGTAAAAATGTGACACTTTTAAAGTGGAAAAGTCAATATAAAAAAATCTAATGAGCTCTCTGAATGTAAGTTTGTGTCTTTTAAAATATATCTTTACATTCTTCAAGGAATTTGGAAATCAGGATTTTAATTAGGTATCTGATACATCTAAGTTTTTCTAAACTGAAAAATGCACGTGTTCTCCGCACGTCAAATGCAGAGTGTACACAGAAAGTGTCAGTTACAGTGAATGCATCCTATCATCTATCTGAGTGTTCACAGTAATATAATTTTTAAGGACATGACAGTCTATTTTTCTTTCCATTATATGGTTTTAAGTCTCTCTTTATACTCCTTGGTTACAGTGGAATAGGATCATTTTAGGCAGAGATAGACAGTTATCTTCTGAAATATCATTGTTTTCACAAAATACCACAGAAGGTTATCTGTGTCTTAGGAATGATGAATTTCTGTGATATCTATGACATCTCATAAAATTGCATTAGCACCTTCTCATAGATGAAGGCACATTGGCTGAACAGTAGTGTGAGGTATTTCTTGGAAGATTTTTTAAGGTATTAAGCCTTCCAGCTGTAATAAGGTTAATACAGTTCTAAGTGACTTGAATGTCAGTGTTGGCAAAATTTAACTGGTATAATATTTCTGTGAGCAGGAGGAGAAATATTCTGATGTTCACTTCATTGAAAGACCACATTGAGAAGAGGACACATGTTTTCTTAAGATTATCATCTAGTATAACTGTAACAAAGCACAGAATTACAGGGTGGTTGAGGTCAGAAGAGACCTCTGAAGGTTATATGGTCAAACCCCTGCTCAAGCAGGGCCACCTAGAAACAGCTGGATTCTGAATATTTCCAAGGATAGGGAATCCTCAAACTTCCTAGGACACCTGTGCCAATGCTCAGTCACCCTTACAGTAAAAAAGTGTTTTCTGGTGTCCAGAAAGAGCCTACTGAGTTTCATTTTGCCTCTTGTACTGTTATTGGGCACCAGTGGAAAGAGCCTGTCTCCATCCTCTTTTCAACTTCCCTTCAGATATCTGTATTCATTACTAAAATTCTCCCCTGAGCCTTCTCTTCTCCAGGCTGATCAGTCTCAGCTCTCAGCCTGTGCTCACAGCAAAGATGCTTCAGTCCCTTAACCATTTCTGTGGCCTTTTGTTGGACTCTGTCCCGTCTGTACATGACTCTTGTATTCAGGAGCCCAAAGCTGGACACAGCATTCCAAGTGTGGGCTCACTAGTGCTGAGTTTAGTAATGTTCTCTCTGGTTTTGCATGTGAGTAATATTTGCCAGCATATTAAACTGTACTGCAGATGATCCTTAGCATGCTTTTATGAGAAATAGCACGCTGAAATAAAGTCAGTAGTATTTGATCTGCATCCTTCATTTGATACAAAGGCTTGAAACAGAGTTGCAATATATTCTAATGGATTCAGCAAGCTAAAGGAACTGGGAACCATTAGAACTGAATATCCTGAGAGAGAAAACGTAACTTACAGACTAATAATATAAACCAAAGTGTACTAACTTAATTAGGCAGTGAAAGGCAAGATTAAAATTTGATGATAAAGTATGATGAAGAACCCGTTACCTGGTAACTTATATAATGAAATTTACACTGCTAAGAGGTGTCTGTTAATTCATTTTTGGCATGGGGATATAGAAGCAGATAGAAATAGAATCAAATCAGAGAGGGAATGCACTTTCAGAAAGGTAAAAAATGAAATGATCAAAGATGTAATTGAATTCTGAAATAAATGGAAGTTTGTTTCTTAGACTCCTATGGGAAAGCTAATAGTGTAGCTTTCATTCACTTCAATTTCTGCAAGAGTACAACTAAGTCTTGTTAGGGGCTTGTAATTGCTGCTAATTTTTAGGAACTGTTGGGTAGGAAAATTGGAACAGGGGCATATTATCTTCCTTTCCTGGTTTTAAAAGTAAACGCAGGAGAAGACAGTTTAAAGATATATTAAATATTTTTATGTGAATTCTGTTTACAATGCAAATTCATTTTAAATTTTTCATTATTTTTTCCCCTTCATCTTTCAATGTTCACTTAAGTTATTCCTTAGACAGCGATGTGTGAAGATGTCTGAGTCTTTCTTATTTTGCTTGTATAAATACTGTGGTATTATCCAAATATATATCTCAGAAATAACTATCTGGGATGTTATTCTCTCAGGTAACAGACCAATATATTGTCTAGGTTTAAAGTGCTTTATCTTTAGTTTGAATTCTCTGTTAAAGTCAGTATTCAACCAACTCTAGGATGACACTTCAGCTTTGCAAAAATTGATTTTCTAAGGTAGTTATCCATCCAAGATCTTTTAAAGTTAATAGTGTCAAATCCAATGACAAAATATTTATATGAGACATAGATACTAACTTTAAAATAAATAAGTTGTCCTTTGGATGTGATGATTGTTTTCTACTGACTGGATTGGGCCCTGACTAACTAGCTGAGACTGGACACTGAGTTTTTAAGTGAGTGAATGTAATGGTGAATTCCCATGGTTGAAATTCCTTAAGAAAACAATTATAAGCTTTTGTTGTATAAAACATTTCCTTTTGTTGCTTTGGTATTCTTAACTAAAAATAAAGAGAAAGAGAAAGGGAGGTTGTGTTTTTTTTGGTTTTGGGGTTTGGTTTTGTTGCTGGAGTTCAGAAAGTCTAGCAAATATAGTATTGCTTTCTGATGAACAGTTATTGTGGGACAGTATTAGTAGTGACTAATGTTATTCAACAGAACAAAAAATTATTTACATTAATTTGTAATTTACTTCTGGAAAGTCAGAAATTCCAAGTAAGATCTGCTTATCATCTTCTTGAATAATCCATTAAAATCACTGACAGGCATTTTCCTGACAGTATCTTTTTGCACATTTGCTCCTATTGTAAAGGCAGTTTCTACTTCTCCTTCAAAATTATCCCAGACTTTCACACTTTTTGATTTAGACCACAGTTCTTTGCCCTAATATCTTCTGAGACTTAATTTGCATGGTTACCCTGAAGATATTTGATTGATGCAATTCAGACCCTGTGTACCACATGGCCTCTGTGTTGCACTAATTTCACTCCAGTATTTTGTCATGCTGGAGTTCCACAAAAGATAAAATAGCAATTGCTCAATTATCTCAGAAGTTATCAACACTTTGCAATAAATGTCCTAATAACTCTGTCCAATACAGAAAAATACATGACATTAATACTGTGAAAATGCAGTTACTTTTTCAGGGATCAAAAGAGTCCTGCTGGTGACTCAAAGGGCCTTTTCTCAAACACAATGCTTTCCCACAGTAAGGGTTCTGTGTGAATAGTGCTCTCCAAAGCCTTTGACAATCTCTTGTCATTTTCTCTTCTCTTTCAGCTGATGGATGCACTGACTGGTCTGTGGATTACAAGAAATATCAAGTTCTAGTGGGAGAACCTGTTCGTATAAAATGTGCACTCTTTTATGGATATATTAGAGCTAATTACTCCCTAGCCCAAAGTGCTGGACTTAGCTTGATGTGGTACAAAAGCTCTGGACCTGGAGATTTTGAGGAACCTATAGCTTTTGATGGAACCAGAATGAGCAAAGAAGAAGACTCCATTTGGTTCCGACCAACAGTGGTACAAGACAGCGGGCTCTATGCATGTGTTATAAGGTACTATATTTTATTATACTGCATTTTAATTAACCAAATATGAAACAAGGCTCTTAACAGTGAGACTTTTGCATCAAAGAAATTTTTTTTCTGATTGTGTTTTTTTTTTTCTTCTCCTCCTGGCATTCCCTTCCCTGAACTGGTTGATGCTTAAGTAGAAATTACTATTGACTGTCTTGAACATTTTAATTTTTTTTAATGAGTTTAGTTATTTATAATAAAATTAAAATTTGTACAGTGGGTGGGACTGGATGAATAAGTCGTGTTCTGATTCTGTAAAATAGTTGCATCAGGGAAAACTAAAGGTAAAATTTCAGCATTTTTACAGACATATATCCCCTAGAATCACATCTGGCTTAACCTGATAATAGAGGCTGGGTGACAGATGTCTTCCAAAAGTATTTAACCTTCTGATTCATCAAGCTTTATCACCATAAATTGGAGTAGATTCTGATTCTTGCTTTCTGCATCAGGTGTTCAGTCTCTTTCTGCATCTTTGATATGGTTTACACTGAGATATTGTTTCCTGCTCTTTACAGTGCTCCTCTCTATCTGCATTTCTACAAAAGTGGTCTTGCTACTAATACACAATAGAAAGAGTGAAAAACAAAGTGTAAAGAAATTGAGTGGCTAGAAGAGGAAGCTGCATGATGCAGCTATTCCAGTGATGCAAGGAAAATAAGGAAATTTACCATCACCTGGAGATATTTAGTGTCTGCCACATTTTTTTTAATTATTTTTATTTTGGGTAGAGGGAGAGGGATTGCTATCACATCATTTGCTCAATAACATTTTCAGCGTGATTTTTCTGATGATGACAGTTCTCTTTAAAAGAAAACCACAACATGCTACAAGTTATGCTACTTAAGGAAAATGTTTAGTTATGTTTAGATTAATGTATTTCAGATAAGTTTGTAACAGTAGCCATGAAAATGGAAACAGTTTTGTCAATTATTCCATAATGCTATTTAAAATACCATAATTATCTACTCTCTTTATGTAAAGAAAAACTTAATTATCTGATATTGCACTTTCCAGCAAGTATAGATAAATGCTGAATTTAGATAATCAGACATACTTTAAAATGTGTTTATCATCTCAACCTGTAATTATGCCTTTCCTACATGGATTTCTTTTTGATTCAGAGGTAGGTAAGGGCATGTTCTATGTAGTTCTTTAAACTACATACTGCTTTCTCAGCACATGCTTTATTTCCAGTTGTCAGTGCTTATACGTGTAGCTTGATGATAGATTTTAATAAATAAAGTACCAATTAATTGCTATCCTGAATACTATTATGACAAGTTACAAAGCCTTGAGGAAACCCACTAGTATTGACTGAAGAGTCATCTAAGCTTGTTGTATCAGTGTTTCTATTTTATATTTCTTGGATGAAACCTTTTAAATGTATGAGCAAGATTGTTATTGGTAGAAGACAAAACCTCATTTCAGTATCAGAGGAATGTACTTTTTTAATGCATATTTTCTGAATACAGTCAAAGGTTACTTTCAAGTGGTTTCAAAAGCCCATCTAGGATCTAGTTTAAAACTTAATAATTCAGGTTCCTGAGATAAACATGTACTTGATATTTTAACTGAAATAAATAAAATTAAATACGCAGCAGTATAATGGTTCTCTCTTTTCTTCACCCTTCCTTCAGATTCTTACACTATAAAGTGATTATCTGACCAAAAAAACAAGTATAAGAGGCTGAAGTGATGCCATCTGAAAAAATTATGTACTCTATCTGTACTTCCAAAGTTATTGCTGCAGAAATAGCTAGCTAAACACGTCAAATAGCTGGATACTGCTCTTTATTGCTTTTTAGTCTCATCACTGAAATAAGAATACTCAGCCCTCCTGTCACCTTATGTTGTATACTGGTAGAATGTACCAAAGAATCTTGAGAAAGATTAATGACCAAAAACTATAATTCCTTTCAAAGACCAAAGTGAAGATTGCAGGGATGGTATTTAGGAGTTTTTTCTTACAGGTTTGGAGTTTTTGTTTATTTCAATAATGAGGTGATGCCTTTGGAATGAATGTAACAAGCTATTTCAGTTTTAAAAACCCAGAAGCTCAGTTAGGACACTTAAAATTACCTTGTAGCAAACGTACTGTGTGATGATTGCAATAACTTGAGTAGGACAGCGAGAGGAAATGCACCTGAGAGGTAATGAGGGCAGGCAGTAAAGGGTAAATGTGCAAAAGCAGAACTGCACTTTGAGTAAATGACTCAGCTTAGTTTTTATTTTAAACTTAATTAAAGGGGTCAAACAGTCCAGCACTAACTATTTAATTTGCTCAGAAGCTCCTTTCTTCACCATTCTGCTGCGATTTCTCTGTGCTGCAATTTTAAGGAAGCAAAAGTTATAAAATATTAAGTCTTTCAGTGGGTGTCACATCACATGATTGCTTGCTGTTTATCATATATGGGCAATAAACATAATTAGATAGGTTGCACAAAGAATTAATGTATATATACAACTTCAGCTCCCAAAAATTATGTCTGTCTGTCTATCTATCTATCTATCTATCTATCTATCTATCTATCTATCTATCTATCTATCTATCTATCTATC
>JAWWLV010000001.1:106180793-106195924 GCA_035041135.1 Platyrinchus mystaceus
GGCTTGAAAGGTAAAAAGACCTTTCCCAGATCTTCGTTCGCGAAGACTGGCCACGTAGACATTAAATTCAGTTTAAGCATCTAGATACTAAGTGGCTGCATGTCAGTTGTTTTCTTTTTTTAATTACCATTGTTCTCAGGCCAGAGAGCAATTTAGCTAACCTTAAAATATAGCTAAAACTTGATTCCAATACACAGGTGTCTAATGCTGTTTTAGGGGCTCTAGGAGTATTTCCAAAACATTTGCAAGGGAATGATGTATATGGTACTAGGTCTGGAGGAGGCTGAATGTAGGATACATTTGGGTAAGCCACGTGCCACTATTCACCCACTCTTAGGTAAAGAGAATGAGCTTTTTGTGACTTTTTAGCTAAACCATTTCCTAGGCTCAATCAGGCAGATTGACAGGTGCAGTAGGAGTTTAGATGTAGCACACAGGTATGTTAATGTAAGTGGATCACGGAACTGAAATATCTTAAACTGAATTCCAAACTAAGCCCCTTTGTTTGTGTGTTCACATCATATACATTGAAATGCAGTGGCTGATGTGAAAGTTAGGAGGCATATCTCTGTAGTTATGATATGAGACTGGCATTTTAAAATATTAAACTTATTTGAAGAGTCCATATAGTAAGAAAGTAATGGGATTGAATAATTTATAATATAAATTCCTCTGAAATGCAAATCTAATATAGTGGTTGAGGCTCACAAAATTCATCAAACTGACTTAAAACCATCAGTTCAACAAATCAGAGTCTTAGTAATTAGTTTAACATTTCCAGGTTTTCTGACCAAATAAATATTACAAATCTTCCTCTAGAAAAGGGAGAGAAAAGCAGCAGTTGTGAATCTTTAGTCAGACTCACAGAAGCATCAAATATTAGATGATCTGGAGTGAAGTTTTCCATGACTGTTTCAGAAGGGTTGAATCTGAGAAGGGGGTGTGTGCCATAACCTAGAAAGGTTACTAACACGGTAGAGACTGAATAGAACCTGCCTACTGCATACTTTCTGGTGCCGCTATGGTAAGAATAAGTAAAGATGGGAAGAAGGCAATGTGTTTTCAGGAGGTTGTTGGAACAATTCAGTCAGCCCTTGCTTCCCACAGGATAAAGAAGTGAAGAAGAAATTGGAATATAAATGTATTAATCTACAGAATTTAGCAGGCAAGCTATCAATATTCTCTTGTTGGAGAACCTTATGCTGACTTAATTTTGTTGCTTAACAAGCAACAGCTTGTTTTTTTGTTCAGTCTCTAAAGTCTTAAGGAAATAAAGAAATCCCTCTGTTCCTCAAATAATATCTCTAATCAATTTTAGAGTGTATTATATTGATGAAGCCTGTGACTTTCATCTATTTTCATTGTGGCAAGGGTTTAATGATAAAATCTAATTGTTTTAAACAGTGATGGCTATTAGGAGGCATTATCCCTGTTTTAAGGGATAGTTTCCAATTGTTTCTTTTTCAAAATGTAAATTAAATGCTGCACATCTCACTGAGATCATATGGTTAATTAGTTATTTATTAACTCTTGCTGAAGAAAAATTAAGATCTAGACTCTCAAGGTAGTAAATATATTGAAAAATAGTTAATGGATGTTACTGCGTTAGTATATTTCCTGTGACTGAGAAAGAGGGGGATTTGAACTACATATTTTTTAAAATACTTTAGTCAACAATATCTTGGCTTAGTAACATCCATTCTTAAAATTCATGTCCATTAAAGAAGGTGTATAAGTAAGATGTTGGACCCAAACACTTCATGATCTCATGGTGAGATAGCTGATAGGTGGTTGACTATTGAGGGAACTGGAGGAAAAAGAAGCAAGACACTCATTTACACAGCATGTATGTTAATGAAAGTTAATGAAATATTGCCTTGAAAATGTAGGGCATGAGAAGAAGAAAGTTACATGATGAGTCTGGCAATGTCAAATTGTGGGTTTTTCAAAGGACTGCAGATAAACATGAATCAATACTCCAGTGTGAAGAGGGTAGAGTACTTGAAGAAGTCGTGAGATCTCAAAGTGACTCCAGGTTTGATGTGCTAGAAGTATTAAAAGGACATCTTGTAATGATCCTGTTTCATAATGAATTGTTTCTTCAGCTTCAATGATGACTGCAGAACGACTAAAGATAACTCCTTTGTAGTAAATGTATGCAGAACTGATGGTACTCTGAAAATGATGAATTTTCTTTATTTTTTAATGTCTTCCAGACATAAAGCACTGTATCTCCTGGTCTTGCTTGAGATGCAAAACATATCCCAAACAAACAATGGGACAATATTTCAATAACAGTTTGTGGAGAACTGCAGGCAGAAGTCTGTTTGCAGTCATAAGATATTAGAAAAGATACAAGTGATTTTGCTTCTAGAGTGGGATGATCCAGGGAGTGACATTGTGCCATTAGTATCAACAGTTGGGAAGGAGTGTGAAGATTTCTTTGGCACTTCAAGAGAAATCTTTTCAATTTTTAAGGGCAAAATCTAGTAAACTGTGCATAGTAGCTGCGATTGACCTACTTTCCATTTCTTACTTCATCTCTTACTCTTCATTTTTGTATTTAATGTTGTGCTCCCCCATTCACAAAGTGGGCTTCAGTTACTGTTTCTTTTCTTGATCAAACAAGAACTTTTTCTCTTCTTCACAATTTCTACAAAAGCTGCTTCTGCTTTTTGCTGCCTTATGAACTGGAACACTTCTTCATGTATAGATTTTAATATGCATGTATGTATAATATTTGAAGATATACCTCTCTATATAGAATCATGGAATGGCTTGGTTGGAAGGAACCTTAAAGATTATCTAGTTCCAATACCCTGCCATGGGCAGGCACACCTTTCACTAGACCAGGTTGCTCAAAGCCCCATCCAATCTGACCTTGAACACTTCCAGTACCTGAAGAGAGCAGATTCTCAGCCTCGGAAAACCCTGGGTCTTTCTACTGGAATACAGGCAAGGCATATGTGGGATGCAGTGTCCTACAATATGTTTCTGCAAACACTAATAACAAAGTGTAAAAATCAGAAGATGAGGCTTCGAAACCCACATATTTACTTAATTTGCTACAAGAGCACTACATACAAAACATTTTAGGACTGACAGGCATTAGATTTGCCACTGCTCCCAGATGAGCTGGAAGAGCATATCTTGAGAATGTGCACTTAAACTAATGCTGCAGCAAAAAAGGCTTTAACTGTAGCCACTGTTCTGGCTTCAAGGCACCTGAATCCCGTTTACTTTAAGAAGAACTCTTTTCCCAATAAGCAAAGGGTTATGCTACTACCAAAGTGCAGAAAGTACAAGTACTTTTCAGTAGAAAACTGTTCCCTCCTGAAGTATCTGAGTTTTCACTGAGATCCTGACTTCTTAATTACTGGAAATTGGCTGATAACTCCAATGAGACCTGGATTTGCAGTTATCTGTTTGTATTAAAATCTTCAGAGCTTTTAAAAAATACAAACATGTTCTTTCCTTCCATCACACTCATGTGTTTTCATTTGAAGTAAAATTGAAGTGTTGCTGGAAATGTCCTTCATAACCACATAGAGTCTTAACTTAAATATAGGAGTACTCAGTTAAGCAGCTGGAACTCAGGAATTCAGTCTGTATAAGTTACCCATTAGCCAAGATTTTTCAGCTGCTTATGCAGTCATTCCAAGTACATGTCATTTAATGGTCACTTTCATTCAGTCAATGTTTATTTGAGAGGAGTTAATCTAAAAATCGAAAATTTCAGTTAACTCTGCAGTGAAAACAACTATCTCTTTATGTATTGTTTGGGCTAAGTTTTCAGGATCGGTGAGAAAAGAAAAAAATATTTGCCCTGGGAGATTGCAGCCAAATATTCTAGTTTGAAAGGTGAAAGATTAATGAAAAACTTGGATAGTGCAGTGATAAAATTATATACGAGCTTATAAGGAAATTAAATCCTTTGTATTCGGTTCAGGATATGCAGTACATAAAACCAGGACCTGCATACTGAGTGGTAAGATATAAAGAAAGATGAGATCAGAGAACATTTACTGGAGTTTGCACATCCAGAGTACCAAATCAGAAAAAGAAGTGGCTGAGTGGAGGAAAGACTGGGGAGAAAGAAATGTGCTCATGCCATTTACAGATAACACTGTAATATAGGCACACAGGGTGGCAGGATTAAGGAACCTTTAATTACTGCATTCCTTTACATCTAATTTTTTTACTTCACATTTTTTGTTCAGGTATTTAAAATATACAGATTGCATGGCAGTAGAGATACATGATTTTAATTTTAATAGGGTGTGCATACCTTGTTAAAATTATTATGTTATCTCTCACTCTTCTGTCCTATGAATTTTACCCCAGGCTCTGTAGCACTATAGGTAGAAAAGTTATTAAGAATTTGTATGGATTTACTGCTATACAAAATTATACTGTGTCCTTACCCTTCTTAAAAACTTCTCTAAGATGGCAATGAGATTTAATAGCAACAGATAACAGCGTTCACATTTCTAGGTTGTACTGTTCTCAGGCCCACAGGTAAGGAATCGTAGGGGCAAGTGTTCCCAGCAGGCACAGCCCGTGCCAGAGGTGACTCTGAGTGTGTGTCTGATCTCTGCACTGCAGAGCATTTAGTGCCGCATGCCAAAATACCCTCTTCCCAAAAGATTTCCTTCACAGTAGCATTGCTTTCAAGTTTGGAAGGTTACAGTCCCTTTTTCTGCAACAGCAATGTTACATTGATTCTTTCATCACTTGAAGTGAGAAGAAGAACGGCCTCAGACAAATGTGAGATCTACTGGACTCTTTTGATACACTGACAGTAAATACTCCATTTTTGCTTATTGAAATTCCTAATTTTTCCATTTGGCTCTCAAGTGCTGAAGCCAAAGCAGCATGCAGACTCCTTTATGGGCCTCAGAGACACCCTCTCAAGCTCAAGTCTGTTCATTATTCAAGAAGTGTTATATTAGAATAGTTCTCAAGCCTGAAAAATTGACCATTGTTTTTGAAAAACTGTTTAGTTCTCCACCATGAACAGTTTTCCTTATCAGAGCAGATTTGTGTTTATTTTTTTCGGAGAACTTTATTTAGGGAAGCATTCTAAAATCATAGAGGTCTCAGCATTAGAGTTGTTGGTCAGAGGGAGTCTTAACAGGGAATGAATGAAAACAAGGACTCTGTTAACCTCTCCTATTGCTCACCTAAGAGAAAATATCTAGTTGTTAATTAGAGCAATAAACCTTCAGTGTTTGCAATAATGAACAGTTTCTTTAGAGTGGTACTTTTAAGCAGTACTTTCCTATTCTTTATGACAAAAATACACCTACACATGTTCAAACCTGGTGGGTGTTCAGTGCATGAGAAAATTGGCAAAGGCCAAATGAGATGAAATCATCTAAAACGGAAGAGTTTGGATGAATGTGCTTATAGTCAAAATAATACAATCACCAAGAGTAATCAGTAAATGCCATTTCTGTGGATGTGATATGGTCTGAAAACATGATTTTCACTAGCCTTAATGACAGTTATTTTGTGTCAATGAAAGAAATGGACAAAATTGCATATGAGGAAAATATGTTATGATCCTGATTTTTTGGAAGGCTTTCTTCAAGCACTGAAAGTTGAACTCTCTCAGTCCCATCAGGGCAGAACAGGCATGGCTGGCTGCCCAGGCAGTTAAGCTGTGCTGGACAGTGGGTCCCTACTGTATCTCACACAAAAGACTTGACATAAAGTGATTTACACAGTGGGTAGTGGACAGTGGGTGTTGTCTTATGTGGGATATGGAGGGTGTCCAGGAATGTATGTCTTCCCTCCATAATGATGTGGGGAGAATAAATACATGCATGAGACTCTATAGCAGACTGTGGTGTAATGTTCGTGAAACAGAACAGCAGATATTGCATTAAAACCTTAAGTTTGGGAAACTGAGAAGAGAGACTGACAGTAGGTTTTGTTGCAAAGCCACATTTAAATGGTGACTTTAAATGAGCAACCTGCTTGTGTTTCAGTCCTTTGCTGCCACTGAGAATCTCATTGGCATGCAGTACTTACTCTGACTATCATGTTTTGCTCTTTGGTCTTTAGAAAATACATCAGAGAAGTTTGCTTTGAGTGACAAGAATAACTATTATAGACTCTCTTGTTTTAACAGTGTGAAGACTGCTAAAGGGGGATTAATGTTTTTGAGTGAACAGCTACATGATTAATATAGTTTTGAGCATTTTATATGAACTAGCATCTAACTCTGTCTCATTCTTCAATAGGTCTATGTGGAAGATGTGAGAGTCAAAGTTATGTTTTTTTTAAGCACTGTATATCAATTTGCAGATTTTCCAAGTTACAGTATAGAAATTTATGTCTTTGTATTTGTGTAAATCTTAATTATATAGTGGATGCTATTTCTTTTACAAGTACAAATAATCACTGAGAATAGTATGATGGCTTTGATTTTCTATCAAGAGAAAAAAAAAAAGGAAAAAAATATTTAGTGTTAGGGAACCATCATCTGGTACTCAATAACTGTTAGGTAGAAATTGGCAAGAAAGTAATTTTTGGTTTTTTAGAGTTTTGGTGTCCCAATATAGATAACAATCACAATCAAATGGGAGTGATTTGCTCATTGTATACTATAGTCAGAACTATTGCAGTTTACTTTTCAGTTCTCATTTTAAGTTCTTTAGGGAGTATTTTTCCAGTCATTTCAGCTTCATTAATTGACAAATTACCACTTCAGTAAAAAGTTAGGGGTGTTGACATGCAGAGTATGTCAAAAAGCTCTATGTATATTTACAGGTTTTGTGATCCTAGCTAGGTCAAGAACTTTATATGAACTAATGTGTTTGTAAAAGTAATGGAACTGGAAATTATGCAAAAATAATCTCCATCTGGTTCAAAATAACCCAAAACTCCAAAGATCACCAAAAAAAAAAAGGATATAATGGTTCATGTTATTTATATTTACAGATAATTTCTATGTTTACCACTGTATCTCTATATGATTTAGTTTTAGGTAGTCCTGTGAGGAGCAGAGAGTTAGACTCAATCATTATGCATCCACTTCCAATTGGAGATATTCCATGATTCTCTGATCACCATGGACTTTTTGTCCTATCGCCTTGAAGACACAGATTTTTTTCCTCAGAGACAATGAAAATGATGCCTCCCCTTTTTAAACTTCTATGACTCAGAAAACAGACAGTATGCACAAGCATGGTTATCTGCTCTAAATCGGACAGGTTAGAGTCTTGGTAGCGATAAATGTCTTCAACTGGCAAACATTTTCAAATAAGAACATAACATGCTTCCAGTTCCCTGGGGTATGTATAAGGAAGGAGGTAGAGAGGGATGAACATGTTTAGGATTTTTTTCTAGAATGTATATGTTCATAACACACAATGAAATAGAGACAATTGCAGGTATTCTCTTCTAGTTCATAGCCCATTAGTTCTTCTAGTATGTAGTACCCTCACAGTAGAAAGAATATTTAAGTGGATTTAAACAGTTTAGAGATCCCTGCCTTACATAATTGTAATAATTTTGAGCTTTAGGAAACCTAATGCATACTATAACTATCTTAATCATGCCTAAAAATTAATTTTAATTTCAGTACAGAAAACAAAACAAAAATATCTGGCTAAACATCTACTAATATATTGTGGAAAACAAAGTCTGACCACTTATATTGCAAACTCAAAACACCAGCAGAAAAGGAACTTGAAATTAACTTGAAAATTTTGTTTTCCAAAAGGTTTAAGTGCTACCGAAGTCTAGAAACATTAGGAGTTCAGTTGAAATAAAATATGTATTGAAGTGCACCAGTTACGTCATGTCCAGCAGAGGTAGCTAATAAACTAAATTGCACCAAGGAAGGAATGAGAGAAAATTGTGAATCTTGATAGACAAGAATCAGAGAGAACCCTACTATGTTAGCACTGTATATTAGTAATTAGGGTTGTTTAAACATTTCAGAGTTCCTTTTTCTAGAGAAGTTGTAGACACTGATTTTAATTTTCATAATTCAAGCCTCTTCCAAAACGTGAATATTTAATCCCATCATATATGCATTAAAATTTCTAGAACAGAGAATGCCTCACATGCACAGGATGAGGAACTCTGCCTAGGAGTGCAGTGACTGAAAAGGTCTATGGAGTCATCATAAATAATGCTCAGACGTGAACTCCTGTTTTGCTTGTGCATCTATTACCTTAAATATGTGACAGAGGATGGGAGCATCAAGTAGAATGGCTCAGTGAAAGGCAGGATGAGGTTCTGTGGCAGGAAAGTTGAGCAACGTGCACTCAGGCTAGGAAAAACGACTCATGACTATTCAGAGCCATTTACTTATTGGTTTGGTGGATTGTTCATTTGCTGGAATATTAAATTGAGTAAAATTAATGCTAGTAAAATAAATGCTGCACCTCAAACAGAAGTTACATTCCAGTACTAAAATCATGCATTTCATGTTATACCTCATGTATATGGTTAGACTACAGGGTTATAGTATGATCCCTTCTGCTGTGAAGTAAAAGAAAAATTTTTGACAATGGAACTAGAGCTTTTATTCTTCAAGATGCACCTTAATATTGTTATTAGGAAATAGATACTGCCCTGAGAATGAGCCTAAAATATTTATATCCAGGACATTTAACAAGGGGCTTTGATAGACCTGAAGAAAATGATAAGTGTAATGCTGGTTTTTTGTATTCTTGTGCTAAGTAAGTGTTTGTGTCTGACCAACCACCTAACTATTCATTCATGCTCATTTATTCAAAAAGAAAAGGTTCCAAAAAATTCCAGGACATAGGATATTTTTTCATATATCCTTTGAAGACCTACAGGAATTCTAAAGCAGATCAATGTAAAAGGTTATCAGATTTTGAATTTATATGCATTTGTCTCATGTCGTGTGTTGTGATCTGTACACAATTCATAGTACACATGAAAAGACAAAACTGTGCAGGGAATTTTAACAAGATGCTTCAATGAAGTTAATGGACAGGCAGGCACATTAGCCTAGGAACTTTTGAAATGAAACAAATAATGTGAAAAAA
This sequence comes from Platyrinchus mystaceus, assembly GCA_035041135.1. Taxonomy (NCBI): domain Eukaryota; kingdom Metazoa; phylum Chordata; class Aves; order Passeriformes; family Tyrannidae; genus Platyrinchus; species Platyrinchus mystaceus. The sequence goes on from JAWWLV010000001.1 coordinate 106,189,829, forward strand.
ATAAATGAGGTTGATTCATTGTGATTTTATCTGAAAATGTACTTTCTTTTTTTTTCTTCTGCATGTGAGTATGTGTGAGGGAAAAAATAATGTGAAACCAATTAAGAGATCTTATGAATGCATATAGAATCATCTTTTTAGATTGGATTGCAAAGATCATTGTGGATTATGAATTGTGTCACTACTACAACACATTAAAAGCTTTGAAAATAAGAAAGGAAGCTTATAATTAGAGAAATCTTACAAGATCATGCTGTCCATAAGTTTTTTATTTTTGACAGAGTAGCAGTAAAATTCATGACAGTGAAATGTTCAAACAACATTCCAGGGCCTTATGCATTGATTAAATTTATTGGCTTTGGTCGAGTATTTAATCAACTGCCAGAAAAAAATTTATTGCCTAGCATAACAAGCAACATGAATATTATCCATTCATCTCACTAGTACAGACAAAACAAATATTAATGTTTTTTAAGTCAGCAAACTAAAAACATGTTTTAGTATATACCTAAAGTGTTTGTGTATACATGCACTTATTTGTATGTGTACATAAAAGTTAAGAGGATTGGGCTATCATGGTGCATTAATAAAGACAATTACTCTCCTTGAGGAATTGTCTCCTACTGTAATCATATTTCTGATTATTAAAGCGCAACATTTGTAGATGAAAACTTTAATTCAAATTTTAATAATACAACTTTAAAAAAATCACAGTATGCACTATGCAACACTGGACTTGAAGGTCCCTTTCAACATTAGTTTCATGATTCACTTGCAAGGTCAGAATGATAAGCTTTCCACCCCATTTCCTATTACATTTTTAAAAATTGTGATCAATTGTGTCTTCTGGTTGAAACTCAATTGTTCTGACACAGGAATTAATGAATTAATTTCGATGACAAAAGAAGGGTCACCCTTCCAAGGCTTGAGGCATCAGCCACATGAGTTAGAAGGGAAAAATTAAATAAAATAGCATCTTATCCTCTCTCATCCAGAATAACTGAATGTCTTCAACTATACCAACGTACCCCTAAAAAGATATAAAGCATGTATCATGGAAATTAGTGCATGTGATGTTCTAAGAACAAGCAGTTAATGTTAGGCTTTATTTTTTCTTGCAGTTCCACTTAAAAACTGATGACATGGAACTGTTCACAAGCAAAATATCCTAACCCACTATAACTAAACCCTGTGGAAGCTGATTTGTTGTACCAAATGGGGACTTGTCTCATAACGACGGCTTTGATCTCAAGAGCATAGGACATAAAAAGCAAATAGATGCTCAGAAAGAACTTTCTGTGCTGTGATTAGGCATCACTGAAAAGAGCCTGGCTCCATCTTCTTCACACCCTCCTTTCAGGTATTTATATACATCAGTCAGATTCCCCTGAGACTTCTCCAGGCTAAACAGCCCCAGCTCTCTCAACCTTTTCTTACATGTGAGGTGCTACAGTCTCTTGACCAACTTAGTGGACCTTCACAGGACTCGTGTGTGTCCCCGTCTCTTGTACTGGGGAGCACAGAACTGGACACTGTACTCCAGGTGTGACCCAGCAGGGCTGAGTGGCACCACCTCGATCTGCTGGTGATACTTTGTCTAATCCAGCTGAGGATATCATTAGCCTTTTTTGCTGCAAGGGCACATTGCTGGTTTGTGTGCAACTTGGTGTTCCCCAGGACCCTCAGGTCCTTTTCTCCAAAGCTGCTGGATGTCTCCCAGCACAATTTGGTACACAGAATTTTTTCCTCCCTAGGTGCAAGACTTATCCTTGTTGAACTAGATAATATACCCACAATTAATATTATTATGGTATGAATTAGGTAATAGACCTGATATGAATAATATTATTATGGGATTATTGGTAGGTTTTGTTTGTTTATGTTTTTGGTGTTTTGTTAGTTTGTTTTGTAAAATAAAATGTTGATAAATGACAATGGCCAAGAGTTCTCTCAATAAAACAAATTTCTATAAAATGAAGATTTAAAAGAGAAGCTAGAGATTTAAAGAGGAAAACAGGCATTTTTTCCCAGTAATATTTTAGAGCAAAACCATGGTTCAGGATGGGGTTTCCACCATAAAAGAAAGGGATGTCACAGGTTTCGGTGGATGGAAAGTTTGCTGCAATCTCCAATTACAGCAACAAATTTTGCCTAGAATGATTTGTTTAGAGGTTTTAATTGACCAAAGGTATTCCTGCAGATTGCCCATTTGTTAAAAAAAAAAAAGTTAAAGCTTATCACTGGTCTTCTAGCACCTGTCTGTTATTTTAGTCTGTAGTTTCCTAATATTTTCTTTAGGGGCTTTGCTTCACTCAGTTGTTAAATAAAGGGGCCCAGTTATTTTTATTCCTCTTCTTTCTCTCCGTTGTGAAATCTGAACTCTGTGCCAAAGAATGAAATAAATAGCACCCTATCAATAGACATGGCCTTCCTGTGCAAGTACTTTTATTTTTTTTCCTATGTTTATTTAACAACAAAGTTTCAAACTCTTCTCTGTCAATAACTAAAATCACAAAAGAATCACAGAGGATTTTGAAAAATGAAACAGGACCATATAATATTTAAAAGCCTGATTAACTGTCTTACAATCATAAAGTTCTTGTGAAATAATGATCATGCACTAATAATTCTGTTTGTGCATCATCAGTCTCTGATCTCAAGTATGTAAGAACTCTGATCTTCTTGTCTCTCTAATCCTTGGTCTGTGTTTCTCAAAAAGGACATTCATCCAAGAGTTTTTGAAGGTGTTTTAAAAGTAGAAAACATGAAAAAGAGAAATTTTGTGTTCAAAGGAACACCAAAACCTTGCAGAATTAGTTTAGACAACTTCCACTTCAGTGGTTCAAGAAAAATAATCACTAAGTTACTGAAACTAATACTAACCAAAGTGAATGCAAATAGGGAGAAGAAAGAGTTTTTGAAATCTTTTCTTCCCATTATATACAGTCATGATATTCTCAGTCTAAGTGATATTTCCTTGAATATATATTGTATGATATTATAGTATCTATTTCTCTGATAGAGGCAATTTAGAGCTTTATTTGTTCAGAAGTTTAAAATTAATAAAATTCTAGAAAAATCTAAATAAAATAAACTAGTTAAAAGGATATTTCAATAACAGGTTGTTAATGATAACACATATGGAGTTTTTTGACAAATTGGAAATAGTTGAACTCAGTTCTGTCAGTTCCAGTTCCACTCCCAAAAAATCCTTCTATTAACTCCTAAAGTATATTCATAATAATACTTAAAATAAGATAGAAAAGACAGGAAAAGAGAATGATTTGTTATTTACTTGTCTTTATTATTCATGCTTGCAAATAAATATTAAAAAATGTGATAATGAATATTTCAACTGATATAACATTCTAAACCTACAAATTAAAGAGAAACAACATTTAATTTATTATTGAAATTGTTTTTGTCTGATTAAAAAATGTTAACCCTTATATTCCCTCTTTGACTTTGACGTGACCAGAATAAATTGTCTTCTTTTCTACCTGTCATTTGTATGTCATCTTCCTATAGTTTTTTCTTGACAAATATACAAATGGAAAACAGTCTGTTGTTTTAAATAGCAATATCCAACACAACTACAAAGTGATATTTATCAAATTTCCATATAATAATTAAATACAAAGACGAAATATCACTTTTGAAACTGTATATGGAAATCAGAGAATGGTGTCTCTGGTTCAAAGTAACTCCAGAGAAGTAAGCTGGTGAACCAGCTGAAATCCTGTAGAGAGAGAGACCATCTTTAAAGCAAGAGAAAATATGTCCTAAAATATGTTCCCTTCATGACAGTATGGCCCAAATCTAAACTAATAATAAAAGTTGTTTTTTTTTTTCTTTTAGTGACATACAAAAACTCTGTTAGTTTTTACATGGTTCTGTATAGCGTACATTTTAATTCCAAACATCACCTTTGAAATGGTATTGTCAAAGGTTTCTAAAGGCAGAGTTGCGCTTTACATTGTAATGATATTTTTGAGTGGCCTAACTTTTAGAAATTGTAATTAACTGATAATTAAATTAGGGGAAATTTATTATTTGTTTGTTAGGATTTTTCATGAAAATCTGAGTTCATGGAATCATAGAATCAATGAATCATAGAATATGCTGAGTTGGAAGGGACTTACAAGGATCATCGAGTCCAACTCCTTGCCCTTCACAGGACATCCCAAGAATCACACCATGTGCCTGAGAGTATTGTCCAAATGCTTCCTGAACTCTGGCTGGCTTGGTGCTCTGACCATTTCCCCAGGAGCCTGGGCCAGTGCCCAACCACCTTCTGGGTGAAGAACCTCTTTCTAACATCCAACCTAAACCTCCCCTGACACAACACAACTTCAGGCCATTTCCTTGATTCCTGTCACTGGTCAGCAGAGAGAGAAGATCAGTACCTGTCCCTCTGCTTCTTCTCATGGAAAGTTGTAACTGCAGTGAGGTCTCTCCTCGGTCTCCTCTTCTCCAGACTGAACAAACTAAATGCCCTCAGCCACTCCTCATGCAGCTTCCCTTCCAGACCCTTCACCATCCTTGTTGTTCTCCTTTGGATGCTTTCTAATAGCTTACTGTCTTTTTTATAATGTGGTGCCCAAATCTGCACACAATATTCAAGGTGAGGCTGCCCCAGTGCAGAGCAGAGAGGGACAATCCCCTCCCTCAACCATCTGGCGATGTTTTGCCTGATGCCTCTATGACATGGTTGGCCCTCCTGGCTGCCAGGGCACAGCTGACTCATATTCAACTTGCCATCAACCAGGATCCTCAGGTCCCTTTCTGCAGCACTGCTTTCTAGCATCTCATTCCTCAGTCTGTACACACAACCAGGGTTGCCCCATCCAAGGTGCAAAATCTGGCACTTGCCCTTGTTAAACTTCATATGGTTGGTGATTGCCCATCTCTGTAGTTTGTTGAGGTCTCTCTGAAAGGCCTCTCTGCCCTCGAGGGAGTTGACAGCTCCTCCCAATTCAGTGTTGTCAGCAAACTTATTTAGTATTCCTTCAAATCCTGCATCCAGGTCATTGGTGAAATGTTGAAAAGAAGTGGGCCAAGGATGGACCCCTGTGGAACCCCCCTAATGACAGGTCACCAGTCTGATGTTACCCCATTCACGACAACTCTTTGTGCCTGACCTGTGAACCAGTTGCTCACTCATCATGTAACACAGTTATTAAGCTGTATGCTGGACATTTTATATCAAAAACTTTGCTGAAGTCAAATAAAATGACCTCTACTGATTTCCCTCGATCAATTAGGTGGGTTCCCCTGTCCTAGAAGGAATTCAGGTTTGACAAGCAGGGCTTCCCTCCTATGAAGCCGTGCTGGCTGTGACCAATGACTGCATTGGAGCAATGTTCGCCAGCTTCCAGTCTGTTGGGACTTCTCTGGATTCCCAAGACGTCTCAAAAATCATCAAGAGAAGTTTTGTGATGACATCATCAGCTCTTTGAGGATTCTTGGATGAATCCCATTAGGCCCCATAGATCTGTAGGGATCCAGCTGGAGCAGAAGATCCTGCACAAGTTCAGGGTCAACTGGGAGATGATAGATCTTGTAGTCATGGTCCTCCAGCTCAGGGCACTGAGACCCCCGTGGTCCATCATCCATGTTGAAAACAGAGGCAAAGTATGCATGAAACACCCCTGCCTTATCTATGTCCTTGTCTGTGAGTTGTTCAAATTAAAGGATTCTCCCACAGACATACATGTTTCAAGTAAATAAATTCAATATGGCAAGGTGTATGAAGAATGCTTCACCTGAAATCAATACTTGGCATATGTTGGCATATTCTGTGTTTTTTACCTTTATGAAAAATGTTTTCCACAGGAGAAAAAATGTCATTTAAATGAAACACCAACAAGATCTTTTAGATATGTATGCAAGTATATATGTATGTGTGTGCTTTTATAAATGTATGCTAATATATATATATATTTGTGTGTGGCAGACCTTAATTTCTGCTTGTTTATTAGTTTGTTCCATACAAGCTTTGTATTCATCAGTGTATTATCTTCTGTTTTGCAAAAAGTAAAACATAGGTACTAAATATTTTTTCATCTAAATAATAAACCTTTTCTGCTTCTCTGA
>JAWWLV010000001.1:106196024-106210214 GCA_035041135.1 Platyrinchus mystaceus
CTTCTGTTTTGCAAAAAGTAAAACATAGGTACTAAATATTTTTTCATCTAAATAATAAACCTTTTCTGCTTCTCTGATCTTGTGCTTTTTAGCCATGGTCTGTCTGTTATATCCTTGTTATTAACTGAGTCATCAGTTCTGTCCTGGAATACCTGTTTGTCTGTACTTGTGCATGGGAACACACTCATTCAGAATCTTCCCTGTCATTCTAAACCTATCAGAACTCATGTCTCTAGTAATTCATACTGTAACTTGCAGCTTAATCTTGGATAGATAAGCTCCAAACTAGGATTACTTAACAGTTTAAAATATGGCTTTGTGAGAGGAATATTATATTCAGAGTGAAAATACACTAATTTTAATTATTTATGTGTGCCACTGTAAAGCTACAATTTTTAATTATTAATTGCTGCAGCTGATATTGCAGCTGCACTAGGACTGTTCTCCATGGCACATTTTCCAACAATAGTTTAGCTGAGTTGAATCCAGCAATGGAGTTGAGAAGCCCAAGTTATTCTTTGGCCATGTGTTTTTTCCACATTGCCTACAATTCTGGATATGGCTTTCAGTCAGAGTAGAAGTCAGTTTATGTAATAAGTTCAGTAAGAAATTGTTTTGTCCTGTGGCAAAAGGAAGATATTTTATTTAAGTTATTATTCAAATTTAACTTGTTGTCATGTTTTAAAATCAGTCAGTTCGTTAAGATGAGATAAATTCTAAAGTACTTAGCTTTTCTTTTATTCTCATTTCCATGTTAATATATTTTCTTCCATTTTACTTAATGGTTATTCTTTACTTAATGGTAATACAAGTATCCCAAGTAATCTGCTGCTGTGGCAGCTGACGTAATTTTCTACTGACAGAGTGTTATTGATTAGTTTATTTATGTTTGTATTTTTGCCCTATTGGGGGAAACAGAGTTTTATAGCTGTGATAGTCCTGAGCTGTAATTCTCAGTGAGCCTTCATCTGGGTGATTGCAGGCAAGCCACTTGACCTCAATATGACTCAATTAACCCAGCAGCAAAATTGGGTAAACATCAAAATCTCATTGAAAAGCAGCTGCTGCATCTAAATTGAATTGTGTAAAATTGCATTGTGACAGCATTGCCATTGGGTCTCTGAAGATCTGAATTTTGTTTTTCAGTCATAATGCTAGATGAAAATGGCTCTAAAAGGCATGTAAATAACGATGTCTTCATAGTTTTGCAATGACATTGCCTGTATGGTCAATTGCATTTAGAACAAATCTATAAAGTGGCTTTTTACAGTTTTCTGATTTTTTTTTTTTCATAACCATTTACATGTATATTTACTTGCAAGGGGTGGGTATTTTTAAAATTTGAATTAGATAGCAGCAATTTCATCTTTAATTCATCATAGAACCTTAAGAATTTATTGATCTTGAGGGAAACCTAAAAAACATGAAGATTAAAAGAAGTTTAATGAGGTTTTGAAAAATGAATGGCCCAGTTTTGGGAAATATTCCATGACAGTTATTGCTTTTTCCCTTGATTTGAACATGCTTCTTTTCTAGTTTGCAATATCTGCTCCCTATATCTGCTCACATTTAGGCAATGTGAGATGTTCTGCACTTGAGCTGTGCTACAAAACCTATAATAAAAGGTTGTAGTTAGAGTATGAGTGTACCTTTTTTTCAGTAATGGTGGAGCCCACACTTCAAAAGTCACGTGTGGCCTACGTGTTTTCTCTCCTGGCACAAGCAGTAGTAATGCTTTGACAGGATTTGTCTTAACATATAAGGAGTTTTTTTCATGATAATTAATTTAAATTATTATATATATATGTTCAGAATTTCTCATGCAATCCTTTTATAGGATTGTAATTGAGGATTATGGTTGCTGTTCTCCTCAGCATGCTAAAGAACTTATGACATTCTGAGATCTTTCCAGATCAGCCATTTGAAAAATAATTGCTATTAATATTAATCACTCCAGTATTCTTATCTACCACCAAAAAAAAAAGATCCTTAGCTTACTTAGTAAACCTTAGACAGTTTCAAATCTGAACTTGTCCCACAGGATACCTTTTCAAACACAATGTCTAGTAGCAAGCCACACAAACTATTTTTTTCTCATGCTGAAATTAGTAGTGCTCAGTGAAGTCAAACTACCCAACAGCCGAGATCCAAGCCTGGAATCCTCTGGTTTTCCATTGTTTGTTTTCTATTCCTTAGGCGTTGCATCATGATTTTTACCTCCTAATTATCTTTTATTGTGAATTTATCATTACAATGAATACACTCTTTTTTTTTATCCACATGTAATGCACACTCTCAAGTGCCAATCACTACAGTGGTGGCTGTATAGACAATACCCATTTAATACCATACTTGCCTATTTTCTACTCTGCATGTTATCTTTGAATTATGACCAGGAACGTAGTGAAAGGGATGATTTTGTGAGTCACTCGATAACCTACAGAAAATTTTATTTCATACAACCAAAAAGAGGTTATCAGTTGATTATTCTCACTCAATACATTTCCTAAAAGAAATCACATGAGGGAAATCTGATATTTGTTTCAGGATGGAACCAGTTTTACAGGGTAGAAATGCCTCTGTGTATGAAAAACAATTTTATCATTGTTTACTATCAGTGGCTGCTTACTATATCACAGCAGAGAGATCAAATGCCTTGTAGTGTTTTAAAACTTAAATAAAGTTCCTGATATGACTTACTAAACAGTCTTTATATTAACTGTAAAAAGTTAAATATTTGGCATTTTGTCTCATGCAAAAAACCCCAATGTGCTTTAAAAAAAAATCAGTATCCTCAGTTTAGTGGATAAGTGGAAATCTCAGTACAGGAATCTTGTAAATAACTGTAGTAATGTAAAAACATCAAAAAAATTGCTAAATATAGAATTAATTACCACATACTGTGAACTGGACAGAAGAGCATATGGACCTTTGGCAACATGAAGTTCAAGAATATGTTGTCCTGTGTCTGGCAATACAGACTTAATGCTTTAGGTAATCTGATTAAATAGGAATATTTGCTTACAAAAGGGTCAAAAAAATGAGGTGTAGTTTGGCCTAAGTTAGTTTCTTATATGAGAAAATCAGTACAGCTGTGAATCTATGCTTTCTATGGACACTTCTTGCAACCTTTCACTTTTGATTATTTTCTGCTCCTGTGTCACAGAAATCATTGTAAGGAGTTAAAAAATTATCCAGAATATGACTCTGTTGCACTGAGAAGTGTGTGCCAAGGGTGGGTTAGCCTGAATGTTTCGGTGGGTGGTTATATGAAAGATGGAATAGGAAACAGTTCACTCCATAGCAGTTTAAAGATGGACTTGATGACTTGCAGTTGAGAGGATGATGCTTTAAAAAGATGATATAACTATTTATCTATCTATTGATTGATCTATCTATGCTATCTCTTCCTCCCTATCCATAAATGGGGTCAAACAACTAAGAATGAATGAGAAGAAAGATGAAAAGAGTTGCATCATCTCCTGTATGACTTTTAGACAGGTTTTCTCTTTCTTTTATTGCAAACAAACTTGGGCAGAACCAGTAGTAGTGCATCCTTTTTCCAGGTTTTTTACACTACAAATGAAGTCTGTGGGTACTCATAAACCCTGACAAGTCCCCCACCCTTTGCTCTGAGATGTAGGGACCTCCTTGAATTTGCAGTCCTTCCCTGTGCCTGGGGTTTCTGGGGCAAAGCAATCCCCCCCCCTCCCCGGGGCATTTTTTGAGGCCCTCAAAGCTACCTTAGTTCATGCTGCGTCACTCGCTTGGTCAGATCCCAAACGGCCCTTTAGAAACCCTTCTGCATGTCTGTATGTGGTATGTTCTGTTTCTTCACTCCTGGGTCATGTTCCCCTCATCAAAGAAGAGCACTTCAGTGGGCAAGCTCCTGCTGCCTGTGAACACCACAGCCTGGGTAATGTTATAGTTAACTCAAGAGTATAAAATGGAAAATCCTCTTGGAACAGTAGGTACAAAGTCATGGCATTTCTCACAGGGTCTCCCGACTTATGACTGTCCTACAGGAAGAAGAGAACCTTGGTGCACATATGTATTGATTACTCTCCTTTGTAGCTCCTTTCTGTATTCTCTGGAATCTCTGGCTGAGTTGCTGACTGCTTTTCTTCTCTGTTTGTTTGTTTGTTGGGGTTTTTTTCCCAATTTTTATCTCCCTTTGAAAATCTATCAACTCTTGCACCTCCTCCTTGCCTTAAGAAGATGGCCCACAATAGGGTAGAAGGGAAGAAGTGTGGGACAGGGGAAGGCAGGACTAGGGACATCCCACAGTCTCACTTCTGTTCTCTTATGTCACATCCTTGGACATCCCTAGTATTTAATTATTCACCCTCATTCCTCTTTCTTCTTCTCATAATTTATCTGGCATGATGATTTGATTTTCCCAAGCTGCTTTCCCTTTCCTTATTTAAGGAATTAAGGGAGATAATAGAGAACTTCTTTGTACAGCCTGATTCCTGTCCCTAACTGGAAAAATCAATAGGAGTTGCAGTCACAAGTGTGTGCTCAGAGAAGAATAATACCAGAAGAAACAGTTTTCATGGAGAACAATACACAAGCACACAGTTTGATGTATATAATGAGTTTGATAAATACAGTGATGACTAGAAAGGACCAGCACATAGTCATCAGGATTTTGTAATTATTATTACTTAAAAAAAAAGAAACAAAGAAAAACAAACAGAAGTATGTAGTGGACAAAAATTATTCAGATTCTAGTGATTTTGTAGCTTATTTTCTATGCAATCTGATGCAATCTATTCCCAAAGTTTAATTTTATAACATAATAATAACTTTAATATTAATATTAATAATAATATTAACATTGATACCAATAAAAACATTTGCTCTCCATCTAAGCCATCTTTAGGAGCTGTTAGTTCAAAAAATCAATCTGAAAAGAATTCCCAGAACTGCTAACATTTTGTATTTAGGAATTGAACAATCCTAAATTGCCAGTGATTTAAACACTATAGCAAAGCTTTCTCAACAACTTTGTTAGCTATTGCAGTGAATAAATAGTCATCGTCAACTATGATCAGTAACAGTAATTTGTGCTATACAGTACCTTGATGATAAGGATCTGCAAGTCTTTCACACACAAATTTCACATGTACATGAAACCGATAAGCTGGGTTAAAGAGAGAAATAACACCTCCTTATCTTCCTAGGGAGAACACAGTAAAAAGTAAGACTAAATGCCAAGTCTCAATTTTTAAATGTGATGAAACTTCAAAATATATTGTATTATGCAATTTGAACTGGAGAAGTAGGAGAAATTCATTAACATTAAAGTCTTTTGCTGAGCTTTTCATGTTTCTCTCTGGTAGTTTAAAAGCAACCAACCAACCAAATGTTATTAAGTGAAATATTTTTTCCTGTAAAGATTACACATTTTCATGGACAAAGTTTATTAGAATTTCTTCACCAAAGCAGTTGGCAAACACTGAAACAAGCTGCTCAGGGAAGTGGTGGAGTCACTATCCCTGAAGTTTTTAGAGACATTAGATATGGCACTTAGGGTCATGATTTAATGATGGACTTGGCTAATGGTTGGACTCGATAGTCTTAGGAGATTTTTTCAGTATAAGTGATCCTATAATTCTGTGATTCGGTGTTTTCTGTGGTCAAATAAAATGCCAGAATAATTTTTGAATGGCTGTATAGAGACTATGATTCCATATGTGGCTTATAAGACCTGATGCTTGCAGAAAGAAAATCAAAAGTGCTTATTCCACAGGTGCCAAAATAGGACACTTGATAATCTTTCATGGACAAAATCTTTTGAAAGTGACTAGTATGAGAAAATGAATAAGTCTAAAATTCACATGGGAAGTGGTTTTCCTCAAGCACTTTACTGTAGATTGACTGATAACATTCGTTATATTTGTATATACAAATAAAATCTAGATCTTCAAAAGACCTTTATGTATCTAATAATATGGTGAATTATATTTTGTAAAAATTGCACTCAGTTTTCCAGAGAACCCCTTCCTAAGGAGAGAGAAATTACCTGTCAGTGAGTCACACTTGGTAAGATATCTTCTGCTGTGTGCAGACTCTGCATGCACTGTATGTACAATTTAAGAGCACAGAGAAGTTCAGCTGTTATTTATTGCCCAATGCATACAGTAGACAATTGGCAGTGCCAAGCTTCAGTATATTTAAAACAGAATGTGTTAAGCTTTAGTATATTCTCAACATCAATGAGACTTCAGATTAATGTGATGCTGATGGTGAAGTAGACATTGGCTAGGGAAAAATTGGCCTGTGTTGCTCCCTGAGGTGGGCTGATCCTCATGCACGCAGACTTCCTCTGTTCCCAGTATTTATTTTGGTTTGTGGTTGTTTTGGGTGTGTGGGTGTGTTTGTTTGTTTAAGATATCTCAACTTTCATGGTAGTGTGTTTCCTTTGAAAATCTTTAGCTGTTATTTTCTCAAATGCTACAGTGTTTTTTTCCAATTTTGTATGGCTTTAGATTACACATACTTTCACATCCTAAAACAATTCTCTCAGCAGATCCAAGACAAAGATTCACAGACTCACAGAATATGCTGAGTTGTAAGGGACCCATCTGGATCACCAGTTCCGACTCCTGGCCCTGCACAGGACCATCCCCAAGAGTCACACCATGTGCCTGAGAGTATCATACAGACACTTTCTGAACTCTGTCAGGCTTGGTGTTGTGGCCACTTCCCTGGGGAACCTGTTCCAACACCCAGCCATGCTCTGGGTAGAGAACCTCTTCCTAATATCCAACCTAAACCTCCCCTGACAAAACTTCAGTCCATTCTGTTCACCAAAAAGAAGAGGTCAGTGTTTGCCCCTCCTCTTCCCCTCACAAGGAAGTTGTAGACTGAAATGAGGTCTCCCCTTAGTCTCTTCTTCTCCAGGCTGAACTCAAAGCTACACTCTACACATTTGCCCGTGGACTTGATAGTTGAAACTCTCATCTGAGGATGGCAGGGAGATCAAAAAAAAAAGTAGAATTCAGACTATGCTAGTGAAGTACTGTGTAATATTACCCATATACCCAATTCCCCCTGGAAGAAATTCACAAGCCAATGAGGGATTTTAGTAGTTAGGAAAATAATGTGTTCATAGAATCAGATGGGTTGGAAAGGACCTCTGAGATCATCAAGTCCAACCCTTGATCCACTACCACCACAGTTACTAGACTATGGCACTAAGTGCCCCATCCAGTCTCTTCTTAAACACCTCCAGGGACAGAGAATCCACCACCTCCCCGGGCAGCCCATTCCAATGTTTCAACTGCCTTTGAGAATTCCTAATGCATCATTCCTTCTGAAACTTCTCCATCTAATAACAGCAATACTCAAAAAGCTACTAAAGAGACTTTTAGTTCCCTAACACAGACTTTAAAAGGCTGCAGATTTTGCTTTATAGGCACTCTTTTGATTTGGTTTCTTTTTGAGAGTGGAATATGGATTTCATGGTTCAAAGTGGTATTTAACTCACAGTTAAGCTGTTGCAGTTCTAACATTGCAAAATGCATACTCATGGAAATGTTCAGGAAAGGCCAAAAAAATCCTATTGTTAACTCATCTTGGGTAAACTTACTCAAGTCCCTCACCTCTCAAACGTTTACTCACTGTTTTACTGAATTTAATGTATTCTTTATAAATTAAACTATGGACATTAATGTCATTTTAGTGTTTATAAAATGTCAGTTTCCTTCTTTGTGAAAAATATCAAATTAAGTTTTGAAAGGTTTCAAAGTGAGTTTTCAATATTGCTCTGATGACAATGTGAGTCTTATCTCCAATGATTTTTTAATAGCCCCCAAGCTATGGCATTTATCCTTACTATTTTCTGACCAGTTAATAATTGCACATTGTAATGTAAAAACATGCTGAATTCTAAAGCCAGAATGAACAGATAAAATTCTATCTACAGGTATAAATTTCTTATTATTAAGTCAAAGAGAAGGAATTTTGTACAGATCGAGTATCTGAGCATATGAAAACATTTTTTTTTTTTAGCTTAACCTGTCTTAAATGAAGCATGATTTCAGAATAAGTGAAATAATCTTCAAGTGCTACATCCTAAAGGGCACGATGATCCTGAAGTATTGAAATACTGGGTGTCATTTACCAGCTGCAACAATAGTCCAGTCTCTTACAGCACCTGGGTGGTCACTGCAGGTGATCCAATGTTTGAGTTAATCACTAGTAGTTCAGTCTCTTTAAAGAAGGCAAAACAACAAAAAGCCAAAAAGGCATATTTGGAGAAAAAAAGAAAAGAAAAAGTGGACCAGAACTTTTGTGTAATCCAGGACAGACCATATTTTCTACAGCTTGGTATTTTTGAACACCACCAATTAGCTGGCTTTAAGAAACACTAAGGACCATCCACAAATCAGTTGGATTATAGGTATTTTATAGAATCACCGAATCACGTTGAGACTTTCAAGATCATCAAGTCCAACTGTCAACCCAGGACTATCACTGTAAGCCATAAACCGCTGAACCACTTCACCCAGCACAAGATCCAGATGCCTCTTAAACACCTCCCAGGATGATGACTCCACCAACTCTTTGGGCAACCTATTCAATGCCTGACCATCCTAACAACGATTTTTTTTTCCTTAATATCTAGTCTGAGAGTGGGTTGGCAAATTCTTTCACCAGTTCATTACTCTGGGCTGGATCCCATCAGGGCCCATAGATTTGAGAGTATCTAATTGGCATAGCAGGTCACTGACCATCCCCTCCTGCATTATGGGGGCTTCACTTATCTCCCCATCACTAACTTCCAGCTCAAGGAGCTGCATGTCTGAGGACAGCTGGTCTTAATATGGAAGACTGAGGCAAAGAAGACATTAAGTACCTCTGCCTTTTCCTCATCCCCCATCATACACTAGTACTTCACTAGTGTATACTTTACTAGTATTCACCATTTGAATACTAGTAAAGCATTCCTATGTGATGATTAGTATTGCATTCCCCAGACCATAAATTTTTAACACCATAAATCTACCAAAAAAAAGACTTCTAATAACTAGTGATCATTATTCTTTGTAGTTTTCATAATTTCTGGTACTGTTCTCAGAACTCAGCAAAGCCTAGGAATCCTCTTTCATGTCTAAAATAGGAATATATAGGAATATTTAAATTTTGCAGAACCATTTTTGTCACCAAAGAAAATACTTTGGTGCATTTTTTTTAATATCATATCATTCTTAGTGGGTCAAGTAATTGCTAGAGCTAAGAAGCCTGCTTTTCTTTCTGCTTTTGCAAGGTTTTGAGTTGCTTTGCTTTCAGTAAAAACCATCCTGCAATGTCTTTGAAATATTAATAAGTAATTGAATAAATAATATATAATATATAAATATAATAAATAACTGAATAAACAGAAATATTGTGTAGATCTTTTTATTGTCCTAAATATGTAAGTGTTAACATTATTCATCTGTTAATAGGAAAACTGAAAAGCAGTTTACCACAGGAGAGAATAGTAAAAGAAGTGGACAAAACAAATAACTTAAAAAAACCCAAGACCTCATGAGGCTGTATCTTATCAGCTGAATCCATAGTGCTTTTCTGCACCATTTGCCTGCTTTTTTGCAACTTTCAATTTTTGTTTCATGGTCTTCATTAATATCTGAGTAGTTCCACAGCTGAATTCCATCTTCCTGGTTAATGCTCTAATCACAGGTTACTGAAATCATCTACCTTCCCTACAGAGGGGACTTTCTGATGCAAATCATAGGAAAGGTCTTCACGCAGGTAACTAAGGTATACTGGTAAATTAGTCTGGTTTTTTGTTGTTGTTGTTGCTTTGTTTGTTTTTAATATTAGAAATACTTTTCCTCAAAGTAATCACAGATTTTTTTCTCATGAAAAAAACAGTTTTCTTTTTACTCCTTGAATTTCCATCGAAGAGTGTCTTACTGCAGTCACTAAAGATTGTTTATTATAGTATGTCCTGTATGATTTTTTTGTCTGTATACACAGCAGTTATTTTTTTGGGTGGAGTTTTTTACATTGGCATATGGGTCTTTACTCTGTTAGCTTTGACTGTTTTAAGTAACTTTCAAATCTGCTCATCTTTGGCATATGTACTCTTCTGAACAGAATTCAAGAAATAAGTATCTAACTGTTGAAATCACACAATAATGCACTGTACTATAATATGTCTAAAGAAGCATATTTTTTCCTTGGCACCATATGTAAGAAATTTGAGTAACAGCTGCTTATACAGGCAATAGTTCTCAAAGTGAGTTTTTTCTCTCTGCTTGAAAGGCTATTTTGTTTAATTTCTTTGAAAACAAGAAATTGTGTAGTCATAGCATTTTAACTAATGTGATAGAGGAAGATGTTTAAAAATGTATTCCACAGAGGCAGGTTATCTTAGGATGTCTTTGCCACATCCTCTCTGTATTCTCCTTATCTTCTCTCTATTGTCTTTCCCATTTTATTATTATGCTATCTTGAAGTGTAAGTCTCTCTTTAACCTGTGTCTCATGAGATGCTTACTTAATTGTAACTTAAACACCCAGACACATACTTTTCTGTTTGTTTCTGGAGGACACTCTCCATATTGCAGCTGATCCCGTTCCTATCTACTTAAAACATGTAAGTGATCTTTATGCTCTGCAGCAACTTCTCATGGATTTATTTTATAAACTAATTTAATATTATTTGAACAGGTTTATTTTTCTGTTCTTAGCTCTTCAGACAAAACTGCTGTTGGAAGTGAGGATATTATGCACCAGCTTCTCCTGACTACTTGCATGAGAGAAACAGATTCCTTAAGACTCCAATTCTCTGCCCTTGTATCAATTGTAACAAGATTTTTTTTCACTTTGAGAAATTGAAAGCCTCAGAAGTGCAGTCTAAGAAATAGCCTCAAACTGAAGTTCTAGGTCTTGTTTACGTGAGGCAGTGCTGGCCCCTCTGTGCCGTGCTCTCAGAGCACCAATGTTATGGCATTTCCAAGGTGTGTTGCAGAGATGACTCAGGAGATTTTATACTCTTGTTTCCAATATTGGCTCTTGCTGGGTGAGCTGAGGAGACATGAAGTCTAATTAGACACTTGTGAAGGCACATGGTTGCAAGCTGACTGGCTTCTTAAAGAATTTATTCCACCTTTTCTTCTTCCTCAGGCAGGAAAGAAACTTACCAAAAACCAGCCCTGCTCTGAGTCCATGGCTCTAAGTGGAAAAGTTTCTATTCACTGCAACCAACTTTAAATCAGGAACAAAGTGACCTTAATCCTTTCCTGTGATGCTTCAGAGGTCATTCATCTCTGAGCTGGGCTTCCTCTGGGCCTCTCCTCCTGCCAGCCCTTCTGCCCACTCTGACTACATTCTGCTTCTCCTCAAGATACAGAATGTTTCAGACACTTTAAAAGTTCAGGTTTTTTTCTTTATGATCTACCTGTCACCAGTTACAGTCTAAGCAGACCTGTCCTTATTGTTTTTTTCAATTAAAAAAAAAAGAGTTTTGTGAAACAAGAAGTGAAACAAACCATGTAACTTTGTGTCTTAAATAATCTTCCTCCTCTTTATGAAAGGTCTATTCTTTTCTTATGTAAGATTTTCAGTCATGGACTTTCTTCTTGAGTGTTTATAAACAACACCTAAAATAGGGAGGCATTCATTTTGACTGGAGAATTTGACACTACTAGAATACAAATAACATGTTACAATTATAAGACTTGAACTAGAGGAAAAAATACGAGGCTTCAGTTTACTTTCAGTATAAAGTAATTTGTAAGAGTGAGTTTAAAACTGGTGTGTAGAGAGACATAGTTTGTAAAATCTGTGTTCTGTTGCAAAGATTTATATGCCTCTACCACTGAGTATCTGTGACCTATTAAAGAGATCACAGAGGCCAGCCTGCTTAGTAAATAACAGCTGCATCCAAGTTGCTTCATTTGGCTAAACAATGAAAGCATCCAAGCTCTTAGTTAAACCTTTTAGAAATACAGAATGCTATGTCCCCCTCAGTCCTCTTCCCTGTGGAGCAGGCCAGATTGTTTGCATGCAGTGTAACACTGCTACCTCTCGGGACCTAAAGCAGTAACTGTGCTAGTTCTGCTGTACAGTAATACCACTTGACCTCCTTTTCAGTTACTCCTGTGTGTAATTAGAATATAAGATTAAATGAAATAGAGTTTTCACAGAGAGATGCAATGTGTTTGAGTAACAACATCAAAGTGTGGCTAAGGAGATTGCCCCATGTCTTTTGGAGTGATTTATTTTGGATGATCTGTTGATTAGAATTATTTTTGTGCCTTTTAGCTGTTCACTGTTTTTCTTGTTACTGTTATTATATTTACAGAAATGAAAGTTGAAAGTAATTTTAAAAAGCGTCAAGTATTCTAACAAAAAACTACATTTTCTAACTACAAACTGTTTAATACTGGAGATGTGACTCTGTACCTATAGCTACTCCTCTAACTCCAGACACAGAGTCTTTGAGCCAGTGCTACCAGTGTCTTGGAAAGCATTTGAGAAAACTTGCTTGAATCTGCATTTATTTGTCTGTTCATCACGTTATATGACAGATGAAGATAACATTCAAGATGTTTTTGCTATTGATGTAGTGTAGATTTTTAAAAAAGGAAGACAAAGTTGAAATGTCAATTGTAGTCAAGATATAGAGAAAGCAGCAAACACACCTTTAAAAATTAGTAGACAAAATAAATTACTTCAGATTTAGAAAAGAGCTCTGGCTTCAGACAGCTCTATGTATAGTCCTTTTATAGTCCTTTCTAAGCAGATACTGACTCCCTCCATTTCTTTTGCAATGCAGTTTTATTCTGGTCTTTTTAAAGACAGATTTTCAGTCATGCTACATTTTATGGTCTTTTTCTGCCTTTTAGTATTCAAAAAAACTCGGTGTTGTACATCAAAGTGATGTTCTTGTCTAGTCTCCGAAAGCAATGCTTAAACAAGTAATGCTCCTGCCTACCCTGTCATTTTTGTGTTAGTTCTGTAACTCTGCAGAAAATGATGCAACTCATGTCTAATTTTTGATGATTACAATATATAATAGCCTATCTAAAACAAAGTAATTTTTAATGTATGAGAGTATTGCTGAGAAGGATAGTATAACTAATAATATAACTAATAAAATATCATGAGAGAATTAAGCAGCAATAAAAATTGAAATGATTTTTTTTTCTCATACCTTTGAGATTCAAAATTACTTTCAGGGCCAGTAGGAAGTTAATGATTTGCCTCTGTGGTGCATTAAACTGGGCTGGCTGCCATATGCCCACCCAGCTGCTCTCCCACTCAACTCTCTAAACAGTATAGGGGGAAAAATAACATGAAAAAGCTTGTGGGTAAAGATGAAGACAAGGAGATCACTTCATGGGAAAAACAGACTTGACTTGGGGAAAATCAATTTAATTTATTCCCAGTTTAAAAAAAAACCAAAAACCAAACAAAAAACTAGTGTAGGATTGTGAAAAACAAAGACAAAACTAAGCACAGCTTTCCCCAGTCTCCTCCTTCTCCCCAGGCTCAGCATCATTCCTTCTTCTCAGCTCCTCTGCCTTGTCCCCACCAAACCGGTGTGGCACATGGGGATGGGGAATGAAGGTTGCCATCAGTGCATAACAGTTCATCTCTTCCACTCCTTGCTCCTCACACTTCTACCCTACTCCGGAGTGGGGCCCCTTCCACGGGATACAGTCCTTCACAAGAGTATCCAATTTGGGTCCTTCTGTGGGCTGTGCAAGATTTACTCCACATAGGTCCTTTCCACAAGGTACAGTCCTTCAGGAACAGATTGGTCCAGCATGGTGTTATGATCCAGTTATTAAAATTATTAGAAGCGCCTCTGCCCAAATTAAGGTGCAAACGAGACCAGATGCCAAAGTCAATAGTATGGGTTTTATTTAATGGTAAATGTGAGACGGAGAGCTAGAAAGAGATAGGAAAAAGGAGGAGGGGGAAGAAAGGAAGTGACAGAGAGAGATTAAAATAGAAAATATATCCCCACTGTGGAACCTGGCGGCATCCCATCAGTCCGATTCTTCTGGTCTTCCTGGTGGTGAGGGTTCCACAAAACATAGAGTCCAATGGATTAATATATGCCTAGGCACCTCCCATGATGGGCAGGACAGGGGGGGAAACTTTGCAGTCTCTTGTGACAGGCTTTGGATTTGTTACTTCAGTTGGATCACATGCAGTCCTC
>JAWWLV010000001.1:106210314-106227026 GCA_035041135.1 Platyrinchus mystaceus
GGACAGGGGGGGAAACTTTGCAGTCTCTTGTGACAGGCTTTGGATTTGTTACTTCAGTTGGATCACATGCAGTCCTCTAGTGGTGGAAGGCGCCAGGAATGAGTTGGGCGGCTGCTTTGGGGGTCTTTGATGGTTTGCAACTCCTTCTTAGCTGCCTTTAAAGTGAATGTCCTGTGTGTACGGGGTATTCCTGGAGTGGGATGGGGATTTACTCCTTCAGTTTGTGTGGAGAGATTTTGCCACCACACACCTGAAACCCTTCTCCTCCACCACCCCCTGGGTCTTGTTTATGTCTCAGACTGGAGATGATTAGGCAATATTTTTATCTCAAGTCGCCCTTCAAAGTCCAAATTCTAGACAGGCTTCAGTGGTCACAGACAGGCAGTTACTTCCTTGTAGTTTGACAAAAAGTCTTCCCATGATTCTGACAATCTTTAAGACATTACTAGCATTTCAGTCCATCACTCATGGGTCCTGCATGGGATGCAGCTCTTGCCCAGAAAACCTGTTTCTGCATAGATCTCCACAGGCCTCTTCCTCCATGGTGTGTCCACCTGCTCCAGCTTGGGGTTCTCCATGGACTGCAGGTGGATTATTCTCCAGTATGTTCCTCCATGAGCTACAGGGGGACAACTTGCATCACCATGGTCTTTTCCATGGGTTGCAGGGGAATCTGCTCCAGCACCTAGCAAACCTTTTCCCCTTTCTTTTTCACCACGCTTAGAGTCTGCAGGGCGGTTTCTCAATCCTTTCTCACAGCAGCTGCACAATGGTTTTTCTTAAATGCATTCTTAAAAAAACTTTCCTACAGGCATGGCCAGCTTGGCTGCCGGGCTCAGCTGTGTCCTGAGGTAGATCTGTTGGAGACAGATGGAACAAGGTTTTTCTGACATGGTCAGCCCTGGTCTCTTCTCACAGAGACCACCTCTGCAGCCCTCTGCTTACTAACACCTTGCCATATAAACTCCATACAGCCCTTTATTTTGGCTGATTCTTCTATCTACCCTCATGTGTTGCTGTTTGACAGTCTTAGTCCCTGCTATTTAGTCTGCCTGGATCTTGATTTCACTCCTGCTATTTCCTCGATGTTACCACCCTGCTGTTTACACATAGCTGCAAATAGTTTGTGTAAAGACTGAACAAGTGGAGGACAAAATCGTAAGTCATGAAGATGCTGTAAATAAAATAGAAATGTAGCTTTTTCTTTCATATAATATTTCTGACTCTTTCATCATGTTAATGTTAATTTAGAAATAGACTTGATATTGGAAGGTAAGTGTTCAGACCAGGATTTAAATTATTTTTGTGATATTTAGTGATATTTTAGTGATATTACTATTTGTGGGGAGAGGGGACATAGTCTTTCTGTTTTAGTTCTTCCCCTGTAGAAAAACACTTTTACACTTCACAGATGATGAGGTAAATGTATTACAGAGTGTGAAACACTTGGCTGCCTTTGGTTGAGGTCAGAGGCAAATACCTGAGCTGGAGATGGATGGGGTTCTGTGTCAGATTATGTCTGCTGGCAAAGTGTACCTCACGTACTTTGGGTGAGATTTTTTTTCTACTAGTCATAGTGATCAGCTGTCGTCATTGTAACAGCATGTTGTTCATTGTTCAAGATAAATGATTACTGAATTATTTTGTGTGCTATACTCTCCATTTCTTGACTGGATTGCTGGATTTGTTTCAGACAAAACCAAAGAAAAATAAATCTGAATTTTCTTGTTATTTTTTTTTCTATGATGAGATTTCCCTTTAAAGAGGGAAGATGGCTGTATGAAAACACATCTGAATTAAAACAGTTTTCAGATATTTGTGTGAACACAATATCACTTTACTGGTTGTTTGTATTTAGTGAATAAAAAAGTGGTAATTTTTATAATGGTCAAATAGAGCAGCTGTTTTGAAATCCAAACTGAATATTCATAAACTCTTTTGCTGCTTGATTTAACTGATTTGAGCTTTCAAAGTCTAATGCTTCCTCAGAAGTTGTGCTAGAATTGCAACTAATAATCTTCCTGTGTTTATACAACATGCAAACACACATATGGTACATATAAAGGCATTATCTTCATATTAGTTAGGTTTTGTTGACAAAAAGTTGATAGATCATTTAACAAATATATAATTTGCTGACTTTATTTCAGTTTTATAAGAGACACTGTTATAAAAATGGGTATGACATTTGCATTTCTGTTTAATTGCTATGGAGTGTACATAAAAAGATAAGAGAGCCAAGAGAGCTTATTAAAACTGAAATGAGGGCAAGTGATAAAAGAATGATATTATAGTGGCGCTGCAGTTAGATCTGACACTTTCCCCACAAAAACAATCTTATTCATGGATTTTTTGGTGTGGAGAGAGGATGTAGGGTTTATGCAACAACTCTCTTCTCTTTTGAGCTAGATTTTATATTCAGAATCTCTCCATGGCTCTATTTTAACTAGAGGGCCTCAGTAGCCCTAGGGACATTCTGGAAAATAATAAGACTTTGCTGCTGCCCTGAAGTAGCTTTCTTTTCCCCCTCCTTTCCCCGTTTTTCCCCTTTCCCTTTTTCTTTCCTGCCTCAGAATATACCATGCTGCATGTAGGGTCCCTGAGCCTTGCCATGGCATGCCACATCTCTGGATTTCAACCCATCCAGTGAGATTTACCAATGGAGAATAATTTTTGAAAGTATTCAAAGGCATGTGTCATAGTTTGAAATGTTAAACATTTCGAAACACTAGTCTATGCTGGGCATGTAAATGAGTTAAGTTCACAGTGAAAAATAAAGTATAATCATATAACTTAGTCATAATGTAAGTACAAAGAGAGGTAGAGATAAAGATATATAGTAATCATTTAAGTCAGGGCCATCCTATTTTTTGCATTGATGACATAATCAAGAAAATGCTTCTATAAGGAAATTTGTAAAAGTTCTCCTAGTTTTCTGACATTAAATATCTAGATATAAATGTGCATATGCTGCATGCCACTGTAGAGACTTTTCTCTGCTTCTGAATATCACATACCATCTTGCTGTCCGAAATCACCACAGATGATATTTTTATTGAAGCCATGAGTCTAGCTGTGCAGGGAACTACAGTGGGGAACTTACAGGAATCTATGTGCTGGAACAGGCAGCCTATCCTTCCTCTGGTGAGGCATTTCAGCAGATTGTGGCAAAATTTTGCTTTGTCAACAAAATAAGGCCCGTTCTGCCGAGTGTTCAGCAGAGCCTTCAGTCACAAAGTAATGATGAGCTGTCACTGAGCTGATACGGGAACAGAACTGCATTACACAGCTTTTCCCCACCAAAAAAAATTCAATTCTGTTCTCTGCAGGGACATTCATAACTCCTGATATGAAGCTGTATTAGGTTGCACAAAATTTGAGGAAATCCGCTCAAATAAGTAAAATCTACCCAAATCAGACTTACTTTTTTTGTGTCCAGTCTTGCTTTTCTAGAAATGAGAAATAATCCAGATGATAAAATCCAAAAAAGGAGTGTCTGAAATGCAAGAGCTTTCTGGGACTGTTATGAATAGTGACAGATGAGACAGACTCAATTATTTCTAAACAAAGTATAACCACAGGATATGGCTTCTCCTTCAAACACACATCTTGTTTAAATAATTGTGTGTGCTGATGCTCTGAAGGAACAACTCCCAAACCCCAAAATTTGTGGATGTAACTCATCCTAATAGTTTGATTTAGCTCAATAATCTGAAATAAGAAGCTGCAGGAATAAGGAACAAATTGTATTTGTACTGAACCTGTATCTTGCTGTAACAAATAAGATTCATGTGCTAATAGTAGTTATAGGTAAAGTTTGTTTTGGTTTATTATGTTTTTTTGCAGTTCCCATGTTTACTGTGAATGAGTAATATCATTAACACACATTGCAAAATAGCTGAAAAACTAAAATACACACATGAAACTAGGAAAGCTATTCTCATACTGTTTTCCTATGGGTGTTTTTATTGTCTGAAAACAACTTTGGTTTTATAACAATTTTATTTTCATAATAATAGACTGAGTTGTTGTCATGCTACAGGGCTCTTGGGGTAACTCTAATGTCTGTCAGACCTATCATACATTAAAATTGATGCTTACTTTTATGCTGCAATATATTTTAATGAATTTTTGAGTTCTGGCCTTCTATATAAAATCCCATATTTCAGATACTTTGACTGCTATGAGAAATGAGCTCATTCATTTCCTCATTTAAACATACATAAAATATAGAAAACATCTATTTATTGTCCCATTTCTGATAACATACCCTTCATTTCTGAGGCAATTTGCATTTACAATATACATATATCTATGCATTTGATTAACTGCTGTACTACAGCCATTGGTATTTTGTAATGACTGAGGTTCAAAAATAGCTACTTAGAAAATTATTTAATGCAACAACAGAAAAAGTTGGTAACTTAATGTGGAACCTTAAAGAAGGTGCAAATAAATTCTTAGGGGCCAAATATTCTGTTGTCAACACATTTTACATTAACAATAATGATATTCTTGCTACTAATACACAATGAGTATATTTAAAAAGGAAAAATCTGCCTTTGTAGACTGAAGACTGTAGGGCTTCTGCTATTGCTCTCAATAGTAGCAAGAGTCTCTCATAAATTTCAACCAGCAGAAGGAAGCAGAATATAATATGAGGAATTCAAAATCATGTTCCTCAAAACATTTATGTTACATCAGTGCCTTTCACAGTTCAACAAAACACTTTTCTTGCATATTTTCTTTGGTGTACTACAATATCTGTTCTTATTCAAGATCTCAGCATTTCATTGTTGTTCTTTATCTTTCAGAAATTGGCAAGTGAAATATTTATAAGTTATTTTTCTCATTAAAAAAAAAAAGAGAAAGGAGAGAGAAATTATACAGAAAGCATCAGTATTATGGAGTATCCGTTGCTGATCCATAATTACAATTGAAGATTTCCATTGTAAAGCTCTGTTAAAAAAAAACAAAACACAAAAGACTCGTGTCTCAGAAAGAAATAGATTTTTCTGATTATTATTCTCTAATACCTTAATATCTTTCTTAAATGTTGGTGCCCAAAACTGCCACAATATTCAAGGTGAGGCCCCCGCAGAGCAGAGCAGGACAATCCCCTCCGTCGACCAGCTGGCAGAGCTTTGCCTGATGCCCCCCAGGACAAGGTTGCCCTCCTGGCTGCCAGGGCACTGCTGACTCATATTCAACTTGCCTTCGACCAGGACCCCCAGGTCCCTTTCTGTGGCACTGCTTTCTAGCATCTCATTCCTCAGTCTGTATAAACATCCGTGGTTGTCCCATCCCAGATGCAGAATCTGACACTTGGCCCTGCTGAACTTCATATGGTTGGTGATTGCCCAGCCCTTTAATTTGTGGAGGTCTCTCTGCCGGGCCTCCCTGCCTTCAGTGGAATCAACAGCTCCCAGTTTTATATCATCTGCAAACTTACTTATTATCCAGATCTCTGTCTGGTTACTAGGTTCAGCTGACTCTAACAAAGACATCAAGAGTCTAAACACAAGTTGTGTTTTTGAACAAATGTCAAGAAAATAGCTATTAAATCCAAATTGTTCTGAATATTAAAATACTTGCAAATAGATATTAATTCATCCATGAAAAATGTGACAAAGTGTTTAATCAATACAGAAATTCACAGATTCCTTTTGTTCTTTCTCAACGTGAAGAAAAAAGTGTGACTGAAATAGACTGCAGAAACTAAAACATAAACTAGAAAATGTGGTACATAAATGAAAATATAGGTTAAATTTTCTATTCGGAAGGAGTTTATGTATTCATTCTCTACCAATTATAAAAACTGATGGCAAGGGTTCGAGCAATAGTGTATTTATAAAATGAACTAAATTGTGTTATACATCTATTCCTATATTTAGATAGTGGGGAATTTGGGGGTGAAGCTAGGTCACAAATAAGAGCAGATGATTAAGCTGGCAGTGCCAGCCCAGCTGGAAGCTGTGTCCTGGTACAGGAGGAAGCAGCCAGACAAGCTGAAGTGGAGATCCTGGATTCTGCATTTCTGACAAATGACGTGTATTTTTCTTTGAGACCACCACCGAGAAACAACATGTGAGAGAGGTCTCTCCTACTGTCCCTCATACATCCAGGCTGAAGGGTGTTGTACAAAGACACTGGCACATAAATGTTGTGTCATGGTCCAAGTGAAAAAGAAAGGACTTTCAATTATCTGAAATGCATTTAAACTTGTTCAGTTTACCTTTTTGTTTGAGATGTGAATTAAAATGTGTAAAGCAAACCTCATTTTCCTCAAATGAAAATACCTTACATGAGCACTCTTGACTCAGGTGAAATTATTCAAAGCTGCCTGCATAGAAATGCTTTCATACATTCATATTGCCGCTGTTCACGACTTTGGATTTTCATGTCTGGATATTCTTGATGATTGACACTTCTGAGGACTAGAGGTAGCAGCAAGCTTAAAAACTAAATCAAAAAATGAAAATATATAGCTATGGTGTCTGGCAGCTGCCTGTGCCTTATTCTTGTACTGTTTGTTTGGGCAGCTGAAGCCTCTGTAACCTTTTCATTTCCACATCAGGTGATTAACCTGATGGTTGATAATAATATGAGACAAGGAATAGTATGATTTCATATAATTGAAACTTGGGGCTCTGCTGAATTCTCAAAGGTTTTACTTGGGCTTCACCACTGGAGATGGAAACATTAGGAGAGTGAAGGTGCACAGCTGTTGGTTTTTCACATTATGTTAAAAGATGAGGAAAACAAGAATTAATTTATTTGGGGATGCTGCAGAAGAAGGGAATTAATAATTCTTTAACATGGAGTCACAACTCATGATTTGAGAGCCTTACAACAAAATGTGTGTCCCTTTGGCTGTCCCAGCCTCTTCAAGAAAATAGTTCCAAGGGATCCTTGAATATCATTTACCTAAAATGGCTCACTGAGCCCTGTTTTCTTCTCTGTAAAGCTGATAATTTTCCTACACTTTCCTTTGAATGTGTGCATATAAAGATGGCTTTTAGTACATTTAAGGACAGACATTCAAACTGGAGAGAAGCTCTGGAGGCTGGACTAAGAACTAACACTTTCAACACTGGGCAGAGCAGGTAGCTGGGGTGGGTGGAAGTCCTTGCTTGCCTATGTTTGTCTTCAGGGATGCTGTTGATATGAACATGATTTGAATACTGGTTTCTGTTGCCTGAGCTTCCATGACTCTGATCTTCAGCTACAGCCTGAATTGGACCTTAATCACATTTTAGAGCTTAAATTTGAGTGACCTAAAAATATTTATCATGTTGTTACAGGTCACACTCAGACAATTTTGGAAACTATTTTGTAATAAGGTTGTTCTTATGAACACAGTCAGAAATCGTTGATAGATAAGTTCCTCGTGTACTTTATGGTCCTTAGATGAAGACAAAACCAAATTGTATTGTATTCCTTTGTTTAATGATTTGTTTCTTCAAATCCTTCTGCCTTTTCTGCATTTAGTGGATTTCTTATTTGAAAATTCAGGACTTGCTCTGAGATCTTCAGTTGTATAAATTTCATTAAAATTCTTGCACATTTCTAAAGTTCTGCTCTGGTAGCAGGTTAAGCTTTGCCAAAACCTGACTCTTCTGCAGAAACTTGCTACTTTCTTTTGAGTTCTAGCTCAATCTGCCCACAGCAGTGCTCTTACAATCATCTGTGAGACGTCATTCTACCTTGTTTTTAATCCTGCAACTGGTAAAGAAGACTGACCAATTTCTGAATTGTTGTTTCTTCTTAGGAAAGTAGGCTAAATCAAGTATAACTAAAACAGGTGTGTTGGCATTTTGGGGGTTTGTTTGGTCGGTTTGTGCGTGTGTGTGTTTGTTTGGTTTTGGTTTGTTGGGGTTTTTTTTTACAAATGTAGGAGTCATAAGTATGGAAATTATTTACTTTTTTAATTCAGGATTGTAATGAAATCCAATTAGAGAATTTTCAGGAGTCTGGAGAAGCGGCATCAGTATGCTAGGAAACAGCCTTGAAGCAGTAACCTAATAAATTTGATGATTTTTCACGTATTCCCAGTTTTACTGGGTAGATATGGGAATGAGTTATGGAGAGATCTTCAAGGGAACTTTATTCACATACAAATGTAATTCTTCTAATATGTATAATAAATGTCATAATTGTTGGATATCTCTGTCCATATCTACCTTTAATGAGTCACTAATAATGGAACATGAGAAATCTCTATTCAGAAAAGAACGCACTTGTGCAGAGTTAGAAAGAGATAAATATCTAATCATTTAGAAACAAGACAGATACCTTCAAGGGATGTTCTTTATGCAGCTGCTCAACAGCTGAACAGAAGACCCTGACTTAGCATTTGAGACTGAACAACAGGATCTGCCTTTAGCTGAGAACAATGGGTTGCACTTGTGTAAGTTCAGCAAGGAAAGAGAGGGAACAAGGGAGAAGCCATTCAGCAGCATCTTTGTTTTCAATAATGTGTTCAGTTAGTACTGTAAAAGAAGGCCAATTGCATTTGCAAGAGGGATGATTTGGTGATAAAGACATACCAGTATTTGATGACCTTCTGAGTCATCGGGATGTAGTAACATTCAATTGTTCCTGAACACAAAAGCACAGCTGCTCAATCGTGCACTGTTGCACCAAATGGTAAACATAATTCTAAGGGCCTCTACCTTCAAAAAGAGTCCATTTTTTCCAGTCATTCTCATACCAACTGTATGTTTTTTTCTGTCTGTTTTATATAATACTTGGAAAAAGTATTTTTTTTAACAGTTCCACTCCACCCCCTACAAGTGAAAAACCACCTGAGAAAACAGATGTGCCATGAACAGCAATATATGCAACTTTGCAGGAGAGGACCTGGGGGTTCTGGTGAAAACCACATTAAACGTGAACCAGCAGTGTGCCCCAGCAGCAAAAAAGGCTAATGATGACCTGGACCCCATTAGACAAAATGCTGCCAGCACACTGAGGGAGATGGCCCTTCCTCTTTATTCAGCAATAGTGAGACCACACCTGAGGTATAGTGTCTAGTTTCGGACTCTCTGTGCAAGAGAAACATGGAGAGAGTGCAGTGAAGATGCATGAGGATGATCAGAGAACAAGAGAATCTCTCCTATGAGCACAACCTGAGACAGCTGGGACTGTTTAGCCTTGAGAAGAGAAGGCACAAGTGCATCTCACTGATGTATACACATATCTGAGGATGGAGCCTGGCTCTTTTCAGTGTTGCCTGGTGACAAGACCAGAGGCAATGGGCACAAACTGAAGCAGAGTATTCCGTCTGAACATCAGAAAACACTTGTTGCCATGATGGTGACTGAACCTGGAACACTTTGCTCAGGAAGGCTGTGGAGTCTCCATCCCTGATAATATTCAAAAGTGGCCTGGACACACTCCTGGGCAAGGTGACCCTGCTTTATCAGGGGGGTAGGACCAGATGACATCCAAAGCTCCCTTCCAATCTCAACCACTTTGTGATTCTGTGATTCTATAAAGGAAAGAAATGGGAGGCATAATAAAACTCTATTAACTTGTAATTTTCCAAAGAAGCCACAGTACAGTATTTCTGCTTTTCTGGCATATAGTGCTAAGTAAGGTATAAAAATTATTCTTCTTCATGCTCATTGGTTCCCAAGAAAAAGCAAGTGCCATCATCTCCTGAATTATGAGGAGATAGTATACCTAGAGGCGTTTCATGCTAAGGTATTATCTCCCTACTGCAGTGTGTAGAAAGCTAAAGGGATTTTCATCTGTAAGGGTACACTTCACAGCTTTTTATACTTCTGTCTCTTTTGGTAATATACATTGATCTACTGCAGTGAAAATATTTAGTATCATTCTGACACGTCTCCATTTTAGCACTTCATGACTCACTGGCCCAAAATTTTTTCACTAATGATCCTGGGAAGCCTTACTGAAATGAGTAGCTAATTTAGCACTAAATTTGCAAGTAGCACTAAAATATTAAATGTACTATTAAACTCAGACTAGTGGTAATCCATATTTTACTCACCCTTTACACCATGTGCAGTACAATGCTTTTTTGATTTATTCCTATCCTTTTTAACAACCTCTACAATTTTTACTTGCAAACCATATGTAAGTGCTATTCTCTGGAGGAGTTTCCATACAATATACTTTAATAAAAAGTTGTTCTTGAAATTCACTGTTATTCATGGTGAATAACATACATGTGTAGTATTAATGTGCTTTTTTACTCTTTATCTGGTAACTTTCTTGAAGCACATACTCTTTCTGATTAGTTTTACAATTATTGGAATTCCTAACATGACTGATTTATAAGCAGGTATGTATAGACATAGACTATAGCAACATATGCTGTAAGAATATGAGACTTTTCTTTAAAAGTTATCTGTAAAAAAGCTTTAACTTCAAATAAAATATGTTTAGATTTGGATTCATATACTGTAGGAGTACAGAGTTGCATTATAGAAAAATTTTTATATTCCTGAACTGTAAGAATATGGATTTTTTTTCTTTTATCTGAAAGAAAGTTTTAATTTCAAAGAAAAGCTTTGATAGGGAAAGTAGTTAATTTTATGAAATTTTGCTTTCCATATAATTTCCAGTACAAGTTCTTAATTAAGATTATTGTCTTAATTGTGTCCAACTATTTTGTACTAAGAAAATGATGTTTTATTAAAATCTGGAAATCAATATCAGATTGATTCCAGCTCTTGTAAAGGAATAGATTTCACTTAGACTTAAAAAAAGACAGAGATCATTCAGAAAAGTCAATAACATAAACATCTACATATATGTATTTTCTAGATTACTCACAAAAGAAACTTTAAGGTATATTGAGGATAAGAAAATTAAATTCCCTTTCTAAAGGCTAATTTTTATTTAATTTTTATTGTTCAAAGGCCTTTCACATCAGTCAGTAGCTCCCTCTAACACAAGGCAAGTGTTATTCTCGTGCAGTTAGACTTTGTACTTTGACATCCTCTTTTGGCAGGGTTGGAGAGGAAACTTGGGATGGCAACATGTACCACTTGTGTCAGAAGAAGATAAAATGTGAAGGTTTTGGCTTCCAAGGATGGAAACGGGCATTAAAACCAAACAATATTTTCTGGTGTGACTAATTCAAACCTCTTACAACAAGTATCTTGCAGAGCATTGATATTCAAATAGTCCTGGAGGCTCGTGTGCACTGGGTTATTTCATAGTATCATGCACATAATTAGGTGACCCTCGAGGGAAGAAATCAGTGCTTATGTAATTCAATTGAGGTCAAAAGCAGTTTTCAAACTGGGTTGGCCCCCCAGGGTATGGAAGCAGAAGATAATTTTTAAAGCACAGAGGAAAATTCCAGCCGGCTCCTGTCCACCTCCCTCCCATTTTCTTCTCTCTTCCCCATGCCTGAAGCACTGCCCCAGCACTGGCAGCTCAGTTGGCTCTGGAAGCTTTGTGGAAAAGGTAATCTGTAATTTCAGCTGACGGAGCCAGGGAGTGTGGGAGTCAGCCATTCCAGAGTTTGTGGGCAAAAAACCAGACAAGAACAACAAGCAAACCAAAACCAAACCCAACAGAAGGGAACCTTGCATATAAAGTTTGTGAACTGCTGTCCTGAGCAAATGGTCCGGAAGCCACAGACTGCTGGGGGCATCAGATCCTTCCACCAAGGGGACCTCAGTGCATGATAGCAATTCTGGCTGCAGCATGGTACGCTGGCCTTCCTCACTCACCATGTGGCCCAAGGCCTCAGGCATGTCCTCAAACAACCCTGCTGCTATGTAGAGGCTTTAAAAATTTTTGTGCTAAAGTTTTAAAGCTCACAAAGAGCCTTTGGAGCTACTGGCCAAGAGCACGAGTAGATTATCAATAACGTGTTTTTGTTTCTCTCTTGAATGAATGCTTTGCTCTCCAGCTTTCAGGCATCCAAATAATTCTAACAGAAGTTACATGCACTGAAAAAGGACAAAACTGTGTCTGCAAAACCATGAAACAACTAATTAATGAAGTCAACAAAAGTTTTCCCCAGAGATGGAATGGACTATTCATAGAAAATGGATATTGACGTCAGTGGCTATGTTCACTTATTAAAATTTAAAATAAAGCAGTGAAGAAAAGAGTTTTGTCAGACTTTCTTTTTTAATGTCCAGTTAAGTTACTTTTCCAACTCAGTTGGTATGATGAGGGAAAACATAAAAGAGATTTTTTGGCTTCCTGTTTACTCTTCAGTTTGTTTACCATGGTAAATAGCATGATGGCAAACCACCAGAGTAGACAAGCAATGGGTAGAATCCCAGTTTCCCGTCTCCTGTCATGAATAGGGATGATGAGGGGTGCTGCCTGGGGAGTACTGAGCTGTATAAATCCACTTATATTTCACTTATATGTAATAAAAGTTTCTAGCAGATTTTACACTACATTTGTGACTGGACAGATTAGAGAACAATTAATTGACTAACTTGTCACCTGCTCTCATTACCATATTCAGAAAAGGAAAAAAAAAAGGTAAACAAACTAAAGAAATTCCCCAAAAGTATCATGTGATAAGTTAAAGCACAGTTAATTTAGCTAATAATAGGTTATTAAAATGCCTTAAACTCATTTTTGTATAGTTTTTTCTTTCTTATCTGGTACCTCCAGTAAGAGAAATGTGGAAAATTTACTTAGTTCTAACACATGAACAGTTTGTATCCTCTTCAGTATATGCATGCTTGGCAGAGGGCTCCGCTACCTGCTACTTTTTCTGCTACCTGAGAGGTTTGACATCTACTGTATCCTTCATGCTCTAGCTGTAATAGCAAATTCACCTTCTCTGTCTTCTTCTTCTTCATTCCCACCTGGGGACTGCTTAATTTTATTTCTCTGTCCATTAGCTTGGTTTCCTTTACTCATACTGTTTGTGTAGCTCTGCCTTCTGTGTCAGCCTTTTTGAGTTTTGTTTCAACTCAACACTCTTGGTTTCTGACACAGTGTATGAGATGAGTCATACTGACAGTGCAGTTCATATTTGGAGTCAGAATAAGAAAGTCTGTCTCACCAGTGGGCATCTGGAACTTCAGGTTCTTTTGAAGATATTTGGGACTTTTGAAAGAAAATTCTGTTAGGGAGCTCAGCTTACGAAGAATCCACACAAAATTTTTTAGTACCTTGTGTCTGACAGTTTAGAAACATCATCTTCAAACAATGAATTTTAACATTCTGGGATATTTCCAAAATACTTCTCTTACGGAGCAGAAAGCCTTAGCTGCATCTGGTAAAGGATCTGCTGTTACGATGGAAACTTGGATGTGCACCAGAAGGAATTCTGTGTCTGGCAATTGACATTGTCACTGTTTCAGAACAGAATTTTTTACTAGATCAAAACATCAAATAATAGTTTTTGCACAATTTACTCTGAATTCTGAAAGATCTTTATGTGACAATTTTACTTACCTTGCTTTCTCAGACAATGGAAGGACAGTTAAGTGCCGTTCGTTTATTTGTTTGTTTGTTTTTTGCCTTGCTAGGTCCATCTAGAAATATTTAAATCATGAGGTTCAGTAACATGAACAGAACATAATGCTCAAACACACAGGAAGGATCAAAAGATAATATTTAAACATGAAAATTGTATAGCCAAATACTTTCCCATATATTGCTCCCTGTCATCCAATAACAGAATCCTTTAATCTAGTTAGTGTACTCTGGAATCTCAGAGCTTGATGAATTGTTCAGGCCTTCTCCCTATTTTCAAGGGTTAGATCTTTAGGGAGAAAAGAAAAAGAATTTTACCATTTTGGAAAAACAGAATTAGGTGACTTGTTATGATGTTTCCAAGCCATATGATTAAAAAAAAAAAATATTCCAAGTAGCACCCTAATGGAGGAATAACACAAAGCACATGAATGAAAAAGTTTCCTTTAAAAACTGGATGATTTTTAATTGCATTTACAGGTAAGAATGGTGATCATCTCTTTAACAGCTTAAAAGCAGCAAGAGTAATCCGTGTTCAGGGAGTTCATTCTTTTCTTTGCATAACATTTAAATAACTTTGCTTTATACGGACATATTCTTGAAGAGGATAATAAATTATACTTACAGCTTCATTATAAGGAAACAAATTTGTGTTTGTTTTCCTTACAAATCCACAAACTAACTGGAGTCACTCTGAACTGAGTCACTCTGTTCTAGAATTTACTTTCTAAGACTAATCTCTAATTTTATAGTTACTTATAGACCTTCCCTTACAGTGTTACATTTTCTCTACAAAATTTGACCCTAGAGTTCTTTGAATTAAGTTTTCTTATTCTTTATCCTTAAGCATTTCTGTTCCCTCTTATTGAACAGAGAAAGGAAACAGATATTAAGAAATGGATCTTTGAGAGTCTCCCATGTCTGATACACAGGACTCTGCTGTAAATAAGCAATCAGCTCATAGAGGCTGAGAATGGAGATAAGGAGATGCAAGTTTCCTCAGTGTTCTCCACAGGATCCTATTTCAGCAGATAAAGGGTCAAATGCATTTACAAAACATTAGGAGAGAAATCTTGCATTGTCGCAGTGTGTTCCTGGGGAGTACTCAACTTTACACACTCATTGCTGTCCACCTGGAAACTCAAATTCAAATAAATAAATAAATTTAAAGTAATTTTGACTGTGAGCCTAATTAAAGCACACAGTCAAATGTGGGAATGCAGACGATGTTTCTACTCTCTGGCTGCCTGGCTTATCAACATCCAGCAGCAGAGTCAGTAATAAGTTTCAGGAGAGAGCACAAACTAATGAAGGCTGTAGGTAATGCAGAAGCAACATTTTATCCTGGAACATGGGGATTCATGGCTAAAGTAAACAAGTTGGTGTGTGTTTGGTTAAAACATCCTTCATTCTATGCTTAAAAGGGTCACAAGACTCTTTCTAATTACAGTCTGCAAAAAAGCCACCCCTTACACTTTAAGGAATGCTCAGAGCTGATGAATAGGTGGCTCTTGGTGCGGGGCTCTAATTCCAGTTTGTCATTTGCCTGTGGTACTGCAATATGATCCCTTCCCTCCTGAGAGCTTCCATAATGGTATCTGTGAGCAAGTTGGTTGTATGATTTCACTGGTAAATACATGGATCTTTTATTGTTTACTTATTTTTTGGGATATTGTTCTCAAATACACAGTAAGGACACTAATGTTAGAAAGATTTTGAGGAAAGACAGGAATAAACCTTTAGTCATAGGGTATGGCCGATCAACACCTTCTAAATATTGTAATTACTGGTGAGAAAGGAGCAAAATTATGATGAACAGCTATAAAATACACACAAAATTTTCTAATTTTTGATTGGAATGAAAACCGATGTCATGTGCATTGGCAATTATTCTTTTTTTTCATATTAGATTTTTCTTTCTGTTTTTATTGCATTACAGAAACTCAACTTACTGTATGAAAGTGTCCATTTCGCTGACGGTGGGTGAAAATGACACTGGACTCTGCTACAATTCAAAGATGAAATATTTTGAGAAAGCTGAACTTAGCAAAAGCAAGGAAATCTCATGCCCTGAAATTGAGGATTTTTTATTTCCATTTAGGGAACCTGAAATTCTGTGGTATAAGGTAAGGAATGCAAGCGATTTATACCTTCAACAAGATATTATGCAGTGTTCTTCTCATTTTCATGATCTAAATATGTTATGCAACTTAGATTGTTTTAAAATTTGTAAGAACAGACAGCAGAATCAATGATAGAAAAGAACGAACTAATTGAGAGAGAAATTCAAATGCTTCCTTTGGTAAACTTTATAAGATATCTGTGCCTGCTCTTACCTGAATTAATGGCTTAATTTTGCAGTATGAAATTCAGCAAATACAACCAAAACTTTGATTTATGCATGAGTTAAGGTTATATTTGCAAATATAATGTCATTTTTTTAATGTTACTGTTATCTACTGATTTCTAGATCTTTACTTAAAGGCTAAGTTCTTGCAAATAGTGCTGCCTGTGGGCAGCGGACTGGAAGCTTGAGTTCTTCAATTCTTACTATCTATATGAAATACCCAGTACTCCAGTTCTCTATTTAAAGACCTCAAACTGTTCAGTAAATCGGAAATTTATGTTCTGTGTATTTTGCCTACATAGACCTTTACTGATGTCTGTGTATATAGGAAGACCTAGTTTAAGTATGCACTGGTATACATTCTAATTATTTTTCTGAAGTCTGATAATTTACCTGATAACATAAATGCTTTTAATTATGGTTTACAAGACTATGCTGTCTAATAAGGGAAATTTTGTGGCCTAGAGATATACAGTTCAAATTAACTGACAGCATATCTATTATAGGAGAAATGTAACCAATTATTTGTTTATTCTCATCTTGGATTTTGTGTTTGTAA
This sequence comes from Platyrinchus mystaceus, assembly GCA_035041135.1. NCBI lineage: Eukaryota > Metazoa > Chordata > Aves > Passeriformes > Tyrannidae > Platyrinchus > Platyrinchus mystaceus. Next base: position 106,226,655 of record JAWWLV010000001.1, read on the forward strand.
TACGGTATTTTTGTAGATTAAAAACCTTACCTTTTCTAAGTTCAGAGAGCTTTGATTTTTAGATTTTTTAGAAAGATATATATGTATATTTCTCCTCATTCTCATCATCTTCTGTTTCTCTAAATTTTTTAGTTATAATTAAAAAAAAATATTGAAAAGAAAAAAAATAATCCTTGCCTGCAGCCTGTAGCTGCTGGCAGTATAAAAGTCACAGATCACAGACATATGTGTAATGGTAAAAAAGTAAATTAAATGGGAGCCACTCAGCAAACTCATCATCATGGCTAGGCTTCGTGAACGAAGATTTGGGAAGGGTTCTACCCACGCTTGCTACAGGCTCGCTGATGGCTGAAAAGGCCAATGCGAGATAGA
>JAWWLV010000001.1:106243708-106262338 GCA_035041135.1 Platyrinchus mystaceus
TCAGGCATTGGAATGGGCTGCCCAGAGAGGTGGTGGATTCACCGTCCCTGGAGGTGTTTAAGATGAGGCTGGATGTGACACTGAGTGCCATGATCTGGTAATCACAGTGGGGTTGGATCAAGGGTTGGACTTGATGATCTCGGTGGTCTCTTCCAGCCCAGTTAATTCTATGATTCTATGATTAACAGGAGAATGATAATTTAAAAATCTTGCTATATTATTAGAAACATCTTCTATGAGATAAGAAGCAGATTTTTAGTGTCCATATTAATACACCAACTCTTTTTATGAATAAGATGACAGTGTTGCTGGGGGCAGGGAAGGAGTTGCTGTGAATTCAAACCAAGACAGTAGAATAACTGTGGATAGAGTTTTTGAGACAAATCTTTCTTTCTACTGTGCAATGGGAGCTTGGGAAGACACACCCTTAAAGATTTGGCTGGTGTGGGAGAAAATGAATATGCAAATATGGAAGCAGTAAGAGACCTCCATTAGTAGAGATGGGAATACACATAGAGAAGACGGTGATTTTTTTTTTTTTCTGCAGGAGGCCCAGTGTAAATGCATTTATCATTTTCCCTGCTGTAGGAATGCGTACCATTTTTCACAGGATGACACTGAAGACTGGTGAGCTATTCAGAAGTCATGAATATATTTTAGTGAATACAGTTATATCTATCATTATGAATGGCTGCTGTAATCACAGCTTCTAAAACCCATTGTTGGCTTCAACAGTCCATGGCACATTGGAGCTCTTCAGAACTACACCAGTTGTTGACATTCCGTTAAAGAAAACACTATAAGTGTAATGAATATGCTTAGATTTCTTTTTACTCTGTAGGACTGATTGATAAAAAGAAATAGGAGAGGGAGAGAAAAACAAGAGGACAAACAACTGTGAAAAGTAATTAAAGATATGAATGCTTGGGAAGGGTAAAATATTGCTATAGCTATAGGAAAGACTGGCACTCTTTAAACTATTAAATGGATTTTTTTTAAGATTGTATATTTTTATATCATTAGGGTTATCAGATCTATCATACTGAATTTTGTTTCTAATTTTTGTTAAAAAATAAGGTTGTGTAAGGCTTTTAATTTATCATTTATGTACCAGCAGGCTCTATAACAACCATTTTACAAGATTTGCTCAGTTGAAATTATGAGTAGTTAGATTCTAGGAGAAGTTCAATGGTAGTGAATATTTAGTTATTTTTTTATATAATTTTTTATATTCAGCTGGAGAAGAATGTACCCTACCTGAATTTCACTGAAATGATGCTGTCCTGTAAGTTTACTGTCCAAGGTTTGTACAGATTATTACAGTATAAAAAAAATATAAGCTAAAAGCAGAGCTAGACATCATTTACTTAATAAATAATGATTTCCCTCTCACCCTCAAAGGGTAGTTTTCACAATAATTTTAGAATTTATATTAAATCTATTGAAGAGTTTTGCCTTTACCTGTCAGCTTTGCCTTTACCTGTCATCATGAAATATTTCAAATGCAGTATGCAGCCTTTTCCTATTTAAAAAGCTTTGTAATTGTTGTCTTCATTCTAAGGAGCATAACAAGTGAGAGGCTCCAAATTGCCTGTGAAGCTATTACTATGTAATCTACTGCATGACTTGGGTTTACTTGCTTAGTTGCTTTTAATCTAAAAATGGCATTATGGCAAAACAAACAGCACTGTCAAATACATGAACCCATTTTTCTCCTTCCCTAAGGTTATGCTGGTTACCTATCCAGACATTTGAGAAATATCTCTGCATCTAATGCACAATTGTTAAATAATATCAAAACATAAATGCATAAAGAATATTAGAATAGGTTTTTAAAAGACTGAATTGATATTTAATATGGCTTTGTTATACAAATAACCTGTCACAGCCAGTAAGCTTTCCTCCCCCTGCTGCACTGAAAAAAGTGCAAGAGTTTGGAAATATTTTTAATTTTGTCTGGTAAAATTAAGGTGGGATTTTTGAATCCACATAACAAGTTGTTTTAAAATACCCTTGATTGTCCTTTGGAACTTGATCCACATCTGGCATTGTCATATGGATTAGATTGCAAGCTGCAAATAGTTAAATTGTGAGTCTGAAGGAGCTCAACAACTAAACAAGCACTTAGAATTCTTCTAATCTTTTTTTTCCTATATCATCGATAAGAAAGTGAATGCTTACATTATAAATCAGGCTTTTAAGAATTGCTTGCCAATCCTTTGTTTTCTTTCTAGGAGATCTATTTCTGCCTAATACAATAGGAAAAAATTAGCTAAAATTATTTAGACCTTTTTTTTTCAGAGTCATGAGTCCTAACAGTCAATGAAATATAAATGCAGAAGTAAATGAAAATAATATAAGTGAGAAGTTAAAATATGTGGAATTGAAGAAATTTGGAGGTCACACATTAGAAGAGGCAGATACTGCAGCAAATGAGGCTCAGAAATCTTAGTAATACTAGTAGCAATTAACTATTAGGATGTGCTGGCTGAGAGGTCAAAATGTTCACAAAGTCTTTTTTCTGAGTGACATAATTTTGTTACTTGCATAGTAGTTGCATCAAATGATGACTTTTGTGACACTGCTAGAGTCAGTGAAGTGTCACCCCTGTCTGGCAGTTATTCTTGAAAAACAGTCTTACCAACCAAACAAATAAAGAACTCCTTCCAAACAGCTACGGTAATACTGCATTGCAAGGACAGTTATAGGCAGGAGCTTTCTGGATGTGTCCTGACAGTTCCAGGTTTCGAGATGTTTTAAAAAAAAAGTAAACCTTTAGTTTCACTACTGATGAATTCAAAGACTCGGAACTTAAAACATCTCTTAATCTCTCAGTCATCTGTACTACATTCATAAGAAAAGGAAAAAAAGACACTAAGTTTATACCTGTTTATAAATTATGAGGCCTGTCTCATTATGATTCCTGTCTGACAATTCCTACATCACACAAAATACCATTACAGTCAACCCTAATTGGGACTCTTATTGGTAGTCTCAGAGTAGATGAGACTTGATTAGTTTTGAAGGCTCTGCTACCAGCCTCACTCTTAGGCTGAGTCCCAAACTACATGGGAGGAGATGAGAACAGGAGGGATGAAGAAACCTCTCTGCTCTGGTTTGTAGATAAATAAAAGATTTTGGTTCATGATATCATGATTGTTTGCTACTCAGGATAAATAATATCATTTGAAATTAAATAGTCTCTGTCTTGTTTCTAAAGTTTTTTCAATAGTTCACCTGTGGCTAATATAGAAATGGAAAAAATAACTCTTGAATGACAAATCAACCTGTTTAGTAAGGTGTTGCCTAGATTCAAATTTTGTTGTTTTTTTTTTTTCTTTTCACACAGAAGGTAAGAAAATTGGATTACCTGTGTTAAAATTTAACTTAAATGTATTGATCCCTACTTAAGGAGATACCCAAATTACTCCTACATGGTGGTCTGCCTGGGGATGAGCCAGGCTTAGGCTAATTTGCAAACATTTATGTTGAAGGACTGTGCTGTATCCTGATCAGCTTGTGCAGTGTGTCAGCTTTAGTATTTGTTTAATAATGTTTTTAACAGTTGGACTTGATAAAATTAAGGGTCTTTTCCAACCTAAATGATTCAGTGATACTATGATTCTATGAAAATAGCTGTGATATTCTCTTATGTCGCTACAAGATCCCTTCAGCCCAGCTGTATTTTGCAGCCACATAGTTCAGCAGCTGACAGTATTTATTAGTTTGTGCACTAACTCTTGAAAATGGCCTGAAGAGGAGTCTTTGATATTTGCATTTGAAACTCATCATTGCTGTATTCTCTGAAGGTGTAACTTCAAAAAAAATATTTTCCAGGTTTAAAATTAAGTTGGTAACAGTTGTTATGAAACCAGTGTGGGTATATATATTTTAATGGTATTAAAGTCATTAAATTGTAAGTCCTTTTACTTAAATTTTAGATAATTGTTTTGAAATAGCAATTTGTAGTGTAAAAATCAGTATTAGCACTCTGAAAGTCAGTATGACTTCAAAATGAATGAACAGAATCCCACCAACTAACATGAAACCAATAGTGATAGCATGTTCTGCCTATCCCAAAATGTGAAGGGAAAGCAGAGCATTTTCACTCTTCTGTCAGTGTTCTGCCCAAATTTAAAGCCATTGCCTTTAAGTGCATGGCTGTATTGCACTTCTACAGCTCCTATCTCATCAGCACTGCTGCACAACTAAACACTGAACTTTCCTCTGAGAGCCAAGACAGACATTGGAATTTTCCATAAAGGTCAACTGAAATTCCCCGTGCTGCTCCCAGTCTCTCTGCCCACAGCCCTACTCCTCGGAGGTGAGCTGTGCAAAGTGCATTCCAGCAGCACCCACTTAGTAATTGTTTTTCTATCTAAAGATGCTTCTAAAGTAAGCAACATGTCAAACTGACAGTGAAAACTGCACAATACCCTGTTGCCTATGGCTATCAAACCTCCAGGAGTGGTGTTGGCAGGTAAGAGCTACTCATTTCTAGTAATCTAGATTTTTCTAGTCAGCTGCAGGGTGTTAAGAAGACAGGTTCAATGTGGCAGTGCTAGGACTCATCATTAAATTTGTACTCCGTAAAATGCAGAAAATTTTCTCCAATTCATTTTCCAATCGCTTTATTACAAATAGACAGATGCAACACTTTGTGCGCTTGTCTTTCCAGTCACAAATTCTTCTGATCAGATTCTGAGGCACAGAAAAGTATCCAGATATTGACTTCAGATTCTGTAAGTCCATCTAGGTTCACAATTTTATTGTGTGCCAAACAGCATTTGGACATCAAAGTAATGCAGCATTCGCCCTGAATAATTTAGAGAAAGATTTTTTTTTTTTAAATTAAACTAGCTATTTAAAAAATAAAGTGTTTTGAATTAACACTGGTCTGAGTTTCAGAATAGAAAGACATAGAAAAGGAAACCTGAGAAATATGTACCTACGGGATAGGTAGTTGCAACTTTATTTACCAGTGCACATTGCCTGGATAATAGCGCAGGCTACTCTTCCTTCTTGGATCATCCTTAATGGAAAACCTTCATTAGCCCTTTGCTGACTCTCAGACCATTTTAGGAACTACATTTCGTTCCTCTCACGTGGCAGTGAAAAGGTGGTTCAAATGGGACTGTAATTCTGCTTCCCCAGGAGGTCAAGGCTCAGTGTTAAAAGATACCTCTCTCTGATGTAAGTGCTGCTTTTGGCAACCAAAAGATGACTCTGGAACCAGGAGTAAGCTGGTTTCAAACTCTGAATTTCCTTCAGGTAAACCTTTCAGCTCTGACTCTTGCTTATTAAGGAACGAGATACCTTATGAAGTGAAAAATAAGCACAAGAATCACAGAGCCATAGGTACACACACAGATACAAGGAAGCAAGAATACAATATGTTGTTCAGACCTGAAACATAATTCCCATGAACCCAATTTTTCCCCTAATTTTGACCCAAATTGAAAAGACTACATCTTTGTCATCTCTCGTGGTATGCTGGGCTCTTAGCAACCATTTTTAATTGCCAACAGTTCTCACATTTAACATACTAACTGTAAATACCCTGTTGGTTCCGGTGATTCCCTTCACTACAGCATTGCTGACTTGTTTAGAATGACCTACGAGCAAAATAAAAATTAAGAAAATAAAGTTGTTTCAATGTATCCTCTTATGATTTCAGTTAAATAAATTTCGTGGAATCAGGTTAGAACTGGGTTCACCTGAAGGACCAGAATATGATCAGAGTGGAGTAGCACTATCCATTGCATTAAAAAAGGCAGTGATTTTTTAAATTTGCTTCTCAGTAACTAAGTAAATAAGTAAGCTTTTTAAAACATGGAACTGATTAATTAAAAAAATAATCACTTTGGAAAAAGTTTGTGCAGCAAAATCACCTTAGAAGGACATCCCTATTCTTTCAAAACAGTCTATCTTCTATCCATCCAGAAGTTTTCAGTTCCTTGACAAAAAAAAAAAAAAATAAAAAAGCAAAAAAACAGAGTGACAGAGGGAAAAAAGCATGGTTTTAGAGTAAATGCATTTTCTTCAATGCTTCTTTTCTGTTCCTTAAACAAGAATATTTCTATTTCTGGTCCCCGTGCAAACATTTTAATAAATGTCATTAACTGTGAAAATACAAAGCAGAATCAACTGCTTGAAGGTAGAAGGAATGTTTCCTCTGCATTTGATATTTAAAATAGGTCTCAGATTGGCAGAAGGCTTTTCTAATATGATAGGCTGTAGTTGATTAGAGATATAAGCTATTGCTGAAAATGTTATTTCTATGAATTATCATTATCACTGAAATTCCAAGAAAGTTAGTTGGGTTTTGTTTGTTTGGTTGGGGTTTTTTAATTTGTTTTTGGGCTTGGGTTTTTGGTTTGTTTTGGTTTTTTTTAATAAATCACTTTGAAGTAATGCTTTTATTAGAAAATTATGCAGTACATTTTCAGTCTCTCTTCTGATTGCTTTCTTTGAGATATAGATGCTAAAGTAATAATGATAGAGGCCAATAGAGGGGAAAAAAGAACATGAATTTGTGTATTATCTTAGCTGTATTCTCAAAGAAGAGAAATTTCTACTGACAATATAGGATGGCATTAAAGGTCCCTGTGATAGCAGCTTCCTCCCTATGAATATTTTACAGGACCTGAGAAATGGTGGTTCTTTCTTCATAGTGAAAGATGGAGGTCAGTAGAGTGTTTTGTCTCCAAAAAGAATTGAAAGATACAACCTCTCAGATTAAGGTATATTAGTAGCATGTATATTAGTAGGCCTGAGGTTTGGCAAGTCAAACCTCACTGACATGACTAATTCCCCCCCCATAAACACTGAAATTGCTGCCTTATATGTGTCAGAATTATGTTTTAAAGTGTAGTGAACTCTAACCCTATTTGTGATTTTTTATAAGATTTAGCCATAAGAATAGGCAAAGAATTCTCATAAATTGCTTGTTTGTATTGATATCCATGCTATAGTTACCAGCTTCCTTCATGAGGCATTTCTGTCCATCAGAAACTTCATACTCTGATAAACTTCCCTTAGAAAGGGAATATTATTTGTGCAAAAAAGTCTTTAAAGATTTCTATTGATGTAAGACTGTTTTATTTTTTAGTTGGCACTGGAACTGACTTATATTTGCATCTATCAGTTACTTTAAGCATAGCTTGATCCTCTGTGGGAAAATGCATCTATGATCCAACTGACTAGAAGTCCCTGCTGTTACAAAGTCTGCTGCCAATAGCTGACATCAATTTGAGCTGTTACTGATTTTCAGTTTTTGAGTAACTTTAAATGGTGCATAATATTTGTATTTATTACATGCATTGTATATTCATCTTTTTTTACCTTCCTCATTTTACCTGTTTTCATCCACTCTAGTTTTTTAGTTAAAGCATAGCCAAATTGTATACTTAGATTTAATGCAATGAACATATGTGTTCTGCTTTTGAAATGACAGGAGTGTATAAAGTAGTGAAGCGAGAAATACAACGAAACTAGCCTGACTTTTTCTTTTAAATAAGAAATTTATAGGATAAAAATGGATATATTTTAATACTGAATATCTTTATTAAATTAGTAGTTCCCAGACAACTGGGTATGACATGACTTACAGACCCAGTATATTCTTTTACAAACCCAAATATACAACTATAGTTATTGCTAAGATGCTAAATTATCGTAATGCCAAGAACTTCTTTATTGAAAAATTTGTTTTATTTTTGTAGTTTTCCTGGATTATTCATAACTCTAATAGTGTTTCAAGAAATATAACTTATTTTTTAATTTTTAATGTGCACCTTTATCAATTTCTAATTAGATATTCTGATTGCTGTATTTTTAGCATGGTTAAGAGTGTTAAAGCAACTCTGAACATTTTGATTTTTAAAAAAAGCTACCTATGTTGCAGTAGTAACTAAATAAGGATTGATTTCATATTAAAACTGGTAATATTGACCAGAGGCTCTATTTGTAGCACTATAAATAAGTAGTATATGCAAGTAGTATTGGATTAAATGTATGTAAAACAAGATGATCAATCAGCTTTCCTTCATGTTTTCTCTTAACCTCCTCCCTGAATACCGAAATTATTTCAAAAAGTGGAATTACAACACTAATTTCCCAATAGATAACAAATATAGTGAACAAAACACAGATTTGTAGTCTAAGACATGAATTTTTCATTGAAGTAATAAGCAAGTGGTTACTGTGTGTGTTTATGTTTTCTCTTAGACAAATGAAGTAGCTACTGAATTCTGCATCGAAGGCAAATGCTGAGAAATTTAAATAGGACACACATTCATACAGAATGTGTTTATTATTGGTTGCATATATCATTTAATATTTAAAAGGCCTTTTATCATGTACTGTAGCTCATGGAAATAAGCTTTCTTCTAATTTTTAGTCTTGGGAAATGGTTTTCAGTCAGAGGATTCTGAGATTTAATTACAGAACTTTTCAGAAGCTCTTCTTAAAGATACTAATTCTACTCTGAATTAACTCATATGTCCACATTTGGCCTATAGTAGTTGCACAAGGAGAAATGAAAGAACAATGTCATGACCAAGACATTTCCTGAGAGTGCCATCCAGTTTCCTCTTACTTAGAGTTCAGGGAATTTTACCACTGCTGACTGTACCTAATAGTCCTTTTCCAATCTCTATTTCACTTATTTTCCCAATCCTGTGTACCTGGTAAGCCTCACAGTATCTTGCAGGAAGGAATTGCACTATTTTCATCAAGCATTGTGTGAAAAATGGCCTTTTTGTTTGGTTTGAAACTTTGTTCTATTAGTAGTTATTGACTGTTTCTATTCTAAGTTACATTGCTGAAAACCAAGAACAAAGCTGATTTTACTGCTGTAGCATAGAGGCTTCAAAGGGATGTAGCTGTGTTGCTATAGAATATTCTGGTTTTCAAATCTAGAAGTATATGATTTGAAATCCTACAACTAAATAGTAGTGCAAAGCATGCTTAAACAAATGAAAATACCTTATAATTCTCTGAGTAACAAACTACCTCTCAAAAAGTCTGCACCCTGAGTTTTTAAATTAGCTCACAAAGAGGGTGAAGGCAGACTTTGTCTGCTTTGCATTTCTTCAATCTGTCAGCATTTATTCCCAGCTGTGCCTAAAATGTTCATTATTTTTACAGCCCCAGAAGTCAAACCTATGGATAAAAAAGTGATCAATTTAAAATACTTGTAGTATAAGGCAGTCACCTATATATACTCCCAAAGTCTGAAGCTCTCTTGAAGACCTTCAAAAGAAATAAATATCACGAAAGTACAGACAAACACACACATAATGTGTGTGATGGCAGTCAGTGTGTAGCTTTGTCCCACGTGTTTATAGCCTTTAGGCTAGAAAAATACTAGTGATTTAGTCTGAGCTAGTCATCTAGGCTGTTGTCATAATCAGTGATGGATACACAGGCAGGTCTGTTTCTCTCTTAATTCAGTCAGGGCACTCTGTATGCACTTCACATGGCTGCTGTTAGTGAGATTATATCCATTCAGGGTCAGCAGGAAACACCAGTCATTTAGAACTGATAGCAACTCAACTCTTTTAAAAGATAGAGACCAGACTCATGGCTGATGTACTCAGGTGCTCTTGGCTTTCTGCTGCTCTTTTTCATTCTGACATTTACCTTACTTGTACCTCCGTTTCCCTTTGAAAAAGAGATACACTTGTACTTTCCTTCTCTTGCTTGTCAGACAATTTATCTCTTTAGATTGTCCTTTACTTTTTCACTGTGTTGAAGTGTCATGCAAGTTCTGCAACATAAATACGAAATGACAGTGTTCCCTGTCAGATACGCTGGATTTAAGATACATCACCTTTCTCAAAAATCACCAGTATTTCATCCAACCCTTCTTCGTTGTTGCTCCCAATCCAGAAATGGGTTGGACAGCAAACTAAGTGCCAAGTTATTTGTAGCAAATTATTCAGATATCTGAATATCCAAATCCACAAAATAATCTAAACTTTCAATGCTGCTTGCATTAAAGTATTTCACATTATTTATCATCAAATAAAGAAAAATTAAGTAAATTTTTTTGAATTCAGTAAAAATGACCAATGTATAGTTGTCACCAAACAAGATAAAAGAGGTTCAGTGTGTGGCAAAACTGGAACAAATTTTTCTATTTTATCCATTTCTTCCACTCTACCCTTACTCTCATTTTTGTATCTATACTAGCATAAAATATTCATAATAACACTCTGGAGAGGTGTAGGCAATGTAGTGGTGCCATGGCACATAGGAGTTAAAGCTTTATCAAATAAATACAAAGATCTTGTCATATAAGATGACTACTCAGAAAGAATGTGTTAGGCCAGGATTTGAAGCTGATCAACAATTTACAGTGTCGCTGATGTACAACACATTTAGTATGAGACACATGCTAACATTCCCATCTGGTAATATGTATCTTAACCTCATTAAACACTCAATGAATAGAGTTAGGCTTATAGCTGAAAATTAAAAAATGATGCCTACAAAATATGCTACTTGATGTAACTAATATTGGAGAATTTCTGTAATCTGTTCCAAGTAAAAGTAGAGACAATAAGAAGAATTTCAAGGATTAAAACTGTGACACTCCTAATAAATTTATCATATTAGTTTTGCTGCTTAATTAATATGACATGAAGAATAAAAATTGTAGTTGGGACCAGGGAATTAATATTTTTTCTCCAGTTCTCACTGGTCATACTTTCAGACTGTAATACTGTATCTCTCAGTGTTTTCTGGCTACAAAACTGTGAACTGGACCAAAACATGCAGACCTGTTGGAAGCTCAGTAGGTTTAAAAATCAAAGATGCTTTTAAGAATGGTGCTCAAATTCATCTCTGTCTTCACCACTTTTCTTTGCTGTGTTTAGTTGCATTGGATGGAATATTTGATCCATAAAAAAGGTGATAGAGAGGTGGCTTTGAAGATTTGCTCTGAGTAGAAAATCAAGTGATTTTGTTGTGAACCCTGCCATTTACCCATGTTACTCTTAAAACTGTTTAGATAGAAATGAAATAAATTAAATGAATCAAATTAAATTAAATTAAATACATTCCCATTGTAGGTCAAAGGGGTTCACATAGCTTTATGCCTACTGTGTTTTCCAAAATACTCTCTGCTAGATCAATCCTGAAACAGAAAGAAAAGCTTCACATAATTGATTCAATTAACCACCTAATTTCTTACATACCTTTACAGTAATTATTATAGGTTTTATGGTAGTTAATCCTGACAATATTTTTTGGGTAAACATGGTGAAAGAGACATGACTATAATAACGTTCTTACATACTTTGTAATACATCAGTACTATTATTTGAAGGATTTCCATCCCTTTACCTTTTTCATTCTCTTCAAATCTGTTTCATTCTCTGGAAATGCTGAAACTTCTGAGATTAAATGAAAATCAAACACTTGGTCTTAGATGAGAAAATTATGTAGGTACTTTTATGATTTTATGTACCAACTAGTAAATACAAGCTCTAAATACATTAATAAACCCTCAGGTATCATATAATCAATATTTTTTACAGTGACTAACCCATTCACTGTTCATTAAAAATATTCTTCTACATCAAGAAGAAACTGGAGAAAAACTCATAAAACTATCACAACTCAATATATCTTGAGACTAAATACCCTTTAGGCCTTTTCTTTTATAAATATTTTTTTTTTACAGGCAAAAGATGAATTAGAGAGGTTTGAATAACTTGTTACAGATACGGCAGCATATACAAAATCAGCAGTACCAAAAGTACCTTTTTCATTAAGGAACAAACTGAAAGGAAGTTACAAAATTAAGAGAGATTCACAGTAAAATGAGTAATTCTGGATGCCAAAAATAGAAAATAAGTTAAAGAACTTAGTTACATTCAAACTTAGTTACATTTATTTAGAATACTCCTTAGTAAGTATTACAGTGTTTTTACTGACAGTGAGAAGAATTTTCAGGACCAGTATTTTAGGTGTGTTGTTGCTGCTTTCAGACCATAGTATTAAGTTGTAGCTCCTTCTCAAATGGATGTGACAGAGCAGCATTGCTTCTCTTCTTAGAAATTAAATAATAAAAAAAAGACCAGTAAAGACAACAGAGAGAAATTCTTCTCAGTACTGCCCAGAGACAGATGAGAAGCAATGGACACAAACTGAAAGACAGGATATTCTACTTAAACATTAAAAACCCATTAAACTGTTCACTATGAGGGTGGTCACACACAAGAACAGGTTGTTCAGAGCTGTTGTGGAGTCTCAACCACTGGAGATATTCAAAACTCAATAGGACAAGGCCTTGAGTAGCCTATTGTCAAGGACTCTGCTCTGAGCAGAGGCTTGGACCAGACGATCTCAGGACATGCCTGTCAGGCTCAGCCAGTCTATGTATCTTTGAAAATATAATAATGATTAAAAAAAACCAAGGTAAATCGAATAGATGTGGATAAGAAGTGTGAATCCAAGAATCCTGCCTTTCTTGAGCACTGCACTATGCCAAGCTTCTTGCCTCATCCCTTCCATTTATTTCCTGAGAGGCTGCTGAGGTCAGGTGCAAGCAAATATAAAAGGAGGGAGAAAAGCATGAGAGTTCTCAGTTTAGCTTATTTCTGAACATTTAATGTTCCTTTTTTGACTTGGTGAGTTCTTTTCAGACATTGGGTAGCCATACACAGGACAAATAAGATGTCAATGTCATAACAGAAACTAAATGTCTGACAGTTGCATTCAAAAAATGTCAGGTTAAATTTGATTGTCAATATAATAGCTTCCTGAATTTTGGTGATACCAGTTCAAAAAAGAGAAAGTTATGTCAGTGGTGGCTTTTTGAAGCTTCATTGAAATTATCAATCAGCTGAATGTCTTTTGACTGAGGCACCTTTAATTATGATAATTATTTAGTCAGCTGATGCACAGAGAGGTACTATGTGCTTGAAAAAAGTACAGAGATGAGGTTTTATTATTGCTTGATAGATGCTGAAGAGCTCTTTTTGCTCCACCATTCTTATGACACGCTTCACTAGCCAGGCTGAGCTCATGAGTAAGCAGTCGCTTGTGTGAAAGCCAACGTTCGGCACAGTCACCCTTGGCAGTTGCTTTTTTGGAACCAGCTTCCAGACGAACTGAGCTGCTGGTCTGGACCTCTGTTCTGGACAATTCCAGCAAGGGTGATTGCTGTTTGCCAAACGTAATTCTCCCCTTCACTTTTAATTGCCTGCAATATTCGCTTCTGGTCTTGTGCAATTCTATGCAACATTGTTAATTGCCTCATTTTATTCCAGAGAATGCTGTATTTCAATAGAAAATGAAATTATTCTTCCCTCCCTTCCTCCCTTCCCCTTCTCTCTCTCTGGATGTACATGTATACATATTTATTAACACAACTGGATACACTTATTACAAGCTATTTTTAAAAAATCTTTATGTAGCTTATCATTGGTTTATGATACATAGATTAATAATTTTTAGATTCCCCACTTTCCTAAGTATTTCAAAATAGCAGCAAGTAGAACTGCTAATAGCTCAGCTCTCCAGCAGTGGAAAGCATGTCATGTTTCCCTTACACTCAGTGATATGAGAAGTGCACCATAGCTGTGCCACAGTTACAGCAGCTTTTGTTGAAAATGCAAATAGTGTGTTGTGTCACCTCTCCATCTCACTGGCCACTTCAAAGTCTTTTAAGTCTCTACTGATGAAACTGATATTTAAAGGGCAAAACCTTAGCAATACTGCAGTAATCTAGGTTATGTGTGTACTTCTGTAGAACACTTTCAGACAAAGAATTTAATTTAATTTTTAATACAAGATAAAATTAAATCAAAATAGCAGGGACAACAAACTGATCTCCACTGATTTTCAGGGGTAAATGTAGGGGAGGCTGGTGGGGAAAAGTGATTTTTCACTTTAAATGAGGTTGAAGATCTATACCTCCAACAAAGATGAACATAATGGAAATTTTACTGCATAGCTTGAGCCTGCAGGTATGTTCTGAAATTCACCTATGTGCTTCCTCACAAAGATATAATTCTCTCATGGAAAACACATGTTTTTACTTGAGCTTGTTCATAAGTGGTCACAATAGTGCACCTGAAGTAGGAATACTGATTTTGGTGGAAAAAAAAATTACATTATTTGTCACAATTCACAGTGTTGTTTGGAGGGTTTTTTTACTCCTCTGAAATAACATTGACGTTGTGAACCTCATTTAGTTTGCTTTGTTATTGTTTACCATGACTCAGATCCCCAAAGATATTGAGATGCCTGACTTTCCATTCAATCTATATTTACTGAGTCTGTTGCTTAGACTGAATTTAATATTAAATGTCTATTGCATTTGAAAATACAAGCCTAAATGCTTATGTGAGAAATAAGCAATTATTTTATTTTAAAAGAAATGGCATATTTTCCAATAGTTTTATATGCATTTGACAATAACCAAAAGTAGGAACAACTTATTTTCATGCCTCGTAGTAATTTAACCTCATTTATGATTTTGGTTATAGACATACAGCTAAGGACATCAGAACACTTTAATTCTTCATGAGCTCACTCAGATGTTTGCAGATCTTCTGTATTTTGTAAGCATCTTTAATCAGAGAGAAAATATAGGAATAGATGCATCACTTTTCACATTTCTGAAGGTTAAATTTAGATTTTTTTAGCATCACTCTATTTCAGCAATAGTTATAAATGTTCCTCACTTTTATATGCAGCATAAGTATGCAAGAGAGCTGAATGCTATCACATTTAGGGTGCTAAAAAGAAAATGCCTGGAGCACATTTTGCAATATCAACTAAGCTGAAAGGATTACTTGATTTGAAGAGAGATGCTAAAGTTTGTCATGTCCTAGTCATGTCAATGAGAAATAACTTTTAGAGCTGAACTTCAAAAGTGATAAAAAATATATATGTTTCCATGCAATTTTAGATATCATTAAATGCTGTCCATGATAACCATGTAGAAGCAGCTAAATTTTTTTAACTTCAAATTACAGTGGGTTTTTTTATGTCAAAAATTGTGTCTTAAATTTTGATTTCTGAACAAGTAGGACAATTATTGTCATTCTATTTTCTACTTTTAAATACTCACTTGAAAGTCTTCTCAAATGATATTTTATCATTCTGTATCATTACCCTTCTTGTGGCATGTAATGCAAGTGATACCATCTTAAGTTGCACAAGACTGAGTATAACATAAATAAGCTAATGACCTTTATGTATGTTGCTGATGACATTTGGTGTCAGATTTTTTCCACTTATCTTGGTTAATGGGTAATTCAGATTCATCATGGAGGAAAATGTCGTGCTTTGAATGTAATTTGAAGGTTGACTGTCTGAATGGCTCTATTCCTCTCTGTCACTGGAATTTATCAAATTTCTGAGTACATGACTTCTCATGACAACTATTCAAAAAGCTCATTGACACTCAAATACAGCTGATACATATTAGAAACTCATCATCCTACGGTTCAGCATCTATGTATGAATTAGCCTATGGAGATATGAGTAACTGTTTTAATGAAAATTTCACCTCTGAACCACTTTCCTCTGAGTTCATTGTAAATATAATTAGGTCTGCCATTGTCCGCTCCCTGTGAAGCTGCAGATAAGGCACAGAAAAAAATATTTCTTTGCTAGAATCCTTCTGCTTAAGGATGATAGGGAGGCACTGATGAATTTAGTGCCATTCATGTTCTCTGAACTAGAACTCTTTAAATAATAAAATATTATAAAATGTCTTTTTTAAGAAGAACTTGTTTTTTTAAACAAAGAAGGGATAAATCTTTAAAACAAATGTATTAAGGGGCATACACTATAATAGACAGAGAAATATATACCATATTCTTCAGTCCCACATAAACAAGGACTTGATCATTGAGTTCATTAGACCTTTCTGTAGTAATGACTAAAGGAACATGTTTTCCCTCTCTGTATGCCAGTGTGGCACTTGTATTGGTGGTTTGTAAAATGCATTACTGTGACAGTAATCATTAAGAAAACCTTTGTCTTTGTGTGAGCAGTTGCTGAAAGATTTTAACTTTCGAACTAATTCAGGGTAGTATTATAAATATATATATATATATGAGGGATATAGATCAGAAATAATGTAACTGTCTCCCTGTACTCAGCACTGGTGAGGCTGCACCTCAAATCCTGTGTTCAGTTTTGGGCCCCTGCCTACAAAAAAGACCTTGAGGGACTGGAGTGTGTCCAGAGAAGGGCAACAGAGTTTGATGAAGGGTCTGGAACCCCAGTGCTAAGAGGATCAGCTGAGGGAGCTGGAGTTATTTAACCTGGAGGAAAGGGGGCTCAGGGTAGACCTTTTTGCTCTCTACAACTACCTGACAGGATGTTGGAAATTGTATTGACATGGGAGTTGGTCCCTTCTCCCAACGAGCAAGCGACAGGACGAGGAAATGGTGTTAAGTTGCACCAGGGGAAGTTTAGATTGGATATTAGAGAAAAGTTCTTCATGGAAAGCATATCATGCACAGTAACAGCCTCCCCAGAGAAGTGGTGGAATCCCCGTCCCTGGAGGTGTTTGAAAGACCTGTAGATGTGGCACACAGGGATATGGTTTAATGGTGAATATGTCAGTGCTCAGTTAATGGTTGGACTTGATTTTCCTAGTAGTCTTTTCCAACCTTAACAATTCTGTGGTTCTATGAAAAGCTAAAAAGAGAGGTAAAAAAAAAAAAAAAAAGAGAAACTATCCCTCTTCCATGAATCATTTTAGGACTTCCAGAAGTCTATATTATAGGCAGTCTGAAATGATGGTTGATCCAAATGCCTCTCATTTAGACTGTCTGCATTGTATTGCTTTTTAAAAAAATTATTTTGCTTTGAGTTTTGAAATTATCTAGGAATAGCTGTATAATAGAAATACTTAGAATTTAGCTGTTGGGTTTATGAATGGATCCGTGGATCCAGCTTAACTAACCAAATGTCTGATAGTTCTATGGCATGGTGGCTGTTCATCAATTTCCTAATCTTTTTATCAAAAGACTTGTTGAAAATCAATGCATTTTCATAAAGGTTTTAGCATATATTTTTGTGATCTGTGTTTATGCCATGCAAGGATCACTATGCTTTTATCTATTTCAAAAAAGTAATTCCAAAAGCGAAATTGCTGTCTTCAAGAAGTCGGAGTGGAATATATGATCTGTCACATTTAGGTCATGAGTTTAAATTCACCCAAGTCAATTACATCTGAAGATCATTATTATCCGATATCTCACTGAGATGGGAAATTTGTACTCCAGTGGTTTTGGTAAATAAATAAAGATTTCATTACTGTTATTCCACACTTTTCATCTTCTCTGAAGTTATCACATCCATGTCAGAACCCACAACTCCTTTAATTTTGCAGTGCATGCAATCTGTCTTCGTGACCCTTGAGTTCCAGACATCTCTGAATAATGTATGTTTTTTCTCTCTAGACCTCAAACTGAGTTAAACCCCCCTACAGTTATTTTGATCAATTAGGGGCTAGCACAATCAATGTAAAGCACAGCCCTTCATGATTAATGAGTTTCAGCTCCCATACTTCCTTTGGAGAAGCAAAGCAGAAAGCTGTAGGCACTGTGCTTATTCAATAGCTACACAAAAAAAAAAAAACCAAACCAAAACCAACCAACAAACAAACAAAAAAACCCCCAAACAATAAACCAAAACAAAACCAAAACAAGAAAAACCAACCCAAATTCAAACCCAATTATCCAAGAAAAAACCCAGCAACCTAAAAGAACAAATGGAAACTAATTATGAAAGAACATATACTTAAAATCCATTTTTTTTACTCCACATAATTTTTTAAGTTGCTCAGATGTTTATCAGAAGTTGAAGCTAAAAATATAGGGAATTGCTCTCTGGTTTGTGGTTCAAATAAAATGCAAACTAAAAACTGAATCATGAATGTTAAAGCAACTTTTTTTGAATTGCTAAAAGAGAAAAATATCCATTAAAATAGCTAAGGAAAATATTTTATTTTTCTGAATCTTTCTTCATCATCTGAAAGAAGTTGACAAGTTACATCCATAATATATTCATATAGAGCAAAGTAACATGATGTGTTTTTACTATTGGTCTAGTTTGTCAATTGATGATGGAAAGGAAGAACTAGAAAATTAAAACAAAAAAGAACTGATGTTCGTGTTTCTTATCAAAACTGATTATTATGAGTACTCATTAATATAATAATGAAAGGGTTTGCATGTATTTAATTATTGGTATATTCTATACAAGTAAAAGTGAGATTTGGTAAGGTTCACATACGTTGCTCTCATTTTATTTCTTATGACCACATTTGCCACTAGCAAATAAGGTTTATAATAAAATTTTATTTTTTATTTTGAAATCTTAACTTTTAAAGTCTTTTACTTTGCAATACCACAACAGGTTTTTACAGAATTGTTA
The DNA here is from genome assembly GCA_035041135.1 of Platyrinchus mystaceus. Taxonomy (NCBI): domain Eukaryota; kingdom Metazoa; phylum Chordata; class Aves; order Passeriformes; family Tyrannidae; genus Platyrinchus; species Platyrinchus mystaceus. The sequence goes on from JAWWLV010000001.1 coordinate 106,262,126, forward strand.
TATTTGCTTAATGAACTTTGAATATGAATGTTGTTGAGGGTATTTTATAAGATGTCATTATTGTCCTGACATTATCATAGAATCATAGAATTAACTGGGCTGGAAGAGACCACTGAGATCATCAAGTCCAACCCTGGATCCAACCCCACTGTGATTACCAGATCATGGCACTCAGTGCCACATCCAGCCTCATCTTAAACACCTCCAGGGACG
>JAWWLV010000001.1:106269711-106284503 GCA_035041135.1 Platyrinchus mystaceus
GTGTCTTCTTTAGTGAGATATCTTAACCAGCAAAAACAGGTCTCTCTCTTTTCATTGCCCAGTAAACTTATTGGTATAAACAGTTCTTAAAAACTATGACTAAGGGAAAAAAAAAAAAAACAAAAAAAACCCCAAAATCTCGTAGAAATCCTGAGCTGGAAGAGACCCACAAGGATTGTAGAAGTCCAACTCCTGGCCTTGCACAGGATAATCCCAAGAATGACATCATGTGACTGAGAATGTTTTCAAAACATTTCTTGAACTCTGGCAGGCTTGGTGCTGTGACCATTTCCCTTAGGAGCCTGTTCAAGTGCCCAATCAACCTCTGGGTGAAAAACTTTTCCCTGATATCTAAAATAAACCTCCCCCAACACATCTTCATGCTGTATCCCGGGTCCTGTTCACTGGCCACAGAGAGATCAGTGCTTGTACTTTCCCTTCCCCTTGTGAGGAAGCTGCAGACTGCAGTGAGGTCTCCCTTCTGTCTCCTCCAGGCTGAACAGACCAAATGACCTCAGCTGCCCCTCGTGAGGCTTCCCCTCAAGGCCCTTCATCATCTTCCTTGCCCTCCCTTGGACACCCTCCAATAGCTTAATGTCTTTTTTATATTGTGGTGTCCAAAACTGCACACAATATTCAAGTTGAGGCCGCCCCAGTGCAGAGCAGAGAGGAACAATCCCCTCTCTTGCTCTGATGGAGATGCTTTGCCTGATGCACCCCAGGACACAGTTGGCCCTCCTGGCTGCCAGAGCACTGCTGACTCATATTCAACTTGCCATTGACCAAGACCACAGGGTCCCTTGCCATGTTGCTACTCTCCAGTGTCTCATTTTGCCCAGTTTGCCTGTAGATCCAGAGTTGCCCCATCCCAGAAGCAGAATGTGGCACCTGGGACAGGGTAACCCTGGATGTCCCTCTAAATCCAGCAATGAGCTGTGTGAGGAACAGCATGGACTTTTGCTCTGGCAGACCTAACTTGAGTCATATAAGGCAGGATTAAATGTTTTCCATGTTTCATCTGTGGTTGTTTGTTGGAGGTTTTCCTTCCCACCCCAAGAAAAACAAAACCAAACTCAAATCCACTTCTTTGTGTTTCAAATATTTTTTGTAATTCTGCCTATTTCTGGCTTTCACCAGAAGTATCAAAATGGAAAGATGAATTCTTCCTGGAAAGCCTACTATAGTCTGACACACTATGACATAGGGTTTTGGTGTGAACTTTTCCTGGGATCTCCCCGGTTCTCTCACACGCACACCCACACCCGCACAGGGCAGCACCAAAACGCCTTGTCAGCTCAAGCTGCATCCAGGCTGTATATCTTGTGGTCTTTTAGAATATCATGCTATTGAATAACTCATTATTCAGTGGTGGCATACAGTGAATGTTTGTTGCCTTTTAGTTATTTCCAAGTTATTTTCAAGTCCCCTTTAAAAATGCATCTCCTAAATAGGGCATGAACCCATATAAATTTCATTCGGTTTTTAGTCTTCAGCACTGAAGCACTGTGCATTCTTTCACTCTCTCTAGCAGTTTTATTTAGAGTATAAGCATCCTGTCAACAAGAAAACATCTGCTTGTGGATGAACTATTGTAACCCTGAATGGAGGCTCTGTTACATTTAAAGTTATGTTTCAAATGTTCTTAAGGCATACTTAAGGCAAGGATGCTACTATTTTTCTGTTGAACAATTTCTGTACAGCGTTTTGGTAAGCTACTGTCTCAAGAATAAAATTTGCAATATATGCAGATTTGCTGTGACTTTTTAATGAGGATGGTTTTATCTCTCTGGATACCTATTCCTAAATGTACACATCAAAAACACATCTTCATGAAATCACAATGAAACTGATGTTGTTACTTGGAAATTTTTCTATCTTATAAAATATTTAGTTTCTTCCATCCTTGTGTTTTGAATGTATTGTACAGCCTAATGTCTGAATAACTTATTAAATCATTTGTTAAATAATGAGCCTTGAAAATTCTGGAGGAGTCATGAGTACTGCAGTCAATGAAAGACTTTATTCTTTAGACTCTGAACGAGAAAACCAACTAAATAATGTTACTTCTCAGTTCCCCTGCCCCCACTTCCATTGCAACATTACACATCTGCTCTTGGCTGAGAGCTTTATTCAGCTCAGTCAGGAAACTGCTAAAAAAGCTCATCCAGGTTCATAAAGTTTGAAGGATAGTTTCTACTATACTTGAGGACTTAAAAGGTACACTTGAATTTTCATTCGGTTTTTGCAAAACTAAGTATATAGTTTTTCATACCTTAAGAGTACGCTTATAGTTAAGTAGGTGAAGTTAACATTAAGTATAAACATTTAATAACTTTCAAAAATGCTTCTTTATTTGTAAAATATGATTACAATTGCTTTTGTGATTTTCCTACAAATTAAGGCACAGTGCTTGTCAAGAAATTCAGGGTAAAAGTTGTAGCTGGCTGCAATAATCTTCAGAAATTGCAGCAAGAAAAATTTTGTTGCATGTCTCTAATATATTGTGATTCTTTAGCTGTCAGAGATGATCTCTTACTGAATAGATTCAACTATATTATGTTATAACATATATACACTTATAAGCAGTCACTTCTGTAACAATACAGCTTGCAATAAGATCAAGACACATTTGCATTTTGGCATAAATTATTTATTATATATAGTCAATATTGACAAATAAAATCTAGTCCACACTATTCCCCAAATGAAAAACTAAGATTATTTGATTTATTTTAAATAAACTCTCTGAAATAATATTTTAGTGGTATTTAGTGCTAATATTAGTCAGAACTACTAGCAATAAGGATATGGAGTGATTAAACCAATGGAAATAATTATATAATAAAACATATATTTAAACATACATTGCAAGACAAAACTGTGTCTCAAATATCAACTTTCAGTAGCTTTTGGAGATATTTCACTGTTTTGAAATAGTGCTTTTGCTTTCCAATACCCTTTTCCAGTTTAATATGTACATTTCTGTTAATATTTTCAAGGGAACATGAGAGTGAAGGGAACCTTTCCATGCACACGTGTTACAATGAATTTAAAGGAAAATAATTTAAAATGCTATAATCACTGACAGTCTGATAAAGGTCTGACTGGACCTGTGGGCAGTCCCTGCCACTCTGAGCAGCAGCTGGTGAAAGCCAAAGATGGAGCTGCAGGGAAAGTGGGATGGAGGGAACTGGGGAAATCCTGTTTGTTGAGTATTGTATACTGGGGTCATTTCAGATACTTTCTCTTATAAGTTAGAGGTTTTACCATTTTTTTCTTACATATGGCTTGTCTTAAACTTTTCTGCATCAGTCTGGTAGTTTTTTTATGTATTCAGAAAACTATTTGGTTTTGGGGAGCTGAAGTTATAGGTGAGTTATAACAGTCATGCCTTTAGTACAGTGCTTACTGGACAGTCAATCAGAGCCATTTCAAAATATCAAACTTGATAAATTTCTCTTTTTCTTCCTGTTCAACTAAATGGACTATTCAAGACCTGTAAACTCAGAGCAGATTATACTATCAGCTTCAAAATAACTATCTGCTGGATTAACCTTAGGGGTTTAGATAAGATGGAGGGAAGATTTAGACACTACAGTAAAACAGTCTCTCTGGAAATAAGGGAAAGTAGTTTAAAGTATTACATGCTGGGTTTTAGATCAGTATTACTTATTATTTTGTTGTATGCGTTTATTATCCAACGCATACAAAAAAAAGCTATAAAATATATTGATATAACAAAAAAATTTCAAAATAATATTAAAGCCTTTCCTTTTTTTTTTAAATTTACAAAAATTTTGTATTTGCAATGAACTGTGAACACTAATTAATATGTGCTATAGTTCAAGTATATTACAATAAAAAGACTGGATTCAGGAGTAACTTTCTCTACAACTATGTTTCACGTGTTATGGAACGCTATTTCTTCTACATTTTTCAACTATCAATCATTCACATCTCACATTTAAATAGCTATTATTTATGAACAGCTGGTTCTGTTTCTATTTATTCTGTTCATTTGTTGTGTAAATTTTTGTGTACTATTATCCACTGTTTTCAAAATTAACTCCTAAATTTGGCTTTTTTTTTTCAACAAACTTGTATCATTGCAATACTATTACAAAGTAAACTAAAGTTATTTATTTTATTTTGGTGAAATGTATAGCTAGACAAAATTATATCACAGTAAAGTAAAATTATATCACAGTGCTTGTTTTTTGAATATAAAATAGAAAATTACATGTTGATAATTCACTAAGTGTGCACTGAACTAAAAGTGCCATGTAAATACAAACGTCACAGATTTCCATATTTAGACTACGGTATCCCATAGGCGTGAAGAAGAAGAAGAGACACTGTGAACAGCTCCCTTTCAAATTAAATTGCATTACTGTTTTTATGCTAAGGTTATTGAACAGTAACCTAGAAATTCATACAGAATTATGACAAAAGTGTGCAAAACATCTTAGTCCAAGCAAGGCAAAAAAGGAGTTTTAATGTCACCTACCAAATTTAAATGCTACACGGGTGAGAAAAGGCTTAGAAAAACCCCTAAGGAGCTGTGAGCTTAAGTAGTCTTACAACCAATAAACAACAATTCTCACATTACATTGCACATGTTAATGCACAGCAGCTGTAAAAGCTGAAAATGGTCACTGTGGTATCAGTGATAGATAGGTATAGGTCTATGGTATTAGAATAGGGCTAATATGAAGGGATTTGTTTGTGTTTCCAAAAAGATAGTCAGCCACTTGCACAAATCAAAAATATGAAGTGTGTCTGGGTGTTTGTCAGATCTTCAGCACCAGCTGGTTTTTTTGATGGCTCATCCATCCATCTGTACTGCACAGCATGGTACAGATGTAATTACTGCTCGTGTAATTTTGTTCAGCTACATTCATATATGAACTACACATTGATCATTTTCATGATAATGTAAATACATGGGGGGAAATGCATGTAAATACATGTAATGTAATATATGTAATGTAAATACATGTAATGTAAATACATTTGTCCTCCAGAGGGGGGCCATCAAGATGATTAGAGGGATGGAGGAAAAAGATGGAAGAATTTGGGTTGTTCAGCATGGAAAAAAAAGGCTGAGGGGTGACCTAAGCATGGCCTTCCAGTACCTGAAGGGAGCCTACAAAAAAGATGGAGAAGGACTTTTTTTACAAGAGTATGGAGTGACAGAACAAGGGGGAATGTCTTCAAAGTGAAAGAGAGTAGGTTTATATTAGATAATAAGAAGAAATTTTTTACTGTAAGGGTGGTGAGGTACTGGAACAGGTTGCCCAGAGAGGTTGTGGATGCCCCATCCCTGAAAGTGTTCAAGGCCAGGCTGAATAGGGCTCTGAGTAACCTGGTCTAGTGAAAGGTGTCCCTGCCCATTGCAGAGGGCTTGGAGCTAAATGATCTTTACAGTTTTTTCCAACCCAAACCATTCTATGATTCTATGAAAATATCTATATATTCTAAATATCTAAAAGTCTCTAAGATTCTGATTGATGTAATTAATCTGCCAAAAGTTAGACAAACTATTCAGACTGAAAGTTGTTCTGGAGTGTTTGGTTATATCTCTCATATGTACCAGCAAATTGAGAATTCCCATCCAGATAAATCCATTTTTTTCTATTAAAAAAAAGTTTAAACAAGGCCATGATTTACACAAAGCCATCCATTTACCGTTTAAAGAGAAATTAATCTATTACAAATGAACCCACTCCAACACCAATTGTCTGCCACATGTAACACATATCTAACACTTCATTTTATCTTTTTTCTTTGAAGATACTTTCATCAAAAACACTTGAAAATGCACTTAAATTATGCCTCATAATATCATTTATCCCCCTTTCTGAATTCCAGGCACAGCATCAATCTGGAAATACAAGACACTTTCTCCCAAGTCATCCCCTGCATACAGAATGGTTTTCCTAAGCTAATTTGGATGAGTGTGCTTCTATTTAACCCACATTTCTTCACAGATGCATTAATGACAATAAACACTTCCTTACTATAAAAAGGGCTTTAGGCTTTGCTGAATATCTCTCTGGTCTTATCTATTACACTGTTTCCCCCAAACCCATATTAAACTTATGCCTCTGCCTAAATTCCTACTAGGACTCATCTGTCGTATATTTTTACACCATAGTGCACTTGCCAAATTCTTGGTTTTTATAGCAAAGAATGACTTATAGGAATTATATGAAGAATTAATTACAAAATCACAAGGAGCTTGAAAAGTATCCTTCAGAAAATTGAGAAAGGACCTCAAATAGTTGTATATAATGTTAATTGGAGAGTTGGATATTTAGCCTGACACTCTGAGTATCTAATAGCTAATTTAATTTTTTCCTTCTTTGTATTTAAAGTGTATATGTATATATGTATATGTATAAGGAAACAAACTTCTGGCATCTGATATTCATATATTAGTATCAATATCAGCAACACCAAATGTTGCCAAAATTTGTGACAAAAGAAATAATCACTATCATTGATACAGCAGAGTTTTATCTCTGTGTTATGCTAGGTATCTCCTTTTGCTCTTCTTCTCTGAAAATTCTATATGGAAATTTAAGTTATTACTTGTTTTACTACTTATTGCAAATGAAACAAAAATGAGAGTTGATTGCAAAAGATAATTGCGCTGTCAACACCCAGGCTTTACATTAATCTAAATAGTTTGAATTTGCAGACCATTGCTAGTACTTAAATTGAATCATATTGTGTGGGTTGTCTAATGAATTTAGTAAAAATATTCTCAGATTTGCAGAATATTTCTGTATTTGTCTAAAAATTATATCCTTATTGGTTATGATGTAAGTGCATTTTAGTATAGCGTGGATTGTAAATGGGCCAATGAGAAGTACAGCATCCTCTGTTGGTGTGGAGATGTGAGTATACAATGCATAGAAAAAGATTTAAAAGTCAACGTAGAGATAAACTCAATTTTTAACGAGAAGTTAACATTTATGGTGAGTTTTCTGTTGTTGGTATTATTAACCAAACTAAATCTATTTTAAATTATTTCCATTTACTTGACGTTCTATTGTATGTGCACTGTTGGCTGATTTAATGACTCATGAAACTCTTCAAAATGGAAATAGGGATAACATAAAAAAACCCAACTTCAGTAAATCATTAAAGCATGGCCCATTTGTGTTTATGGTTAATGTGTTTGTACAATAAGAACAAAGTATCAAATAAAGATACTGAGGTTATAAGACTTCTTTTCTTGAATAAATGTTTGCAAAGTATTAAATCATCCCAATGAAAATCTACAAAGTTTTATCTACAGAAAAATAGAGAAGATGGAAGATTGGCTTTAATTTTCAGTAACAGAGAATTAAAAAAAAAGTCAGGCTGAAAGACCAGTGTGAAATATTAGCTTAGGCTTTTTATATGTCAGTGCATGGATGTGTATTTTCACTTCTGTATAAGAAGTCTGGGGAGCTACTGGTGACTTTTCTTTGGTCCCTGATGCAGACCAGGCAAAGGAAGCAGCCAAGCCGCAGCCAGGGCTGCCACCAGCACAGGCTGTGACCATGGGAAGCAGGGCATCCAACCACTCAGGTGGCAGAGGAAATTCCTTGGACCAAGGCACAGAAGTCTAGGGCTTTCTGCCATGCAGAAAGGCATGGAAGTATAAAAAGTGCTTGTTGCAGCTCTGTCTTCTCAAATGACTCTGAGTTTTCAATTGAATAAAAGTAAAACTTCTAGTGTTAATCTAATAAAGCAAAGCACTTGTGAGTGTAAAAATGGGGGAGCTAAAGAGGGATGGGGGGATGTCAGTGTTTTTTTGACAGCTTAAGGTATTTGGAGCCAGTAATTTATCCATTTTGTTTATTATTTTAAAGTTTTAGTTAGGACAGAAATAATTGTCACCATTATGTTTTTTAATTAAAATATTTTCAAATTTGCTGATTGTACCTCATTATAAACAGCTGTGTCATTACAAGTAATTAAAAATTATGGTCTCTGTCTGATAAATAAGTAAACTTATGTTGTCAGTAACTTTCTATCTTTTCAACATGATTTTTGAGCCTCCAGTTCAGGAGGAATATAGATCAGAAGTCTATTATATAGAGAATTGATTTTATCAATTAATACTTTTTTAATATTTTTCTTAATTGTCAGAGTTTTTTTGTGTAAGAGCAGTAGCATGGAGAATAAAGTGAATCTAAGCTCTATCAAAACATTGAATTCCTGAATATGTGTGAATTTTTGACTGGAAAGAATAAAAATTAGATATATTTTTTTGTTTTTCTTTAATACCATTTAAATGAGGTCTTGGTTTCTTAATATGTGGAGAAGATGATTTTATTTCAAGTGGAAAGAAATACAATGGAATTTTCTGCCCTGCATTGTGCAAGAGGTCAGATTATATTATGCAAAGCTGTGCTATCTGGATTTATAATAAAAACATCTCTAGCCTATAAAATTATCTTTATTAGTTCATTGTTTGATCATTTTTGCCAGGGAAGATGAGGTTGGGTTTTAATCTGTGTAAAGATTTTGAAAGGATTGTTGTGTTTTGAAAATACCAAATTCTCGGTTCTGGAAGTTGTCCTTTTCGGTGTCGCACTTCCATGTCGTCAAGAGAAATGTTATTCTCCACTCTATCTGAAATAGAAAGATTGCCTCTTACTCAAACTGCTGACCCACAGGAAGCCTCATGAGTGTATTATGGGAGAATGCAGCAGAAGGTTACAAGGGGAGAGATGATAGCTGCCAAGGGCAGGCAACTGCTGCAGATGGCTTTAGATATCAGAACAGAGAGATTGAGCTGATCTCTCAGTTCTTCTGGGACAAAGTGTACATAAGGAGGGATAATGTGTTCTCATGGTTTGCTAGGCAGAATTTTGTGCTAATTATGGCTGTTCTTCTTGATGGGTGCTTATTTACCTGAGCTGGGGTAATCAAGCCTAGTGGCACAATTTAAATGGTCTACTCAGAACTTTGATTTAGGAAGGTGTGAAGTCTTGACCAGCCCTGAGCTGTTGGTCTCTAAGTAGCCTTTACTAATGCAGAATCGAAAAGCAAAACCTTCAACTTATCCTGAAGATGTCAGAGGGAAGGTGTACCCATAACCATCAACCAACTTTGAAAGTTAGGCCATCACCATAGTCTTAGGTGTTTCCTAAATTTTTCAGAAACATCAATGCAACCACAGCTTGTTTGAGTTTTAACAAGTGTTCCTCTGTTTATTAATTTCCTAGAGTCTGCTTAGAAGCTGAGAGGAAGACAAAAGTATAATTTTATGTAAGATACTAAGATACATAGATACGACTCTATGGGATCTGCATGCACAAGGTTAGCTTGTTTGTCTGTTCATCCTTCTGAACAATGAGTTGCCAAGAAAGTTTGGACGAGATGATCCTTAAGGTCTCATTCCAACCTTGTAGACTATGATTGTATGATTTTATAAAAGAGAATGAACTAATTTCCTACAGGAATGGTCAAGTTCAATGGAGCTCTGAGTAACTTGGTTTAGTGAAAGGTGTCCCTGCCTTCAGCATTACTTCACTAGACACTTCAGCAACTAGACACTGTGGCCCAGGGAGATTTCACTGGTAAAATTATCACTGGCTGATTATGATGGAAGTCCGATATATAGTAAAAGATTTTTGAGAGTCTCATAGTTTAATATGCTTGAGGAGTCTTCTGGGCTATTTTTTGTGATGGGAGTTGAACACACAAAACCTGATAGTTAAGTCCTGCAATATTCATGACAGGCTAATAAGCACGAGGGCTTCATCACGTCTAAGTGTTGTCCCCATGTTAGAAAGTTAGGATGTTAAGATGCTAGGAACTCCAGAAGAAAGTCAGCTGGTTGCTCTTAGTTGCTTACCTTTTATTTCCCTGAAGCTGAAGGGCACAAATGCTGCATTAACTTTAGGGCTTTTTGCTACAGCTTTAGAGTTCTGTGTCAATGAAGTGTTTCATGAGGTTTTAAACACGATTTAGTTTCACCTGGGAGAGTGTCTTTCTTTCCTTCTTAGTTGCAGGATAACATTACCTACCTAATATATGTTTAAAAAACTAAACCAGGGTGATATCATATTTCTGTTAACTTTTAACTGTTAAACTAATTTCTAGCACTAGATATAATCCAATTTCTCTCTATCTGAATCATGTATACGGACTGTATATATATGAATATAACATATATATATATGTTTATATATGAAAAAAGGGGGGTTCGTTTCTTAATCCAGGCTTACTAGCATACATATGAAATCACATATAAACAGGAAACACTAAGAAACCCTACTCTACTGACACAGTTGTATGTTCTGTAACTTTGGTGGTAAGATGCATTAGGGGAAGGACGACACCAAAACCGTGACTGCTTTTGGTTTTGCTTTTCATTTCAAAGTCTTAGAATTATTTTTAATGCCTGTGATTGCTTTTCACCTAAAATTATTCTCTACATACCAGCAATTTTTGGAGTCATTCCAAATTCACCACTAACACTGTAGGCTCTTACAGGAGAAAATGCTTTCCTCAAGCAGTTCTGCAGGTCCATGGAGCATTGTTAAAACAAGCAAATGTGAAGTGTTAATCTTTATTGGTCTGTGAACTTAATCATGCATAACCAGGAAGAGTTCATTTTTTAATTAAATCACCCCCCACTCATTACTTATGTTATCCTCAAAGGAATATCAGTGAAAGGGTCAAAATCTGCTGGACCTCTTGCTGTTCATTTAAATTAACACATCTTCTGATCATAGGTGTACATATTGTGCTAACTTTGAAGATTTCTATGTATTAGAAAAATGGGAATTCTTTATGAATGACAGAATGAGATCAGGATTTCTGGAAAAACTTTTTCTGCAGCCTGTGTTTGTGAGTAACATGCATATTATTTTATAGTAGCTGACATCTATGAAAATTCTGGAGCAATAAAATGTCTGTTGCAAATTGCTTTTAAAAAATTATACAGGCTACTTTAATAGTGTCTGAAGAAAAATGTATCTTCTTTTATTAGATTGTCTATAGCAGAACCAAATAACTGTTTGAAAACAATCTTGGAGAGGGAAATAAAAGGGAGGATTTTACCTCATTTTTCATATATCCATTATATTAATAAAAATCACTCCTTGAGAAGCTACAAATTCTTCTTCATTCACATAGCTTATACTTATCCCAGGGGTTTGCAGAACTACATATCAGAACAAGGATTATTCACTTGCATACATTCTTCTGAGAAAGTATTATTGAATTTCATGTTGACTGTTTCCATTTTGAAAGGGGTTTTTTCAGCAGCTTATGACTTCCTAAGATACGCAGACCACAGTTTTTAGGTTCAGATGATTTATTATGTCTCCTGTGTTGAAGTTGAGAAAAGAATACCACAAATAAGGACCAGTTTGTGGGTTTGGCACCATAAAACGGATCACCATAAGGAAAATCTCATCGGTTGACAGTTTGTTTTCAGAGGATAGAGGCAAGGATACACAAGGATTTTGTCCTGAAGATCTACAAAAGAATGGATTGTCATTTTGCATTATTTCACAGTGCATTGACACTGTCAACCAACTCCATGATTGCAGAATGTTAAGGATTTTGCTAAAATCATTTCAACTTCTTGGTCAGCAGACTAAAAATGGTGAATTTATATACCAGCTTCTTTTTCATATTTAAAGATGGTCTAGAACAAAGCATATGACATCTTAGCTGTCTTCAGTCTTACTCTATCTGTTTTGAGCTCATGTAAGTAAAACAAGGAGATGTACATTATATTAAATTTCTATACAACAGTTTTGAGCCAATTATTTATAGTCTTTGATACTTTGTTAGCCTTGCAAAATTTCCTTCCTTTTGCTGTCTTTCACTGCTTCAAATTTGGCTTTATGAAGTCACAGGGCTGAGATGCCCAAATGAAATTGGTAGCTGTAATGCAGCGGCATCCCAAGCAAGATGTCATGGAATCAGGCTATACCCTGCCAGCCTTTTTCACTGGGTGATTGAGGGGCACCTGGCAGGCCCTTGAAACCTTGTTCTATGCACAGCTTGGTGCAGCTTGGAATCTGTATCAAACCAAGTTGCCTTTGTGGCTATGCTTGCCCTTCTATTGGTGAAACAGTGTTTTTTTGAGTGCTGCAGAAGAGTTAGGTGAACTCTGACTAAGAAAATTAATTCTGCCCCTCTTAATTATTCAAAAATTGCCATACTTTCCCCCATGAATAACTTATAATTTCCTTTTCTGGGGATGCAGCATATGTCTTTACTGACACATCACCAGGTGTGTCTTCACTTCCAATTCTACTTCATCTAGCATGGAGTATGTTTCCACTGTGCATTGCATGGCTGTAAAGAGGCATTTGTAGTCCCATAAGTATTTTAACCAATTAATATATAACCAGAGTTGGCATCTGCACTGTTCTATTGAACTAATTGAGATTATATAACATTTTCATGCAAAGGACTATACAAAATACAATTTTCTGCTTGCTCTATAGTCATAAATCCTCAACTCAGTTTTATAAAGGTTATCATCTTCCTTATAAGTGATGGAAGACAACATTGTCCAGCCAAAGTTCACATTAGAATTTTTGGCCATGATAGTGCATTTGCTGATGGAAAACCAGACAAATTTCTTCACAACTTCCTTTCAGTTAATTCTGCTCTTTTTGCAGTTTCAATTATACCTGTAGCCTGAAGCAGTCCAGAGATAAAACCCAACTATAGTGCAGCATCTAGTTAATAAATTGTAGGTTATGACAGGGGACAAGTTACTAATCCTTTCTCACCTGAATTAAAATAAAAATATAATTTAAAGAATTTGTCACTGACCTCATTTAAAAAGCCCCCCTGTCAGGTACACATTATGGAAACATCTGTTACTTGCCCCAGTAGTTCATTTACACTCCTTTTCTTAAAAGCTGTAATCTTGCCAAATATTTACTTTTGTGTTTTGCTTGCTAATTAACTGTCATTGCTGTGAATAGTGTATTTAGTATAAAGAGAATTACATATTCTGTTCCTTATTAGTGTGCTTTAAAGCCATACCAAAAATATACTGATACTTGGCTGCTGCTTTGTAGTCTTTCAGAAGTAAGTTTGCAGTTCGATTGATTAGTTTCCACCACCAAAGAGAAGCAGCTGCAGTTCTGAATAAAATTGTGCTAATGAAGATTTCAAAGTGGTGATCAAAAGCAGACTTTGCTCTTTCAATTGTACACTTTTCTGAAGATAAATAATTGTGCTGTTTCAGCAAAATGTGCATATCAAAGCAGCTGAATCATACATTTCAGTGGGAACTTCAAAGTATAATGTTTAACACATTATGATGGCTTATCTTTGTCACATTTGGTCTGTCAGTTGCAGTGGTTATTTTTAGCACTGATTCATGTAGTCAATCAAGAGTCTGAATATGAAGAATATTCTATATTTGCTCATAGACAGCTATATTTATATGGCTGTGAAGACACATATGTCTAGATGGCTAAATGTTACCTTCTTCAAGAGCTTTGATAAAATGTACAAATCCCATAACTTTGAGAAGAATTTCTGTCTGTTAGGCAGAGGTCACAAAGCTGTGTGAGGGGTTTGGGCCCAGTGCCATGGTCTGCCACAAGGTTTCTGACAAATGTCCTGGAATAGTCTGCTGTAATTGTATTTTTAACACATTTAGGCATCTAAAGACAGAGCCATGTACCTTCAGGAATTTCTGTTTGTGTATTCAGGCAAAGACAAACTGTTCCCAGCTCAGTTAAATCTCTTTGTATCTCTGCACTTAATTCGGAAGACATTTTTTGATGTCTGTAGTGAGTTCTGCAAAGCCATTTTTGCACTGCTCGATCACTGAAGCCTCCTACCTTCTGCTTGTTCCACCACTTTCCAAATCACACTTCTGTCCCTTCAGCACTGTGGGAAAAAGCACACATAGCTGGGACATCCTTTATCATGCTAAAAACTATCAAAAATATAAATAAATTTTAAAAACCCACAACCAAACAACCAAACCAAAACAAAAAACCCTAAACAAATAAAAAAGGCCACTTTTGCACTCAACTTTGAAAGTACTAGGCACAGTGAGGGTATCCTGGGATGCCTCAGACAATATATGCTATTCTAAATAATTCAAAATGGTTGCAAATCTTAGCTTTGAGAAAGCAACATGCCAAATAATATTTTTGTCATTTGTATCAGCAGAGGATAATTTGAATGGTATACAGAAATATTCTGACCTTTTTAAATGCTTATCAGGCCAGTAATAGGAATTACTATCACAGCAAATCCTTACTTTTTGTATTTATTATAATGTTGTACATGGCCTTCACAGAAAAGATTAATTTTCTCTTTCATTCTGTCTTCCTTCTGTTTCTCTATGCTATATATCTTTTTTAACTGAGTTACAATTCAGAAAAATTACATGATTAAATCCTTGTTGCACAAAAGTAATCTTCCTGAACTTCTGGGAATTATTTTACTCACAAAGATAATACCATGAAGACAGAAAAGAGAAAGGTCGAACTAAGACAAAACTTCAAATTCTTTTAGTATCTGTTAAATTTGCTTCATCTATAATATATTCAAAATCATTGGCTTTATTTCATTCCTTATCAAACTATAAATTAAGTGGAAAACCTTCCTTCTATTAGCATTGTTATAATTTATAATATTTTATGAATTTTCAACAGCAATTTAACAATATTTTTAGATTAAGTATTTCCAGAATATCCTGGAGGGGTTTTAGGCCATAAATTTAGAAGATACAACCTAAATGTTACCACAGAGTCCAAACTTGTGAAATAAATTATTAGTATCCAAATACT
>JAWWLV010000001.1:106284603-106306173 GCA_035041135.1 Platyrinchus mystaceus
CATAAATTTAGAAGATACAACCTAAATGTTACCACAGAGTCCAAACTTGTGAAATAAATTATTAGTATCCAAATACTCAACGATTTGAAAGGGAAGGCAGAGGAAGGAATAATTAAAAATAAAATAATAACGAAAACTTCCATTTCATCTGCACTGTCTACAATTTTCACTTAAATGATGTTCAGTTACAACGTGTTCACATTTTTTTTTCTCAATTCCCATTATTTCCTATACTTTTCAAAAATCTTAATATTGAGACATGTATAGCTCTTTTAAGGGCGTAAATATAGGAACATAAACTGAAGCGATGACACCTAAAATGGAATGCATTTGATTATTTTATTCAAGGTATATGCTTAATATGTCAGATTCCAATAATATAAGTTATCATGAGAGCAAAATCAGAAAAAAAATATTAAGGAGACTCTGGATGTCAGAATTGAGCTTATAGTTATCTACCTATGTAATTATGTACGCATATAGCTATGTATCGGTTACACATAAATATATACATAAATGTTTGCTCTTTATGTTTTATTTTGCAGATGACATTGCTCTAAAACACATCTTGTCCTTTAGAGCCACAGTCATTCACTAGAACTATTTCAGAGGTTTTCTTGGCTTGTAATCGTTACAAGGTTTTGTGGGTTATCTCATTATTTCACGGACTCTTTGCATTCCTTTCACTGTTGATATGATCTTTTTCAACCAAGGTTATAAAAAATGGACAAATTAGATGTTCTATTTTGAGAGAAATAGAAGATGTTCTATTTAAAGAGAAACTCTTAAAGTACAGGTTTGCTAACAAGTACATTTGCAATCAGAATGCCCACACACCAATTAGTTTGAGGAACCTTTGCAGAAATGAATTAGCAACATGTGGAATGAGGTAAATGGTTTCCCCAGGGCTCCCAGTGGGCAAGATGCCATATGGTTTACTAATCCCATCCCATGCACAGTTTTTATCTCATATTCTGTCCTGTTGCACTAGATGTTTTTTTTTTCTGAGCACATATATATTCTTATATTTAGAGATAGTCCTTCAACAAAAAGGGGGTAATGTGGGAATCTCTTCTGCCATTGTCCAAACTCAAAGCTGTGCAAAGTATGAGCACAATGGGTTATTTTCTCAAGCACTCTTTGGGGGTTATTTATTGAACCTAATTTTACACTTTGAAAAATTGCTTCCAATTACTGTCTATAAGTTTTTCAGATGATGTCTTAGCCTAGTAAAAGTGACCTGGGTCCTATGAAATAGGTATGAATTGAGGCAATATTCAAAATGCAGATAATAATAAATAGTGCCAGATGACCAGGTATCATGTTCATTTGAATTTACAAGCATTTCCTAGATATTAGAAAGTTAAAAATTAAAAAGTGTATTCAGTGATATGCCACTTTTCCATCCTTATGCTTTCTTTGTCCAACTAGGGGTTTTCCTAAAAATGTCTCAAAAAAGCGCCCCACCATTAGAATCTTAGTGTTAAGGGAATATTTTTATTCTACCTCTTTGTTAATATAAAAATAGAAAAGAAAACCCATTTATGGCACTGGTTTAGAATCCCCTTATTTTCTTTTATTGTTGTCTTAGAAGAGGAATTTATCACTTTTTAAACCTAAATGTGCTCTTAAGTGTTGTTTTTTTTTCTTGTTTTTTTTTTTTTTTTCCAAATACACTGGTAATC
Source organism: Platyrinchus mystaceus (assembly GCA_035041135.1). Classification (NCBI taxonomy): domain Eukaryota; kingdom Metazoa; phylum Chordata; class Aves; order Passeriformes; family Tyrannidae; genus Platyrinchus; species Platyrinchus mystaceus. The sequence goes on from JAWWLV010000001.1 coordinate 106,286,289, forward strand.
TCCAGTTTATTTACTAAGGTAGTATTTTTAAAAATAGATTGCCTAAGAATCTTGGTGACAAACCATTACATTTCTGCTGCTGTTCACAGGAAAATTTTATTAATACACAAATGAAGTCACTCTGCATGTCCAGTGAGAATTAAATTTTATATGTCTTGAATGCAATAATATGTTTGCCTTATTTCTTACAGAGGGGTCCAAAAATGCCATTACAAAGTCTATTATAGCAAATAATTCACTTCAGCAATGAAAAGGTGTTTTAAAATAAATGGTATATAACAGTTCTGGAAAAACAGCTATTGGAACTGCTATAAAAGAAATAGAAAAATTACATTGTGCGTCTGAAAGATTGTTCTTTTCAAGGTCTCCAGCCCAAGGTTCTGTTAAAATTCCTGCCACTGAGCCACAAGTGCTGCTTCCCTGCTCTTACTCTGATCTTGAGTCATCTGACCTCAGAGAATAAAGCAGAGGGTTCAGTAGCACCTTTGGAATGCTATTTACAGCATTTTCAGTACTACCTTGGGGCTCCATGCTTTTGTGTCTGTCTTCTTGTAAAGCTGGGACCCTTAGTTCAAATGACCTTCATGGAAAAAAAAAGTGGGGCAGAAAATATGAACTAGATATCATTGCCATATAAAACCTCAGACCCTTGGGCAGCAAAATGCTTTTGCTTGTTCCATGGTCAGAATAAGACTGGGAGCTGGAGAGTGTGTTACACACCAGCAACAGGACACTTGATGTAGAGCTGGACACTGCTTTTTTTCCTCAGAAAAAAGTGCTTGTGTCATTACTTAGTTCCAGAATACAAAAGGACGTTATTATTTATAGTTTCAGATTTCAGACTCTGCACAGATTTCTTTAATTACCGTACCTTATGATGGTAGTAAGAGAAAAGCACCCCATTATCCTCATTATTCCTGGGCTGTAGAAATGCTAATGATCAAAAACAGAAACCTCAGCACATTTCATAATACTAATTATATTCTTAGTGTCTACATTTTTTATTTCCTTTATCTTCAGACATTTTACATTACCAAGACTTTTTTGTTAATTTTAATTTGTGGTGGGGGTTGTTTGTTTGTTTATTTTAAAATAAATGACTTTGTTAATATGAGCCTTGACTAGGAAGTAAGATAAGCTTGCTAGAAATTTAGTGCCACTAAAACAACTGGACTTATTTCTTAAAGGAATGTCCATAACTAGTGAAGTGAACATGAAAGAGGAGCTGCAGTTAAGCAGAAGGGCAGATGGAGAAGCCAGGCTTTCCAGTGAAACCTTGGCTTGGCTCACTTCTCATCTCACTTGCTCTTTCCTGCCTTAGCTTGAGATCTGCTCTGCCAGCCACCTCTTGAAAGCTGGCTTCAGCCACCCAGCTGTGCCTAATTTCAGGTGTCTCATGTGCAGCGATGCTCTGCCTGCAAATGCTGTGTTGGTATGGACACTCCCCTGGGGAAAGCAGAGCAAAAGATGACTTTCTTCCTTCCCCTTTTCAAGATTTAATGAGGTGGGATGCCTGGGAGAATACAATAGTAAAATTATTCTCAGTTGAAATAAAAAGGAAATAGACATCTTTTATTTAAAGGGTTCTTTAGGTTTTTCTGACAGGTGATTTAAAAAGTATATTTCAATACTACAGCTTCTGCTAGACATTTTTTTTTTCCAACCCAGCTCTCTTACCCTGATACAGAGCAGGCACTAATAACTAAACACAGACTCTCCCTTTCCACTTCTGTATCCAGGGTCCATGCCAAAAGGGTATAACATCTCATGTGCAGTTACCATATGCCACAGTTTAATCCTGATTCAATGTGACAGCAAGATCCTTTTCCTTCTGTCATCTTAGTCTGCCTGCTGATGTCACTTTGTATCCCCAGTCCACCTTTCCTTTGCGGCGGTTCCGTGAGCTGCATAGGTACAGAGCACTGTATGCACACAGCTGGAGGAAAGTATGTAACCTTTTCTGGCACAGGTCCTTTCTGCCCATGTCTAGGACAGAAGAACGTGATAATGAATTCTGGAGACCATCCTCAGAGAATTTTTTGGTTAGTTTGTAGCGTGGTTTTTTTTGTTGTTGTTTTTATTTTTAATTTTTTTTTTAAATCATCTCCTGATAAAATCTACTGGCCATCCAAACAGCTTGTCTGATATCATTGATTAATGCCAAATTTGTGCTTGTTTCTGGCTGCAGAACTCGATACCAGACATTTGATAGGAAAAGTGTTTTCCAACAAGGGTTTCATTATAAAATGTGGTGTTAGAAATTTCCTAGTTGCTGATTTTTTTCTGACACACAAACCATAAGCTTAAGTGCAAGCCAATATTATGAGAGTGCATCTTTATTTTTCCTTTTCCTCCTTTTCTTCCCTCAAAATTTACTTGACAAATTTCCATTTAAGATTTGTGTTTACACATACTTTTCATTAAATTATGACTTAAATGAAGAAAGTGCAGTGTATATCTTTACAGCATGGAGGAAAAAACACAAGTATGTTAATGAGTGCTTAACTGAGTTTGTGCTGCATTTGTTCTGAAGGCTTTGTTAGGACACTAGCCAAGACATGTGACAGATCTTACTTTCCACTGTTACCAAATGGTTCCTGTAGCACCTTGGGTACAGGATTACAGAATTAAAGTTTCTGGTTCTCAGTCTTTACCTACAAAATGAGAATTTCATACCTTGTGTGAGATTAGAGAATACTGAGTTGTGAAGCTCCCTGGTCATATGGTAACAGTATCTGATTCTGTTTTAAATATGAATTATTCATCCATTTTCTGAGTCTGGTGGGCTGAAAGCATTGTAATAAGAGCTCTGCACTGAAATACAACATAGAGAAAATGATGGTGACTACCTGGTGTTGACACACTGTTTAATCATCTCTAGCCAGGGCTTATACAAACCCTTCAGGCAGTGCTAAACCTGTTTACATACCAGAACTGTCATTTTTAGACTTATCCCTGCTTTCTCCTATTCCATTTCTTAGGTTACCTGTTCTCTCCCCTTCATCCCTACATCCCACCTGAACTTCTCTTTCACAGCATCTCACAGTGGTGGGGGTATCCCACCCCTCCACCACTGCCTTCCCAGTCCCACCTGTCCCCATCTTTTGGTGCTGTATGTGATGCCCCACAAATGGTAATGTATTTCCTGCCTTTCAGCCTTGCAGAGATAAGTGGTGATTTACTGCTGCCCTCCTGCCAACTCAGTATGCTTTCACAGATGCCTCATGCCCTTCTTTTGATCCTCTTTAATGTCAGGGAATATAAACAAGCGTAGCCTTCTCCCTGTTTTGTGCTTGGAGAGCAGACCATGGGACTGTCTCCTATTTGTGCAGAACCATAAAAGACTTGCTTATGCTTTTTATGACTTGGGTCTGATAGAAAAGTTTTATTTTCTTCCCTCTTCACCTCTTGTTATTTTCACATTTTCAGTTATCTAGGAAAGATCATTCCATTAGACTCGTGCTATACCAATCTCTGCTAAACAAGGGGAAACTTCACTGTTTTTTGGATTGTGGGACAAAGTCCAAATTTTTTTAGTCTACTAGAAATCTGTAAATGTGAACATCATTTTGAGATTTACCATGTTTTTCTTGACTCACGGTTGTAGATATTTTATACTTAGGAGAGGAATTGTCCACCCGTAGATCCTTCTTTTCATGGGATAATTCTTTGTGCATTGGTGTTTTTTTACTACAGGGGAAAAAATGTGAACAGAACTCAGTATAGCCCTTTGAGTAGAATTATTCTTATGGGTATAAACCTGCTCAAAATGGAAATATTCCCAACAACAACAACAAAAACCTTTAGGTTTTTTGTCTTTTAAAAAATGAAAGAGCAGTGAGTAATGAGTAATTTTCACAAAGTATTATCAGAGATGTTTCAGTTTTGTCAAGAGTGGTTGCTGTTTATTCTTAGTAAGTCTTTGATAACCTCTTCTCTATTTTAAACAAAAAATATGTGAAAGAAAGGACACTTCAGGAAGGAAATGATGAGCCAGTACTACCACAGCTCTGTCCCCACTGTCCTTCCCCCTTTCAACAGCCTGCAGTATATCTGTATGAAATTGATATCTTTTTCTCACTCCTTTTCCAGTTTCTTCCAATTATGTACAGGAATGAGAATATGTTCCAGTGACTTCTTTTGTCTATAACAGGGAGAAATCATTATAGTCTATCTGGTCAGTGTTTCAGATCCTGAAGATTAGCAGTGTTGTGTAGTAATATGTAAAAAGTTCTCTCTCTCTCTCCTGTACCTTAAGGTGCAGAAGGTAATGCTGATAAATGCTATCTTTGGGAGGATCTGACAGAAGTCTTGGGTTCGGAGAATTAGTAATTGGGTGCGATAAATGTATTTGACGTTGGGAAATATGAATTAGAGTGTATAACCCATTGAGGAGCTTGGAGGTCTGGATTTGGAAAAGCTGAAGCTTATTACTTGTATTTGAAACCTGCATTAGAGCAGCTCTGCTCACAGTGGCACCATGGTTATCCATAGACTCAGCCACGACACTGAGTTGTATTATCATGTCTGCTTTGTCATGTTTGTATCAGTAGGCTTTGATAAAAAGCCTTAAACTTGAGAACATTTTTCATGCAATTTTATCATGCAAAGCTGATAAGAGATAGATATTCACAGGTGCCAAAATGTGCATCCCAACATCTAACACTACTTCTGACAACTGTTCAAAAGGAGGATGGGCCTTAAAAAAAATGGCCAAAAGAATCTTTCTTCATATTTTCATAATAACTTACTAGTTTATTAATTCACTCTTATTCAATTTCCATCCCAGTTCAACACATCAGAAATTGCACCACTTTTGATCAAGTTATTGTTATTATTCTCCAAGATTTTACTGGAGAAATAGCAATTAACTATGGAAGACCCATCATATGGATGCTACTTCATCAAAGATTTATGGAAGTTCCTGAAATATATGAAATCATTGCAGTCGTCTAACATTTTATTCAACATAGAAGGTTATAAACTACTGAAGGCCAGTTTAATTTCTGTAATTTCAAATTTAAAGGATTGAAGAAAATCTAAGGACTAGCCATAACACCCCAATTATTTCAACACAACTTTTTACACACCTCAAAAGTAAAGGCAAGTTGTAAGTTTAGAGTACTGAAATCATGGAATCATAGAATGGCTTGGGCTGGAAGGAACCTTAAAGATCATCTAATTCCTTTACCATGGGCAGAGACACCTTTCACTAGACCAAGTTGCTCAGAGCTCCATCCAGCCTGCCCTTAAACAATTCCAGGGATGGGGCATCTACAACTTCTCTGGACAAACTGTTCCAGTGCCTCACCACTCTCACACTAGAGGATTTCTTCCTAATATCTAATCTAAACCTATTCTCTTTCAGTTTGAAGACATCCTCCCTTGTCCTATCACTCCATGCTTTCATAAATATTACTTCTCTATCTTGTAGGCTGCCTTCAGGTACAGGAAAGCCTCACTTAGGTTTTCTCTTTTCCAGGCTTAACAATCCCAATTCTCTCAGCCTTTCCTTGTAGGAGTGGTGCTCTGTCCCTCTAATCATCTTGGTGGCTTCCTCTGCACTCCTTCCTATAGATAAATGTCCTTCCCATGCTGAGGACTCCAGAGCTGGATGCAGTTTTCCAAGTGGGGTGTCACCAGAGCAGAGTAGAGGGGCAGAATCCCCTTCCTTGTCCTGCTGCCCACACTGCTTTGGATGCAGCCCAGGACACGGTTGGTTTCTGGGCTGTGAGTTCACATGGCTGGGTCACGTCCAACCTGTCATCCACCAGCATCCCCAAATTCTTCTTGGTAGCGCTGCTCCTGATCTTTTCATCCCCCAGACTGGATTGATACTGGGAGTTACACTGACCCAGGTGCAGCATCTTGCACTTGTTAAATTGCATGAGATTCCCATGGACCCACTTCGTGAGATTGTCCAGGTCCTTCTGGATGGCAGAGACATCATCAAATGCCTTCTTGTGCTTAATTATGTAAGGGTAAATCTTGTTACCTTGAATAGGACTTTTTAAATATTTTAGTTTTAGTTTTATGGCTACTATCACATTTATTAAATGAAATAAAAAATATTTTTTAATAACTTAAAGTAGTATCATACTAAAAATCCTACTACACTGTACAATCTTCATAATGGAAAAAAATAAAATAAATATAATTCGGGTGTTGTTTGTTTTCTTGTTTCTTTTTTAATTGTATTGATTTATGTAACTGAATATACTGTTATTTTTCACCTTTCTTAAATTTATGGTCATTCTGATCATAAAATACTATTTATTATGACATGAATGAACTATGTTTTGCTATGAAAACAGAAGATTTTGGATTTCAAATTTTTCTTTTTTTATCCCAGTTGCAATCATTAAGTTCAGAGCTGTGATTTGCACCATAGAAAAATACTTTGATGTTTGCATAAATTTAATTAAGATACTCCCATTTTTTAATTAATTTCAGTGACATTTATGTAGCTAAAATTATGCCTGTAATTGTGACTATCTTTAAGTATGTCTATGATTAAGTTTAGAGTGTGGAAATTATTTTTGTAGATCTTGTACATCTTGTACTGTCTGAGATTAGTTTGGTGGGGGTTTTTATCTTTTTACTTTTTTTCCTTAGAAAATGAATTTGCTCAAGGAGATTAAAAAAAAAATAAATTGAAATTTACATTGTTCAGACAAGTGACCTGGGAAAATACTTGCTAAACTAATAAACTCATTATAGGAACTTTTTAAATTTTGTACAGTATGATCATGTTTTACTGTAAATACAGTAATAAGGAAATGACTTGAGCAAACCAGCATCTATTCTATTAGTGTCTTTCTACTGCATAAAATGCTGTTTGTGTCCTTTTAAAATAGTCTTTAACTGCAACTGTGTCACAGCCATTCACATTTAATGTGAAGGATAGATGAGCCATTCATTCCACTATATTTACTACAAGGAAACTGGAAGATCGAGGGACAGAAACACTGACAGTCTTTTAAAGTAAATTTCTGAAAGCTCTGAACTGTAAATGTAACATTGTACATTTTTTTTCTATTTTGTGTTTTTAGCTTTACTTCCTGGAAGAACAATATTAGATAGTTTACAATTTTTTTAAAACACCTTATGCCATTATGTTTTTGGGTATTTTTATTTTCTAATGCATATTTAGATGTTGTTCCAATTTCAATATAAACCTTTTCCTAACGAGTTTATTCCTATAAAACATCAAGCTAGTGGTTTAAGAATAAAGTTTTCTCTATTGAAGACAGTTTTCTAACTTTGAACCTGCTGGCTGGATAAACATGTTCGTTGTTGCCATGGTTATCTACAGGCATGTAACTAACTTTTCAGCAAGATCCATAAAATCAAAGTGTCTGAAGGTATTGTGGGCTTTTACTGAGGACATAACAATGCTGTTATCTTGTAGGAGAATTGTTAGTTACAAGAGCAGTGTATAATTATAACAAGATAAATTAGACTAGAACTTGAAAAATTACAGTTCTTGTGAAAAATTGTGTGGCATTTATGTATTGGAAAAATTCCACTTAGTGTAAAAATCCTTCAGTAACATTTCTATTCTCTTTAATTATCCAGAAATCCTTGGAACATTTTGTGTATAGTCCCTTAAATCCTACTTACTTTTCATATGTTTACAAATAAATTATTATTTAAGAGAGAATCATCCTGCAGTTGCATTGAAAAAAGATTCGTTTTTGTGCACAGCAGATGTTTGATAAGTATAAAATTTGTAGTGGAGAAATTAAATCCGTATAAGTTATATGCAGTTCTTCCTGTGTTAAATAGTCTTTCAGTTATGCCTTTCCTTTACATTTCTGGCAGACAAATACTTTGGTTTAATTTTCCATGACTTTTGTATTGTGTGCAAGCAATTTTATTTTAATGACTAAAGCATGAAATTGGCAAGAATATTCTGTTTCTATTTTTTTTGTTCTGATTAGTTAGGGGTGAGCACCTTTAAATTTTGTGTCCTGGGATCACAGTCCTGAAGAAGACAAGAAGACATGTTCCAGATATTACTGAATGACAATCCTGTTTTCATGCCACTTTAGGCTTGTCTCTACTGAGACACTTCAAAATATATAGTACTGAAACACGCTTAAACATAGTAACTTGGAGTTCTGCCCATGAGAAACTGGACTGAGAAAAATGTCAGGAAAATTCTTATGTCCAGGGCATGTCTAATTTAATCTGCGTTACTCCAGCTGCAAAAAATGAGATAGGTTTAAAAAGTATAAATACAGAAAGATAACTCTAAGGGATGAGTCCAAAATCCAGCTATTGAATGGGAGAAGTCAATCTAATTATAAATAAGTTCCGAGACTTTATCAATACTTATCAAGTTAAAGCAGGGAAAAACCCAATCCAACCAACAAACAACTAAAGCCTTTCTTAAAGGACAGTTATTTAGATGGTCTGAATTTATTATTGCTCTAGTTATTTCACTTAAAATTCATTGTTTGGTTTTTGCTTTTAATTTATATTTTTAATTTGCATTTTGTTGCCATATTTCTTTTGTGATACAGCTTCCCAAACTGCACAGCTTCAAAGGAAAAAAATATTAAAAGTTCTAAACAAGTGCGAAATTTCTTCCTGTTCATGAATCAACAGGAAAGACTAAACGGTTGAGTCCTGTAACACATAGTGATCTTACTACCCTGCTAAGGCAGAAATTGTGTCTCACTGGACACACTCTGAGGTAGTGTGGGAACCTCATATTATTCATATGAGGTATTTTTGTGTTATACTTATGTTCATGACAGTATCACAGAATGTTGTTATGTACAGGCTCTATAATTAGCTGCAATCTGATAATATCCATATCATTCAAATCCCAATGCCAGTCTTATACAATTTGAGCTCTAGACAAAATAATTTTGGCTGATCCTAGGTGATGCTCTTGCAATTATCTTCCAACATGAGAAGGTACAGGAAGAATTGTTTTTGGGGTTTTAATTTCATTAAAGGTTCACATGACTGTCTTTCTGTTATTCTTTACCTCTTTATGTTGGCTTTGTGTCTTTTTCATGCTGGAATGTGTATTGCCATCCCATTTTAATTTTCTTGCAGGCTGGCATGGTATCAATGTGTAAATGCAATCTCCACTTTTTGTGGTAACTCTCAGAGTTTTCCTGCTGAATACCTTATAAGAATAAAGTGTGCCATTTAAATATAGGAATGTTTAGTACTACAGAGTTTTGGTAGTAGTGTATGTAGGCTGAAAGACATCAACACTTTTTTTTTCATGCAAAATATGTTTTTCCAGGTTCTGAAATTGTGGTAAAAAACCACATATTATATACAAGATAGGACAAAACCCAATAATATCTGGTGAATACTCACATCTGGTAAACAAAGAGTGAAACTATAGGTTAGAAATCATCCAAGTGGCAATGCTTTCTTGATGCTTGTCATTTTCATGCTGTTTTGGTGTTTCGGTGTAGGACAATACCACAGAGGAATATTTGATTGTACCACACAAATCAGAAATATATGCAAATAAGTTGCCACCCTCTTAATCATTGTAGCATTGTGACAGTGTAATACATATAGTATGTGTGTGTATGTATATTAGTATAATCTTTATCTAAAGTGCAGAGCGATCTATCCTCTAAGACTGCAGCTTTTCATTTAGGAAAATTGCTGTGTGCAAGTGCACATAATAACTTCCAAACACCTCCATCATGACTAGAAATGCAACAAAGAAAAGCTTGTGAATCTAATGAATCAGTCCAGATTTTGGCAGTAAACCTGTATTAGGGTTAAAATATTATTTTATTAAATGCAAAAATAATTTATCTTGTACATATATTTTATTTTTTTTCTTTTAGCTTGATTGTGTGTAGCTTTCTCTTCTTGTCTGTTCTACTAAATTTATTTTGGTTAGGTCCAAAAAAGGGGATCCATTATTAAAGCAGACAATCTTGATTTGGCTTAATTGATTGGGACATAATTTTCATAAAGAATTAACTTTTTTCTGTTCCTTCTAATTTAGTTCTCTCTAGTCTGCACCAAGACATTTGTTCACACACAAATTAAAAAGTTGAAAGGACCTAATAACTGAAGACATGTAATATGCCAGCTTCATTCATCAGCTCTCTTGTTGCATCAGCTTGCCAGTCTTAACATTCATGTTTTCTAAGTCCTATTAAATGAACTACAGTATTTTCTTTATCAATTATCTGTGCCAAAGTACAAATTATTTTTGCTCAATTTTTTTAGCCATAATTATCTTTAAAAACTACTGGGTTTAGTTATATTTTTTGTTCCTTACGCCTTTATTTGATAACTTATTTACTGGTGCCACACAAACTGAGTGGCAAGTGTTCATCCCAATTGCTATAGAGATTGATTTGCTATGAATACCACAGGAACAGAGGAGTTAGTCAGTTTTATTTGTTAAAATCTAGATATTATAGCACACATGATAATCTCAGCCTTTGTAAGATTGTGAAAAACACTGGAGTTGCCCATCAATTAGTCTAACAAAAGGGAACTTTTTCATTTAGTTATATAATTGCAAAGATTTAGCAGTTTATTTCTGGCTATGAACTTGCAATCATTTTTATTGGCCTTTTTCCAGGCCTTCTCAAAACACATAGAACTGTATTGTGAAATAGAAGTTGGCAATATCAGTGCCTTGGTTGTAATTTCCATTAGTTCATTCAAGCAAATGTAAATTGATGTTATTATTTGCTGTACTTGGGTATGTTCTATATCTGCAGCTCATATTGGAAGAGAAGTATTCTTTTTATCTTGCTATATCCATCAATTCATTACTCTCAGGTATTATGATTTCCATATCATTCTTAATATTGATTAAGTTTCCTGAAAGGATTTGTTTTATTTTAAAACACTAACATGAAGCTTTTGTTTCATTTTTCACTCTTCTTATTCAGCCCGAGATGCATGTCCTGATGTGTCTGTTTGAATGAATATTTTAAGTAGAAAACAAGTGAGAATGATGAAGTACTAGTATGGAAAATCTGTAGCTTTGAAGCTGATTATAAGCAGAATAAAACAATTGATGTCTCTCATCACTTTCATATTGCATAAGTACAAAAGTACATTATTCTTGCACATGGCATTTTTCTTCACATTCAGCAGGAAATTTGTTGTTATTGAATAATGAACTTTAACTCTACATTTAGACAGAAGTCTAAATCCATCAGTTCTGACAGATAGAAATAGGTCTTTAAAATAAGGTGATTAGGAAATTTTGAACTGTTCTAGTTTTGGCCCAGAACAGCAGGAGGTTGCAGGTCCAAGACATTGTGTTATTTGATACCACCTTATGTCATTGCCAGGAGTGGGGGAAAGGGACTTTGTCTCTCACTTGCAAGAAGAAGGAAGTTCCTTCTCCCATGGAGCAAGCATAGAATGTTGCTCCACTGGAGCAGTGGAGTGAGCAGGGAGATGTGCTGCTGGCGTTATGTCACCTTGGTCAGGCTTGTTGATCATTTTGCGTGTAAATCTGCTTCTCTTTTGTAGCTTTGTTATTGATATTGTTGCTGTTACTCTTCATTTTTGCTTTCTCATGGCTGTTTCCAGTAAATTGTTCTTATCTCAACCTGTGATCTTTGCCTGTTGTGCTTCCAGCAGGAGGATGAAGGGAAGCGAGTGGCGGTGGTGTGGTATTTTTAGCAGGACTGCTAAATTGGAGAACAGCATTCCTAAACCATGACATGGACACACATTTGAGTAATTTTAAAATAATTGACTAATGTCCAGATGGTTCATAAAAATCCATTCATTCACTTGAGACCATAATGCCTTCTGAGAGAAGATTTAGCATTTGTTTCCACTTTATATGGATTGCAAATATAGTCAGTAGTTTTACATTATAAGAAAAAAATTGTATTAAGGCAGAGTTTGTTTTAAAATCAGGTATCAGTAGTTCCAATCTTACTTAAATCAAGCATTTAAAAGAAATATGTGTGGGAATGAACAAGTCTTCAAAAATACTGCCTAGTAAAATCTTTGCTTAATTCCATATTCATGTATAAATATTGGTTGCTGCAAAAAAATTAATATTTTTCAATAAAATACAAAGGCCGAAGACCTCCCAATTGCTTTTAAACTGTTAAATGTCTTTTAGGTATTCTCAAGATATTTAAATGTTTTATAGTTATCAATCTAGCTCTACAGTACACATTGAAGTATTTTTCTACAGTGAATTCCCCAGTATTGAGGGGCAAAATTTCCTTCAATTTAAACTAAAATTAGTCTCACTGTCTCTCAGATGCAGAGTCACTGTTAGAGCTGGTGTCTAGTTATTAACATTACAGGGTTTGAGATCCTGTTATCCAACCCACATCAGATATTTCAGTCATGGAGCCTGGAATCCTTCTTATCCTCCCACTTTCTTTATGACCAATATGAATATTGGGCTGCACAGCATCTCCATCTCCTTCATTTCATGGATGGAACTGCTCATGAATTAATAGGGAAAACTGTAAAACACTTGTTAGTAGAATTCTACTTGAAAATTTAGAAAATCTATTGCTTAGATTAAGTGGAAAAAAATCTAAAGTGTGAGAAGAAATGAAGATGTATTTAAATTCTGCCCTGCAGTGATACCACCAGAAAGGAAGATTAAGAAAACTTAAAAGTAAATTTAATTATTCTGGGACATTTGTTCATTCACTAACCATAATTGTGTATTTAATTCATGTTGCCATTACAAAGAGGAAGTAATGCAGTTGTCAACCTAATATGCTGTATCTTATGATACACTGTGTTATTGCATTACATATATATTTATATATGTATATAGCATTAGAGCTTCAAACATACATAGAATGAGTTGTTTAAATGGAAACAGAGACACTACTTTTGTCTGTAAGGTCATAGACTATGGAAAGGTATTTGAGTGATTTTGTTGAGGAAAAAAATTTTTTGTTTAACTGAAATACTTGCAAAATTCAGGATTCAGATCATCTCAGGTTCTTTAAAAAAATACTAACAAATCATATAAACTCATATTTTGTGTTCTCTGATTCATGAAAGAAAAAAGTATTGCTTTTTTTTTTGCTTTTTCATTTCACTGAAGTTTATACAAATGTTCATACTATGCTTGATTATTTTAATTTTTCAGATAGCTTGCACCAGTATAAACTGTTTTTCATCTAAAACTGAATAGCTTATTGTCATTACAAAGACAAGCTACAGCACTGTATCTGGATTCATCTTTCTTCACTGATGATTAGTATACAAGTTAACATGTGGACAGTCATTGACACTGCTATGGAGGCTGCATACTCATTATCTCACTGTTTCCATCAATACTTTAACAAAGGACCCTGGCTGGACATATCAGACTGCTGTTTTCAGCACACACTGATTTTTCTGGTTTCAAAATGCAACACAGAAGGTAACCAAAACGCCACTTTGTTTCTAGGTGTGCACCTTTCTATTTTGCCTACTTTTAGGAGCTAATTTGTAGTGAAGAACCACCTTTCTGATGCTGTCAGTCCCATAGCGTATGCCTACATTCAGAAAAGTAAATGTAGTTTAAGCTTGATTCTTTTGGAAATGTACAGATGGAGATTTCCTTCAACTTCCAGCATCTGCAGAAACAGAGAACATGAGCTCTTGTGATTTCATTCAGCCTATTGGAACAGAAAGTTCCCACTGCATTTTTTTTCTCCACAGTTTAACAAACTGTGGTGAGGTGCAGATCCACGAGATGAATGCCATAATCTGTCAGCAGCAGGTGGATTTTAAATTGTGAAATAATCTTGTTTGAAAGCATACCTTTCTTATACATTTCCACATACTCCCTGTGTTCCCAGGACTTCACACACATTATTTCTCTGAAAGAGTTAATACTGCCTAAATAAATATTATACTGGTTGGAAATTAAGTACACCCTCTTTACTGTGTAGGAGAGCTTCTCTGTCTCTCCCCATCTGACATTTTTCCTTTCATTTCCCCAGCTGTACTTCAGTAAGGTTTAGCAGGTTCTGTGGACTCAGGAGGAGACCTCTCAGTCTTTGATTCTCTCTCTCCACAGTTCCTTTCAGCCTCTCCTGCGCCTCTCTGTACTGAAGTAGGCTCTTTAAATTTCAAATAAAACAATTTTGAAACACCCCAGAAACCAATACCCTGCCAAAAATACCTGTTGTGTGTGTAATATGGCACTTCTTAGTAACAACTTCATTAGCTGTAGAAGAGAAACACCAGTAAGGTACGTATTTTTTATCATTCATTTCCATTCTGGTCACATTCAGCTCTTGCAACTACTTTAATCTGAATGGAGAGCTGTGATGAACTGTGAGCTGCACTTAGGTATCCTGATGAAGCAGAGAAAGCAGACAATACTAGCTTTGTTTAAAACCAGCACATCACAGTAAACTTGATTACAGTTCAACATGGCTGTGGGATTTTATTAATGAAGTGGTAATGCAACTTGAAATTGATGGGGGTTTTAAGCACTCTTCAGAAAAGATTATCCAAAGATTATGTCCTGCATCACTTGCTGGAGGTTGAGAAGCTGAGGAATCTTGCAGCATAGTTTTATCTAGACAAACTACAGTTAAAAAAAATTACTATGGAAATAAGCTTATTATGTGGTAAACTTTTGCCATACTAGCACCATCAATTGCTAGCATCAATTTTTTTTTGTTTAGCTGTAGCAAGAGTAGAGAGCTGTGAGCATGATGTCCTCTGTTTATCACTTCCACTTTTGAAGTTAGTCACTCTGTTACCCTGAATTCCCTAGCAAAACTTCATCTGGTGAGGATTTTAGGAACAGGCTACAGATGCAAAAAGGGCTAGAGAGAACTGTTTATAAAATTCTATTATGTAGTTTCTGTAATAACTTGTCATACTGAAGTGAATTCAGAAATTAAAATCAGAATTATGTTTGTTTTTTTATAAAAAGCAAAATAAAATTTAAGTCCATGGGGCAAAGTAACATATACATAAATCTATAGACACACAGTGATTACTTTCCGCTGAATTTCCAATGTGCCATAACACTTGGGGGATTTTTCTGTTGCTATTAGAACATTGATTCTAGGCAGGATCATTCCTTTTCTTATTGGCATAGAGATAAGAAATAAAACTAAACAAACAAAAAAAAAAGTGAGATGGTACAAAATTCCATGGGACCATCATAGACAAAGTAAAAAAAATGTGTCATATTAGCTGAATAAAATTGTGGCTTGCACCTTCCCTGGTTCATCTCTGCTACTTCAGATATACTGTAGGTCTGAATATAGATTGTAACACAGTCCAAGAATGATAAAGTCATACACAGAGTAAAACTCTGCCTAAATTTGTAAGGTCTATTTGAACCTTTAAACTATGGCATGAATGAATATCCTTTACCTGAATCTCACAGAGAGCAGGAGTCCTTCAAAAACAAAAATTTTTCCTGCCATCTCACTGAGTTTTGCTGTTTGCTTATTGTTCATCTTTAATCTTTCCACCACTCACTAATGCAGCTTAGGCAGCATTAGGTTTTGTGGTAATAGCAAAGTCTCTTATGTTTCAAATTTATTGTTTCCCTTCTTTTCATTGATTCACAGTGAGTAAAATGGTAACATTGACAATGTAATCTGTCCAGAACAGTATTAGTGAGACTTTTATTAATAAATTTGTCCACTTTAAAGTCAATATTTTAAAAACATTTGTCTTCAATAACTATTCACTATATTTGCTTAAGGGATGCAGTCAAAACAACAAGCATCATTCAGCAAGTTCCTGAGTAAAAGAATAAAATTAAATCAGACACAAATGGGAGATAAAAATAATATTGCCATAATATCTGTCACACAGGCAGACGCTATTCCCTCTATCAGTAAAACTGCTGTGTAGAATTCCTTCTATTACTTTTCTAACTATCTTGCAAAATTACATTTACTCAAGAATAGCTGCCACTGATGAAATACCAATGGGACACTGGTACTGCTGAAGTACCTCCCTTGTGCTGAACTTTACAAGAAGCTGTGCTGTGTCTCCCAATTCTATTAATTCACAGTTAGAATCAATAGCTCAAATCCAAGTAAAACAGGAAATCCTGTACAAAATCTGTTTAGAGTTCTTTTGCATCAGAGCTAGAAGGGCAATTCAGAAATTACTGTTTATTTTCTACAAAACTTCTACAAGACGAATACTGCATTCTAAAAATACTTGGTCTGATTTATTGAGAATTTGGCATGGGAGGCAATTGCCTCTATGAGACATAAACTGACAATTTATGTAGGCTTTTAGCAAGCACAGAATGTGGTTCATGACACAAACTCCTGTCACTGTAAGATGTAAGAAACAAAGTATTAATTTCTCATAGAGGGTTTGAGATATATGCTAGTGATATATATCCTACTTTCAGTTTTATTCTTACACAAAGAAGATCTGCTGTATAAAATTTTTGACTCTTACCTCCAAATTATTAGTTGCAGTTTATATATCCTTGTGCCAAATCATTCACAATGATATCTAAATGAAATGTCAAATAATTTTTGAGCAACTAAGCAAATGTTAGTGCAAAAAAAATTACTTTACTAAGCAAAAGTATTTAATTAAATGTATTCCTAATGCACTATTTTTTTAATATAAACCACAGCTGTATAATGATTGCAGCTATAGTACACAATTTTTACTAGACACTGGAAACTTAAAAAACCCCACAGAAGTGGGTTATTTGGTTCATTTCATGTGAGAACATACTATGCTTTAAAATAGCTGTTCCATGGACCTTCACTTCTACTTAATTAAGAAGAAATTGCATGGGAAAAATATAATTTTAGCCATTCTCCTAAACTTTCAGAAAATACTTTTCTAAGGTGGGATTGATTTGGTCATGTAAGTAGGAAACAAAAAATGGCATACATATTCTCTGTTAAAACTTCTTCACCTATAACCTAGTAGGGAATATTTATCATTAGATGCCCTTCTTCAGTAAAAATTTCAGTCCTGCATTAAAACTTTATTAAAATATAATGCATATTTCATTTAGATGTTGAAATCCAGCATTTGAACTTTTCATAGTTTTTGTAGCTGTGTGTGTTTCCTACTTCTGGAGGGAGCTTGAGTGTGCCTTCAAAATGATCAAAGAAAAAAAGAAGTAGACAAGCTGTTGAAGTGGTATTTACAATTTTACTTTTGTCTGTGAGGAGAATAATGAACTCTTCCTATAGCAAGTGACCCTCTTTAAGGAATATTTTACATCTAACTTTCCAAAGTCAGAGAGGATTGCTCAGCAGATAGCGTGTGTTTCAAAGTACATATCTGAGTCCTTTACAGTAAGTCCTTTGACACTGTGCAAATTCATTTCCTTGTGATCAGGATGGGAAGACCAGAAATTATGAAAGTACCCAGAAAGAAGTGGAAGCAGTGTTGCTGCAAAGTGCTCATGGCTGACAAGTGTACCAGTGGTCCTCCAGCATGAAAACCTAACTTTGTACTTTTTTCTCTGTAGATTTGGTGAACAGTTTAAGGGATTAAAAGAAAATTGGTTCAAACAGTAGAAAAATCCTGTGGTTTTCCTTCTGTTTGAGCCCATGTGGTTCTACATAGGTACTGGAAGGTCTAGTAGAAAGAAGGAAAAATCTCTGCCTTGTCACCTCAACAGATGATACACTGAAAATCTGCTACAGCGTATTAAGAACTAGTGGATGATATGCAAACAACACTGTGCAATCACCAATTACTGTGACTGTACTAGAAGAGTTCCTTAAAAATGGGTTGTAAAATAAAGAGTACAAAATACCATGAATTTGACTATCACCATTTTTTCAATTTTTTAAGCTTTTCAAAGCAGGATGCTTCTTCCAAGCAGCAGGAAATGTGGATTGATAACTTTTATGAAAATCTAAGTATAGGATTGATGTTTCTACTATTAATAATGTCCATTCAAACTCTAATGGGCAATGCTCATGAGTACAGCTAGTTTTAAAATAGGGTGAAAATTGAAAAGTAGTAGAGCAAAAGTAAGTTTTGTCATTTACTCTGTCTAGAACTAAAATTAAAGAAAAATAAAAATAAATGTTATCTGATTTCATACTGATAATAACTTTTGATGTAATTCAGTTAGGGTGGGAAATTTGGGGGATTTATGTAGCCTGATCTCTACACAGAAAGTTAGTTTGGTACAAGTGATGATAGTCAAAGAAGATCCTGTTTTATTTGGGTTGGACAGAGGCTTGGATCCTGATACATCTTTGGACATTATGTCTAGGCACAGAGAGCCCTGTGCCTTGATCTGGATTAGGCAGCTTTGGCAGTAGCATCCCAGTAAGTGTGAAACATCTGATTTTTCAAATGCTTCAGTGACAAGTATCTTAGTTCAGATATAACAAACCATGTGGTCAAAGACGGTTTCACACTTTCAGGAGTCTAATAGCAGCGATATTTTGCTAAGAGAAAAGATACCAGTATGTTGACATTGATTATATTGAGAGTTATAGTGAAGAGTAATTAATAACTAGTATTTCCATGATGATTGGAAGCATAAGTGTGAAAACTGCTTCTAGCAGGATAGCAATTAGAACCAGAATGCCCTCTTTTAACTGTTGTTAACTTGTTAGACATGGTATGACTTATTGAATATGTTACTTTTCAAATAGGTCTATGTATCTTTGCTCTTAGGAAAAGCATTATTACCCTATACAATTTCAATTTCAAATATAGTAATGATTTCAGCCTTGTACAGGACACAGTAGAGAAGGACACCATTCCCCTTGAAATATCCCTATTACAACAAATATCCTGGGAAAAGCATCATTAGGTTTGTTGTCAGAACAGAACTGGGTTCACTGGTTTTCAGAGGGACTTCAACTTTCTGTCGTTCTCCTATTGCAAATCAGAAAATTGACCTGCTGGATAATTTTAAACAAAGAAAAACACATATACATGTGTATTTTAAGTGTTCCATAATATAATAGTATAGCTATACTGGTAATTGGCTCTTTTATAGCACTTTAAAATACTTCAGAATCATTAAGTAATTAGTAGAGTACTTACAAAGAGCAACATTGCATGAACACACTGAGAGTGTGTTGAGCCACTCAGGGATGTTTGGCATTTTGGCACAAGATAAGTATGTCTTGACTTAAGGACATATACTCTGATGAATTATACTTCTTTTAAAATACGGCTTTAAGTATTTTATTGAGGCCCAGCCATTTCTGAAATAAGTTGTCTTTTGTTTGTCTGTGTATTTGTAACATCTCCCCAAATTAAAACAAGCTCTTTGTTTTTCTTAACTCTTGTTTTTCTTTCTGCCTTTCTGACTTACCCTGTATGTGGACCTATAATTTGAATGACCTGAGAGAGAATGAATCTAAAGGGCCAAGTTTCATTTCTGTTTCGCAGAGGTGTTGAGAAGAAGGCACCTTACCAACCTTGGGCTTTGCACTGACAGTTCTGTCAGACTATAGCTGATTTGAGCAGCTGATTCAGGTGATCCTACACCTAAAAATAGGCCCTTAGCACTGACATCATGGTTGAGTGTCCATACTAAGCACTGAGCCTTCTTGTACAGTCAGGTACACGCAAGACAAATGGATGGGCAAGTCTACAAAATAAAAAGTGTTCTGTATGTCTTGTCCAATATGAGACCCTGGAAAACTGTATTCTGAGGTGGTCCAAGGTAACCATGATTTGGTATCTGAGAGATTTTTACTGGGGAATCATGAGGCCAAGAAATCCTCAATGTCTACCTTGGAGGGAAATCTCTGTGGATTTCTAGTAGAAAATGGTAGATGGTCAAATTTTTAAATGCTTCTCATTTCCCCTTGTATATATATGATAGTAAATGGCCTAGCGGTTAAGATGCTGGTCTCTCAGCGCCAAGGCCACAGGTTCAAATCCCGATCCTGCTTCAGGGTCCCCCGGGTAGATGGAGCTCGTCAGCCCCTAAGGCCATCCATCTAAG
>JAWWLV010000001.1:106306273-106320591 GCA_035041135.1 Platyrinchus mystaceus
AAATCCATTGCGCAGGCTTGAAAGGTAAAAAGACCTTTCCCAGATCTTCGTTCGCGAAGACTGGCCACTTATTATACAAGGAGTCCATTTATATTAGACTCCTAATGTTGCACAGTGATAGTTTTATATAAGGAAAATGCAGGAAATCTCTAGATATAATTGCCACACATGATGGTGTCGTTTCAACTTATTACTCTTTAAATGACTCATAATTTTTTTTAATACGTCAGTGTTGCATTGGGCTTTTTACCATATCATTTTAGGGCATAAGTGTTCAACTGTTTATCTAAAAAGTCATCAAAACCACATCATTGAAACAGCTCTTATTTTTAACCTGTATGAAGAACTTGAAGTACAGGAACAGAGCTATTAAATGATTTTCCCTTTATCAACACTTCTATCACTGTTGACTTTGGAAAAAAAGAAAGTAAAGAATCTGTATCCATCTGTATTCTGTAAGTCATGGTGTGTATAGAAATTATCACTATGGTGCTTTTCACGGAGTTCAGATATTGCTCTGATTTAAGAGAAGTCTAAAATATTGGTTGTTTATTGGATGTTTTTCTAAACCACCACTTTTGCATCCTGGCTGTGGAAGTACTGGAAGAACCAATTCCCCCTCACTTCCCATTAGGCTGGAACAAGGAGAAGTGGAACAAGGAAGAACTGAAAATATGAGCAATTATTTTTTTAATCCTATTCAAGTATTTGGAACATTAGTTAGTCATTCAAGGGAAATTCCATGAGCTTTTCAATTCACCTTGTTTACCCATGCATAATAACAATGCTTTCTATGGGTATTTGATAAGAAAATCTATAACCATGGCATGACACTGAAATTCTTATTGAATGTATTCATTAGGGCTTTAATATAAATTATTATGCCTTGATGCTTACAAAGTTGTAATATAGCCCTGAATATGTCACATTTAAGAATGTATACTTGTAAGTGTAGATAATGTTGCATGGGATACAAATATAATGCATAAAATGCATTCCAATTACTCTGCAGTGGATATATTATTACAGATGTAAGCATGATAGATAACAAATGGTAGGTTGGTTTTAGCTAAAATATTCAGGTTTATAAATAATACATGCTCCTTTGCTGATTTTATAAAAAGGTTAGCTTTGTGAATTCCAGAATATATATTAGAACAATGCATGGAGCAGAAAAGAATTTTTTTAAAATATATCTGTCGCTTACACATGCTCTGAAGTTAAATAGAGGCTGGAACTAGTTTATTCCTTTATTTATCATAGCTGAGAGTCTGAAACTGCTTCCATGGGAAATGTTGAATAATGAATTTTATTATTTATAGAGCTAACCAACTTTACATCAAATTATTAAAGTTATCTTCTTCACATCTGGAGTCACATTAAGCAGCAAAGTGATGGGAATCCAAGTGTTTGCAGAAAAGATATACATCTTCATCCCACTTAGTTTGATACTGAATGCCTAAATAATATTTGATAACATAAAAAACCCAGCAGCTTGCTGATATAATTACTAACAAACAGAAAAACCTTTTAAGTTAAATATCATATATAATGTATGTAGTATTAACTACTTTTGACCAATGGTAGGTTGTGGCTTTGAGTTAATTATAAATACCTTCCTATTGGACTGAAAGAATAATTTTTCTAATTTTATTGCAAAATATAAACTTCTTAGAAAGAAAAATTTACCTAACTACCTACTTTAGAAATAAATATATGTATATAATTAATTTTGCGAGACAATTTCATGTTTTATTATATTCATAAATATATATATCTCTCTAAACCAATTGTCTACTTAAAGCTGATTGACTTTTTGTAATAAAAAGGAAAGTATAAAGTTGTTATTTTGAAATTCTCATATGAAAACTCTTATAAGCTCTCTGAAGATTTTGGTTACCATGGCAATGGTTATCAGTCTTCTTTAACATAGGACATAGTAATGTTGCTATTGTAGAAATTTTATCTCCCTGGTAAACTTGATAAAAACATAATGCTCTTCTTTTAGATACTCTGAATCACTCCAAAGAGCTGTATTAAAGACAGATTTCACTAAAAAGTATATTTATAATAATTTATAATCTGTGCCAAAGATCAAAGGTTGCTGGCAACTAATTAGTCGATTATATGAATGGGAGCTCTGTGTAGTATAAGGCAGCAAATTTGAAAGCAGCAAGGAAATTATAATCAAGACATTTGCTATTGTCTTCATTCCAACCTGTTGATGAATGAATGATAGTATAATGCTCCCCAGCTTTTTGATGAGGACATAATGATCTGAAGAATGTCTCATCAAGTTAAAACTGCTCAATCTCATCTGTTTAACCTTTTAAAAGTTTAACACAGCATGACTGAGAATAGAAGCCAGTCTTCTACCTAAGACAGGAACTGACAATTCAGCCTGGTCAACAGGACACTTCAGATCTGTGTGGCCACCATCTTCAGGCAGAGCTGCTGAAAGCTGGAAAGGTGTCTGACCTTTTCACAATCGCGTGTGCAGATTGCAGCCCCTGGGCAGAGAGCGCTGTGGGGCTCAGCTCAGACACCATGGCTACAGGTCCTGCAGCTCCTTCCCCCAGACATCTATTGAACTATGAACAGTTTTGAATATTTTGATGCTATAAAACTTGGAACAAACCCCGTTAGCCCAGAAAATATTTAATTCCTGTTTATGTGGGGTGATGGGGTCAGTTTGCGGGGACCAAATGCTGTTGTAAGAGATTGCTGCTCTAGAGACTTACTCTCCTGGCCCTGGGGGAAGTAAGTAGCAGCCTAGCCTAAGAGTTTCTACCTCTCATCTGCAAATGACTTCCCAGATTTAAATGTCTAAGGTGTCCCTGTCAGGTTTATTTACCACTGGCATTCTCATAACAATTAGCTGTAGTTTGGACAGTAGAGAAGAAAACTGTTCCATTGACTTGCCATTAGTTTAGCTGCAACTGGAGGCATCAGAGGTACTTGGCAACTGATGTGCCGTTTCAGGATTATACCACAGAGGTACAGTGTGCTTTCAGCTGAGTCTGTCTTCAGTGAAACAGTAGAATGCTTAATATTTGAATGACCTTTTTCAGATTCCCACTTAAATTCATTGTGATGAATCAGAACACATACTCCTTTCAGCATTTATGATTTCAGGCTGTTAGAGGTCTGACTCCTTTTGTTGCTTTATTTACTTCTGATTCATATCATATGTTATTTCAGAATTGCAGGAAAGAAAAAATTCTTTCTCTTCTTCTAAAAGAACTTTTATATTTTAGGAGCATATTTATTTCAAGGGCTGGTGACGCATTGAGGAAAATTTGTAAAGAAACGAGCTGAAGCAGCCTTGTGCTAGGTAACCCAACCTTAATTCTATAATCTTCTCTGGAAAGAAAGATCACATTTTAAAAATTGTCTTTGTGTCTTTCACAAGGTCAAAATTTTGGAGTATCCCTTGCTTGGGACTGAATCCAGGCACTTCCAGTGCTTCAAAATCTCTCTGATCCTCAGATTGTTCAGAAAATGAGTTGGCTACCTTTGCAAATATGTTTTTGAACATATATACATATACATATATATACATATATGCATGTTCATATATACTGTGCAGTGGAAAAATCTTCATAGTTTCCTGCTAACCCTTGTGATGGACAGTTCCTGTGTCTGTAGTGACTGAATTTCAAAATCAGTGGCTGACCATAGAAAACCATATTGGTTCTGGAACTCATATTTAACCATCTTTCAGAACCTGCCAGTGACCCAGTTATTTGTGATAATGCTTCCCTAAAATGTCTGATTTAGAAGCTGGTGAGTGTGTCTGCATATCTCCTTACTACGCTTTCTGGCCTTTGCTTCCCCGCCACTCCAGGGAAACACCATGCTACAAGCATGGGTACTAATTGGGTTTGGTTTGGTTTGTTCCAAAATATTATTCATGCTATCCCTTCAGTTAGGGTCTCTTTAAAGATAAATGGGGCTTGAATTCAGGAAACAGAGCCTCAATCTACCTAGCATATTTTGGGTTTTAAATACGTTTGTCTGGTTTTTAATTATCTGGCCGTAGAAGAAATACTAAAAAAACCTCCCCAAAACACCCTTTGCACGTCAGGTAAGGGTAGTTGTCTACCTTAATGATTCATAAGTCCTTTTCATTATATAACCACATGGTTAAGCAGATGAAAGTATCCATGGCTAATTGTCCACATCTGCCATGTGCCCCGGGAACATATTTGTGTATGTACTGCTGATATTTTCCATCACTATCGTTGCTGTGAATGTCAGTGTGAATATGAAACTTGGGTATTATGTGGAACAGGAAGTGCATTAGGATGTTGATCTCCTTTGTTTGTTGTTTTGTTGCTAACTTGCTTTGACTTACTTTTGCATTTACGTTTGACATTTCTATCCATAATACCTATGAAATGAAGTTCAAAGTTTTAATACTGATAAGCAGCACTCTGATAAGCTTTGGCATTTCATTGGTAGAAACAGCATTATTAGTCTGAAGGATTTTTATTAGTTTTTTTTGTTTGTTTTTTTTTTTTTACCCAAGAAGAAAAGACAAAAGTCTGACTTCTCTGAGCAACAGAAGAAAGGTAACCTCATGTTCAAGATCATAATCTGGCTACTTAGAAGGAGAGGTTAATCTAATAATATTTGTTGTACATAAAATTTGTTTGGAGAGGATTTCTTTGTGCTTAGATTAATTACCGCATGAAGATGGGGAAACCACATCTTCCATTACTGCTTAACTTGAATTAGTAAACAAATGTGCAAGCTTAAGGTGCTTTCTTGTGAATACTGAGTTCAATAAAATAAATATGACTAAGGAAAAGTTGCGAATATAGAGAGACTGCAACTGATTTTGACTCAAATAAATAAAGTTTTGATCAGCTCCACTTGCAGCAATACCAGGTGAGACCAGATGTTTGGATATGACATAACAATTTTGAATAAATAACTTTCTGTAGCTTTATTCTGATGTTCTGGTATTGCTCACAAACTTGCTGTTGCTTACACAGCCCTATAATACTTGCTATACATATTTATGAATAAGAAGTGCATTGACACTAATCATTGTTTGTCCTGGGTGTCTAAGCAAGATAAATAATTACAAAATACAAAGAAGTCATGCATGAACTGAGTCTTTTTTTTTTAAAGAAAATAGATGTTATAGATTCTTACGCAGAAGAATATATCTTGTGGAAAAAGATTATATTTTTTGTGGAGGTAATAAAACATTCAGACGTCATTGTCAATTATTTTTAGAAGAAGATTGAATACTTTTCCTGATTATATTTTTATTTGCAGGAAAGTACAGAGGGGAGTAGAAGGCTATTATTATTAGTTACAATGTTCCTGTCTGTGAATCAATAAATAGTTCAATCATAAATAAAATTAACTAAACATTTATATTAGTTCAATGGCAACTTGGTTGTATTGGAGAAAATATAAATGTAATCAAAGTCCCTAGCTTGATTATGCAGCTAAAAGAGGCTATTCCTTTCTGTGAAAATTCCTAGGGGACATATATAGGCAATAGCTGTGAAACTTAAAAATACTGTGATTTTTATATATTTTGCTGTTTGCTGTGACCCACAAGATAAAGAATAATAACTGTTGGATAGATTTAGGTTTTAAGCTACAGAAGTGGCTTCAGATAGTAATGAATTGTTTTTCTGAAGAAAAAAATGAAGTGTTTTCGTCAAAACAGAAATTTGAAAGGATACAGAATTTCATAGGAAGGCTGGTGGTATTCAACATACTTGTTACATCTGGAAAGAAAGATGAAGTAGGAGGTGAAACATTGTCCTTAAAACAATGACACAGGTCACCATGTGTGTAATAGGTTATTATAATTCAGTAACTTGTAGATTTTTTTTATTTGATCTGTAAATTTTATACTTGTGTTCTCTTTCTTCTCTTCTGCTTATATGTACAGTTAAGATACTTTGTAACTCCAAATACCTACTTTAAGGACAGCTCTTTGTCTTATCTTTCACCTCTACATGAAGTCAACAAGAGAGAAACCCCACTTTTTCAGTAAACACCTATATCACAGCACTTTATGCTAGCAACTTGTAATGACATATTTAAATTATATCTATTATTTGGCTTTTTATTCATAGATCAAAAGGGAAAAAGCCCAAGAAATGTAATCATATCTTAAGAATTTTGCATGTTTACTACAGCATTGGCAAAACCTATTACAAAGGACCATTCTTCAGTAGGGATGCTTTATCAATTTGATAAAATTTTTTCATTATATCTTTTTTCCTCCACAAATAGATTTTGCATATTTAATAGATTTGATAGATTTATTGTGGTTAATTCATGATGTGAAACAGGAACTTTATGCATTTTCATTTTCTGCATGTTTTTCAAACAGGAGCCAGCTTAGTTTTCGTTGTCATTCCATTTCCTTCTTGAGGAACAGGATGCTTAAAAAAATACTCATTTTCCCAATAATCTACTTTAAGATTTCTCTCAATTTCTATATTATTCCCTTTCCTCTCTCCCCAAATAATGCTTGACAACTTGCTGGCAGCAAATGTTAAAGTGACTAATTATGTTGCATCCTCTGCAAATGTAGTGTGGTAAAATCCAGTCAAGAAAACTCATTTCTGGAAGAGTCCTGGCTTCAGGAACCAGGTCACTAATACACAGTGGCTGGATGGAGAAAGAGCCCTGGTCTTTGATTGATGTAATGTGAACTGCATTGAAAACATTCTCCCCAGCTTTCAGCTGAAGGCAAAGACTCTGTATGTGTGTAGTCTCCAGCAAAATGCAAGTGAATTAATCAGGAGACAGTGGAGAGAAACTTGAGGATTAATGTAATTTTGAAAGGGTCATTAAAAAAATTTCCAGCAATTCACATAGCATTAAGGAATTATCATGGTCAGAGCATTGCTGTTTCGTAAAACTGGAATACATTATTTGGCAAAAGACCTGTAGGTAAATGTATAAATTGCTCGAGTAAAAAAATAGAAAACTGTTTTAATGTTTAATATGCAATTTCTATCAAGAGAATATATTCTAAATTTTCACTGTTAAAATATTCAGAAGCACATGGAATTAGTTCTGAAGTTAAATTACCAAATCATGGTTGTTAAGAATATGCTTTCCCTGTTAGAGGTTGTGCAGTGACAAGACTATTTCAGGCAAATGTAAGACATCATATTGTGACCTTTCACCAAACAGGCACTTTTCATAATCGTAATTGCCTTGGGCTAGTGAATGCTACTATTACTCATTTTCACAATAGTTGTACCCGTATTTGAAAAGATGTGTCATATATCTTGAATGCCCAATTTGCAATAGTTTGGTATGATTACAGCTAATTAAATCAGATGGGAAAACTGTACTTAGTCATGTTAATTGCTTGAATGAAAAGATTCAGAAATTTGTAGATAAGACCTATAAAGTATTTCCCATATTCTCACTGTGAGCCCAAACTGGGAGGTTTTTGGTTTTTTTCTACAAGTCTTATACCCAGTATTGTTCACAGTTTTGGGAAATGGGGGTCTCTTGCTGATTTTTCTCCATTAAAATAAGCATTAAAATAATTTTCTTCATTAATTAAGCATTTACTTTTCATTTATTATGCAAGTTTTTTTTCAAAATATCTAAGTCAAGGATGCCTACCAGAAAAAAAAAAAAAAGTAAAAAAAATCCATCCATCCTCTCAGCTGTTGCCCCTGCTTTACAGTTAGAAAAAAACTTTTGAGTGTGCCACTATATCTTTGAAATTTTATTTCCCTTTTTGTTTTGTTCTGGGGCCTTAGACATCCACTCCTCATGAAACAACCCACTTACTTCAGAGGAGCTCCAAGCTGATGAGTTAGTTTGCTTGGTGGACCCGTCACTTACAGATAAATCAGAAGAACAGCTACAGCTGACACATTGTGAGACTGGTCTCCGATTGGACCAACCTGCCCAGAGGCAGAACTTGCTCTCTGCAAACCAGTAGGGAAGTTGAAAGCACTGCTTATGATTTTAGTGCAAGTCCTCTATGTCTGTCTAAAGAGCTGTGGTCCTGCATAAAGATCCACTTTGAAAATTTGTGGAAATTATTTCTGCTGAGGAGTTCAATGGTTGCATGTAAAATACGGACAAAACTGCTGAGCAGCAGGAAAATCTTTAGGAAAAAGTAATATATTTAAGAAGTTACCTTATGTCAGAGTAGGTTAATACTTCCATAAGCACATAATTCTTAGCAGATGGAAGGACAATGGGGGTTTTGCATATTTTAATTTCCACTTCTCAAAAACAGCAATTCTTTCTGCTTATAGACAGAAGCTATCAGACAGTCTATTTTATTTCCTTGAATGTCCTACTTTCATTAGAGGTCAGTGTTATTTGTCTACTAATTGTTTAAAATTTTAGTCATCCTAGCATTACAGAAATGTGGCATTGTAGTTTTTAACACTATCTGACCATCAACAGTTTATCAACAGTTTATCAACAGACCTTTAACAGTATCTGCAGATCTGTACAGACAACAGCTTATACAGAAGAGTACAAAAGCTTATTAATGAGGTAAAATCATTTTACTAAGTGCATCTTAAGGTGCATTTACAATAATAAAAATGCTAGCATGCATGTAAATGATCTCACAGTTTTGGATTGTTCTTAACTTCAAAGTAACTTTTTCTAACATTGATTCATAAAATGAAGGAAGTCTATTGTATGAAATAATTCTTGAGATTAAAAACATATTTTAAATGTTCCTAAGTCTGCTGCCAATGCTCAGGTATTAATAGCTTGGCTACCACTTGCAGGCAGCTTTCAGTAAGTCTGTTTTTTTCAAATAATGACAACACTTGGCAGAGAAATTGGCCCTTATTTTCTTGTAAAAAATTTAGCAGTCAACGACCTGTTTCAGAAAAGTTTGAGAGTCCAATTGTCTTGTAAGTTCATATGGCAGAACTCCAGCATGAGGTCCTTCTCTTGTGGGCAAAGCAGAAGTGGATGGGAACAAAATTCTTCACTCAAAACATCTTAACTATAGAAAATACAGCAAGATGAATCGGAAGATTAAAATTCATTAATAGAACAAAAATTATTTCTTTAAGGTTCTTTGAACACAAGTTGATTATTTTGCCATGCTTTGAGCAGGAGTTCAGGCTAGATAATCTCCAGGTTGAGGTCCTTTCCAGCCTCAACCAGCCTGTGATTCTGATATTTCACACAATAAGCGCACTCTTATAACTCTCTTTGAAATATCCACATGTTGATAAAGTATTCTGATTAATGTATGAATAAGACACAAGATATTTCTAAAATTTACAATTTTTCAGTGATACTTTCTATTCAAAAAGATTAACTGCAACCTGCTTTTAATATCTTTACAATATTTCCTTGTGCAATATGTTTTTTTTAAATCTGTCCAACTTTGTACTTGACAATTTTCTGTCATGATTTTCTAGATACTCATACTTTTTTTTTTTTTCTTTTCTTTGCACTGCATTGTTTTGTTCTCTGATGTATATGGTTTGTTTTGGTTTGAAGCATGTACCAAAGGTAAATCTACTTTCTCACCTTCCCTTTATAAAACAAGAAGGTAGACGCAAAAAAGGTGTGCATACATCAAGGAACATACATTCACTGTGAATCCTTTTGCCTTCCACATTTGCTTCCTAGCATGAGTTTTTCCCTAGGAAAATTACTATGGCATGGCTCCAGAGTTCTTCCACACCAAAAATTCTTTCAATTTCTTTCTTGTTGATTTCTGATAGCTTGAATCCACGTTGTACTTTAAAGCCAGTTTTGCTCTGAGAATGAAAATACAGTATAATGTATGTGACTTCATGTAATTTTTATTCTCTGTTTCTTATTTTTCTGTTGCTGTTGTAAGTGAAATATATTCATTTCAGATTTATCAGAAGTGAGTCTGGCTGAACAATAATTTAACTTGTAGCGTATTGATGAACATTTTTGAAATATGCATGAAGGATAAATATATACATATGGAATTGGTTTGGGACACCATCAATACTTGATAAATTCACTTCTGTCAAAATAAGTAGCAAAGCAATGATAGGGGAAAAAGCTTCAAGTACTGCAAGAATTTGAAGAATTGCACTTATACATCAAGCAGTTTAACTTCACTAGAAATGTGTGATGTTGCCGTGTTTTCCTCCACTCTTATGCAAAGTGAATTTGGAAGTAATTTGCTTTCCTTTCCCATTCTTTTTCTCTCTGAAGATATTTGATTCATAGTCCTTATGCAGAAAGTACCCTTGAGCTTTCTTTTTCTAGAGTACTTTTTCACTCTCTTTTGAACCTCCATTGTGGTAGGTTCTACATTGGCAATTTGTGATTAGTTCACTCAATGACTAATTTAAGTTAGTGCAGTACAGCCTATTAAGCTTCACACCATTCCCTGTTACATCACCTTTTATTGTGTGTTCCCTGGTGCTCAGCTCTAAACAACTATAATGAGACTTTAACTGAATTTTTATTGCACAAATAGAAAAGCTGAACAAAGGGAAAGAAAGCAGAGAGGAACCCCATAAAGATTGCATTTCTCAAACTGCTAAAAAAAAAAAAAAGGAATAGCAATCAACTTTTTTAGTTTATTTGAAAAATAGTGTCATTATTTATTTTTTAGGCACTGATCTGCACTTCAGTGTTTTTTTCCCCAGGTTTTATATTATGAATCAGGCATGAGAAGGGCCTGTGGTAGCTTTTGAAGTCCAAATGAAACCCATTTGTGATAGTAAAAACTATACCATCTTACCCGTATTTTGTAGGATACAATACAGGAGACATCTGCCATGTGTGCCACCACCAAGTGTTATAGGTAAATTAAACCTCTGTGGGAGACAATAATTTCTGGATTCTCTGTGGGAGAAGTTATATGGAAGAAAACGACAAGTATTGTAACTATACATACCTGAGGTATAACTGAGTAGGAAAGAAAATGTTAGAACCGTATTTTGACTCCTTTTACATGACACAAGTCTGCTTAGTTGTTCTAAATGCCAGATATCTGTGGGGTACAGTGGCAGCATGATTTTCAGAGACTTTGAAAATCCATCTAGGTGTCTGTCTGCTTATTTTAGTAAAACAGATCTTTAAAATACTTGTTTCTTATGCTTCAAACCTTGTGGAAGATACTAATAAAATTATTATGTAAAACAGCCATATAAAATATAAAACATCCATAAAACCACGCTTGTATTAGTGAATACCTGTTTCTATTTAAAGTACAAGAGAAAGTGGGGAGTCTAGTCTTTTTTGTTTTGTTGGCTGTACTGCTTCTTTCCAAGGTTAGTTTACTTTTTCTTGGAATATGGGCCCTCTCTGGAACGACACAGAATACCTGGTTACCTGGAATATTGAAAAGGCTCATGTACTCAACCACGTTTTTAACTTGGTCTTCACCATTCTCCAGCCACGCTGCCCAAGTCACAGAAGACAAAGGCAGGGACTGGGAGAATGAAGAACCACCTGTTGCACAAAAAGATCAGGTTAGAAATATCTCAGGAACCTGAAAGTGCACAAGTCCATGGGACCTGATGAGGAGATGCATCCTTGTGTCCTGAGGGAACAGATAGGTGTAGTGGCTAAGCCACTATCCATTGTATTTGAGAAGTAATGACCATCCAGTGAAGTTCCCCTTAATAGGAAAAGGGGAAACATAATCCTCTTTTAAAAAAGCTAAAAAAAAGGAAGACCCAGGGAACTACCAGCCAGTCAGTCTCACCTTAGCCTCACCTCAGTGCCTGGTAAGATCATGGAGCAGATTCTTCTACAAACTCTGCTAAGGCATATGGAAGATAAAAAGGTGATTGGTGACAGCTAACATGGCTTCACTAGAGGCAAATTGTGCCTGAAAAATATAGTGGCCTTTTATTCATGGGATTATGGTGTTGCTGGATAAAGGAAGAGTGACTAACATCATCTACCTGGACTTGTGCAAAGCATTTGATACCATCCTGCATGACATCCTTTTCTCTAAACTGGAGAAACATGGATTTGATGGATGGATTGTTCAATGGATAAAAAATTAGCTGTATGTCTGCACTCAGTGAGTTGCAGTCAACGGCGTGGTGTCCAAGTGGAGACCAGTGATGAATGGTGTTCCTCAGGGGTAGGTATTGGGATCAGCACTATTTAACATCTCTGCCAGTGACACAGACAGTGGGATGGAGTGCACCCTCAGTAAGTGCTGAGGGGTGATGCTGTCGACACCAAGCTGTGTTGTATGGTCAGCATGCTGGAATTGTGTGAAATTCAGGAAGTTCAACAAGGTCAAGTGCAAAGTCCTGCACCTGGATTAGGGCAATCCCAAACTCAAGTACAGGCTGGGCAGAGAATGGATTGAGAGCAGCCCTGCCGAGAAGGACTTGGGGATTTTGGTTGACAAGAAGCTCAGTATGACCCAGAATATGTGCTCACAGCCCAGAAGCCAACCATGTCCTGGATTGTATCAGAAGAGTCATGACCAGCAGATCAAGGGATATAGTTCTCCTCCTCTTCTCCACTCATGAAACCTCATCTGGAATTCTGCATCCAGCTCTGGGGTCGTCAGCACAGGAAGGACATGGACTTCTTGTAGCGAGTCCAGAGGAAGCCACCAAGATGATTAAAGGGATGGAGCACTTCTCCTATGAGGAAAGGCTCAGAGAGCTGGGGTTGTTCATCCAGGAGAAGAGAAGATTCCAAGGAGACCTTTTAGCAGCCTTACAGTACCTGAAGGGGGGCTAGAAAAAATCTGGAGATGGACTTTTTACAGGGTCATGAAGTGATAGGACAAGACAAAATGGCATTAACCTAAAAGGGGGGAGGTTTATATCAGATATAACGAAGAAATTCTTCACTGTGAGGGTGGTGAGACACTGGAACAGGTTGCACAGAGAAGCTCATTCCTGGAGGTGTTCAAGGCCAGGTTGAATGGAGCTCTGAGCAATCTGGTCTAGTGAAAGGTGTGCCTGCCTGTGTTGAAAGGGTGTTGGAACTAGGTGATCTTTAAGGTTTCTTCCAACCCAATGTGATTCTATGAATGTAATGTAGAAGCAGAAGGTATCACTTGTTTTTCATTTGACTCAGAAGATCTTTTTCTCTCCAATATAGAAGCTTCCTGTACTGCCCGTGGAGGCATTGTGTCCCAATGTTTACTGCCTAAATATTATTTGTAACATAGGGCCTATTTTTATTACTGAGAATTTAAGAGTATTAAACAGAGATATCAGTCTTTTGGGCAGACTATTCCTAGCTGTGCACTACATAGCAAAGTCATGGCTATTACTGCTGGATAATAATTTCTATTTGCCTTCTTTCTCTGCTTAAAAGACCCAGAGCCATGTAATGTAATAGCTGCTACACTCAGCTGTTTGTGGAATGAAAATGTATTCCTTGATGTCAAAATGGAACACAAGGATGAAATATTTCCAAGGGACAATCTCCCAGTCAATATAAGAATGAGTACTTTCTCATGAAAACAAATTTTTCCTATTCTTGCTATAATTTTTATTTGTCATCTGTACAAATTTCTACATTTCTGATTTGATCTTTTTCTTTCTTTATTACCCAGTAAAAACAACTTCATTTCTTATAAGAGTGTTACAGATCTACACTTTTAGGTTCCATGCAGAGGGGTTTTTTCTTATCTTGGTGTTGAAGTGACAGCTATTTTTCTCATTTCTGCAGTGTGGCATGTAATGCACTTTGAACATACAGAGAAAAGTCAGATACATAAACAGAATCAAATAGTACTCGTATGCAAAATAGCTTATGCTGCTATTTTCTACACAGACTCTGCATTACAGATTTCTTTGGGAAAGAGTCTAACTTGCTGGAAAATTGAGTTTTCAGCCAAAGAAAACTTTTCAGGGAAGTCACTTTCTTTCCAGGGATCCATATTCCTGCTCCTGGATTTACACAAGCATTATGGTACCAAGTGGGATTTACAAAAGCCTAGGAAATAAAAAAAAGGGAATCCATAACAAGTCATGAGTTTTTGAGAACCGACATGACACTCAGGCTACTATGTATCTACCCCATTTTTGGAAAATGGATTAAGGCTCCTGAATCCCTTATGATATGC
Organism: Platyrinchus mystaceus; assembly: GCA_035041135.1. Lineage (NCBI taxonomy): Eukaryota > Metazoa > Chordata > Aves > Passeriformes > Tyrannidae > Platyrinchus > Platyrinchus mystaceus. Next base: position 106,320,306 of record JAWWLV010000001.1, read on the forward strand.
TATAGACAAGTGTTGTGCAGCAGCACGTAGCTCAAACACTAGAAGCAGCACAGATCTGTAAGCAGTGCACTCTTCCCTTGCTCACCAGCACACTGTACTGAACTTCTGACGCAGTCTTTTAGCCCAGACACCTCAGTGTCCTAAAATGTCCTTTCTAATAGGTATCATACATCTCTGGGGACCCCTGGTGGTCTAGTGGTTAAGATGCAGCGCTCTCACTGCCGAGGACGCAGGTTCGATTCCCGATCCTGCTTCAGGGACAATCCCCCGGGTAGATGGAGCTCGT
>JAWWLV010000001.1:106353129-106369984 GCA_035041135.1 Platyrinchus mystaceus
ACACCCCCCACCCCCCGGGGGGGGGGGGGGGGGGGTGAGGCAGGCTGCACTGGGGACCCTGGTGGGCTGTATCTGGCCCGTGGGCCGTAGTTTGAGGACCCCTGCTTTATGGGTTCCTGTCCATGTCTGTAGGTAGAACAGCTATCAGATATTTTGTCCATATTCTGTATTTTCTATGGTCTTTCTTAATTTTCATAGGATGAGGAATGAGTTCATAAAACATGATCTAAGGATAAAAAAAAGGCGGGGAGGACACCAACTTTATTGATCCACACTATATGAAAGATGTTGTGTTCTTCTTTAGGCAGAATAAAAATCTGAGTCAAAAGGAGATAGAAAACTCACTTTTCTTGCTGGTTCTGGGAAAACTTGACGTGAAGCTGTAATTGCACATGCAGCATGCAAAGACATTAGAGATACTGTGGGCATGCTGCCTCCCCATGGAAAAATAAGTTACTATTCACTTTTGGCATCAGCATTTGAAATAGTGTTTCCCCAGATGCAATGTCAAAATTCCTTCCTTATGGAAGAAAAGTTTAGGGGGTTTTCAAGTTCCTGTGTCCCAAATTATGGCAATATAAATTACTTTTTTACACCTGTTAGTGCAGCAAAGGTAACTCTTTCATATTAGATTCTTGGTTTTAATGTTAAATAATACCCTAGAGTCTTCCAGCTTTCAAGAATTCCTTGCAGATCTGCCTTAATCTGATTGTTTCTCTTGCTTAGCTTAGGCTGCAATCCATATGGGCAAACATGTCTAACCTCTTCAATGTACTGTCTCCCCAGTTCAATCATCACACACAGCATGACAATGCCTACATCTGTGCACGCTGCAGTAAGGGAGGCACTTTCTTAAACCACTCCAGCTCTATCCATGAAAGCCTACCTGCTGATATTCTCATTGAATCGCATGTCAATGTTTCTCTTATACCAGCATCTGCTCCATCACATCTACCTGCTTTGTAAAGGACCAAACGATCTGTATTAGTGTCCTGGGAGAGATAAATCCAATACATCCATGAGTAATAGTTCTGGGAACTGCCTGTCATTCTAAAAGGGTCAACAAATCAGAATTCAGTAGTTAAGACTATAAAAACGTATTCCTATTTTTATAGAGGAGATATGCTTTCAAAGTCTTAATCTGGTAATGTAAATTAATAGAATCAACAATTGCATTGTGGTCCATTTTTCCTTCAAAAGTATTTCATGTTTCTGCCTACACCCCCTTTGCATCTCTTAGTATTTCTGTAAGGTAAGTAACTATTGACTTTCTTGAATAGTTTGCTCTCTATACAAGCTGCTTAATAACAGTGAGGGGGTGGATGCTTCCACCATATTGTTCATACTGTATTTTGTCATCATCCTGAAGAGTTTTCTTTTCCTATTTCCTCTCCTATTACTTTGACTATAGGGCTGCTTCTGAAGCTGGTCTTTTATTATTTGTTTTATGGTTTATCTCAAAAAGCTGTTAAACTAGTGACAAGCAATCTCTCAACAGGGTGGTAGTATGGTATTTTAAATTTGAATTAGCTGAAAGACTCCAGACTTGCTCATTCCTAAAGTGAGTTTGTGATCCAATCAGCTTGCATCTCATGCTCTACCATGCAGGCCAGCCTTGTCCTGTGCCTCTTTGCTTTCCTTATATCTAGAGCAATAACCCTGTCATTCCTACCCTACCAGGAGCTGGGATCAAAGAAGCTAGATTTGTTCTTTCCCTGTTGCTTCAATAAAGCTGCTCCTCAGCAAAATCTTGGTGCTGTTACACAAAGGAAGAGATTTTGGGTCCTTAGATGATTTGGGTAGACTGCAATAACCCGAACAAGGGGCAGGGAAGGAGAGAAGCCCAATGCCATCTTAGATTATGACAGAATTTTACCCCTGGGGGATCTTTTGCTCTTAAAGACATTAAGGATGAGACAGACATGGCCTTGAAAACAGTACATACTCATTTCCTGACCTACTTTTGTGCAGGAAGTTCAATAATAAATAGTGTTGATATCATCAGTGGTGGTGGTAGTGGGTGTTTGAGAGGGTATTTAAGTCATGAAACATCTCAGTGGTAGCAGCCTATGACTACCTTGAGCACACCTAAATTATAGACATGTGCTCGTACCTTAGTGACCATACCCTTAGACTGTCCATAAACAAGTGAAAAAAGGATTTAAAAATGATCGATTGGCTCCTGTGAGGCTTTTGTGGTTGTTGTACACACCAGGCCTGTACTGACCTGCATCAGGCCCTAGGTTTGGAGGCTCCTGCCTTCAGGAAACTGGAACTTTGTGATTTACAAGCAACTCACCAAAACCCCAAAAGGCAGATCTCACATTTCTAGGTTATACTTTGGCTGCCTTTTTGGCTGCCTTTTTTTTTTTTTTTTTTTTTTTTTTTTTTTTTTTTTTTTTTTTTTTTTTCCCAGAGTCCTGAATTCCAGCTCAGGAAAAGCTGCTTTTAAGGTGTCCCTTTTGGGAAAACTGTCTAAAAGCCATGCATTTTTCAGGTCCAGGAGGCAAAAAAAGTCTCCTCAGCTAGCCCAGGGGAGAGGCATGGTGCTCAGCCTTATCTTGTTGTGTAAGATGCACAAAGGTGCTTCTGAGGACTGTGTCTTCAGTAATCCATAGTCTTTGGTCACTGAAAAGACATTGTGGTTACTGGCCTGTGAAATCATGGGGTGAACAGGAAACAGTAGATGTCAGGTGATACAATTGTGATATTGTTAAAGGCCAAATGGGACAAGAGTCAGCACCAAGTATGGGTGGGAACACCTCCGTCTGCCTGTCAGCAGGGACTGTTATGAGTTTTTCCTGTTCAGGATAACTCCAAGAAAATAAAAAACTAAATCAAAAGTATTAGCAGGTTGACAAAACAGAGAGCTTGTATTTTGTACATACTAATGCCCAAATTAAAAAAAAAAAATACACACTTGAAAATCTATTCCCATAAGAAGACAGTCAGGTTTCTCACTGGGCTGTTGATCATTTGGGCTCTTTTTTCTATTAATTTTGTTATGATGAGGTAAAATACCTGCTCCCTCCCCCCTGCCCCCAATTGTAAGGCTCTTAATTTCCTGCTGCCAGACTAACCTCCAGTGTCTTCAAATTAAACTCAGGTGGGATTTTGTTTTTCAGAAGCTCTGTCTCATCCCTGAAACCAGTACTGAGCTGTATTGTAACAGAATCCAATTTGTGAGAGTGTAGTTCTCTGTCCTCATGTTATTTGCGTTTTTTGGTTTATCTCTCTACTGAGACACACTGAGGCATTTCATTTGCAGCTTTTTTGGGGATAAGAGATACCTCTTTTATTTTTTTTTTATTTTACCTCACACATTTCTTAAGAGGTAAATATTTAAATTATATATTTATATTGCTATTTATTGTGACATTGTATGTTTGGCAGATATGTCATATTTTTGCTGTTATTCAGACCAGTTGAAAAAAAAAAAAAGTACTTCAAAACTTGTTCCCCGTGTTCCCATTTGCATAACCTTGTTGTGTGTCTCTTGCCTATGCTGTGATAGCTTGTCTTTGAAAGGCAGTACTAGCAGGGCTCTTGTGTGTATTTGTTAGCTTACAATTCACTTGCTATGGACTTACAGTTGCAGTACTGGCTGATATTGCCACAGGTGCTGGCAGGTTGCTATTTTGAACATTCACAGAGGTAAAATTACTGGTTTTGTAAGCAAGAAACATAATGATGGCAAGAAGAAAATCACCTAGAACTTTTAAGAAAGTTATAGAATTATTGACTTCAAATTACCTACAACTATGCTCCACATTCTTCCACTGTAGTTATATTTTTGGGAATTCACTATAGAACCAGATCAATGTTTGAAGATCAATGAAATAGATACGCTATATATTGTAACTACACACCATCATTTTATATAAGGGTTATTCTGTGTTTCATTACATTCTATAAAATATAATTTTAAAAAATTTAAATAACAACAAACCCACCACAATTTAACCAATATCAAGTACCATGTACTTCTCAAAATCTATTTGATTTTAAAGCTGGTAAAACACAATAAAAAGGAATGGAGGGGGCCATAACAATAAGTTTTACTTCAAATCAAAGATGTCACAGAATACATTGTCTAAGTGAAGAACAAGAAAATACAGTTTTTTCTGGGTAACTGCTTGTGTCTAATTTCTGTGTGTTAAAGAGTCTTTTAAAACACCAGAGAAAACTCCTGTCCACATACAGTCCTTATGTATTTGCTGGCAACACCAGTGTAACTAAAAGTCAGAGGGAAGAAAAGAAGAGGGATGTGAGGTTTTTTCATGGGTCATTGAGTTAATTTTTCAGTGGAACAACAGGTTAGATAAACAACAACAAACCCATTGAAAACAGAGTCTACCTAAAGTTAACAGAAAGCCACCATTGGCTAAACAGGTTAAATTTTCTACTTTGTCTGTATAATTGCAATTAAAGATTAATTAGATTTAATTGCTGCCTAAGCAGGTGTAATAACACATATCAGAAGCATGAATTCAAAATGTAGCTCTCAGATACATTTGCTAAGTTTGTGAGGTTTATTTTCCTGAGGGGTCTTCTTTTCTTGTAAGTTCTTCTCATGCTCTTAATGTATGAAGATAATTGAAAAAAATAGTATGAAGTTAGAATGTGACATTAATAAATCTTTCCCTACTCAAGAGAGTAGATTTTGAAACAAAGTGAGCAATACCTATTTTTTTTACAGAATAATTGAAAGTGGTTTCTTTCATTCTTAGATCATAAATCTGTGATTTATTGTTATTTACTTAGACATGCAACCATGAGAAAGGCATAGCTATATTATGTTATATTATATCACTAATAGAAAGGATGAGTTTCAGTTGTCCAATGTTTAGACATAGGCAAAATACTTTTGCGTAACTACTTTTTGTGGCCAATTGCCTTCATAGACAGTTTGCTTTGTTTTTGAGACTGAAGTACTATCTATTGGGTAATAGAAACAGAATTTTCAAAGTTCAGGTGGCTCTTGTTGAGTGAACTGTTATACAGTTACTTAAGTATTAATATAATACTTCTATATATGAATCTTTTATACAATGAGTTATTCGAGTGCAGACAGAAATGTGAAAACCTGGGCAGATTGTGTGATCTTTTAATTCTATTTAAGAAATTTGACACTACCAGTAAGAGGCAGAACAATTTCTGAAACATGCAAGTGTTTTTGTGCATGTGTTCACATTGTAGCTATAGCCTTCATAATATTTATGACTGTATCTCCACTGGTAAAAGCAAACCTTTTACCATGTACCCAAGCAAACATCGCAGCAGAATTTAGGTATTCCACCTCAGTATTAGTGCTGTAGGTCACAAGACTCAGCAGATGACAATCTCCTTAAGCAGCAAAGCTTAAGTAAAGACAACTTATAGGTTGAATTCCACTGTTCTTCACACAATGATGTTGATTTCAATGCAGAGATTCTGGCTTCATATGAATACCCTACCTCTTTCAAGATACAGACCTGGAAGATATAAATGAAAGTGTATGTTAAAATCCGACTGGTGTTTATTCTGATCCAGAGTTATCAGAGCTGAATAGCAATGAAACAAGATTAATGTCTGCTTGAATCTTTGTGCTGCACTGCCTCTGCATTTCAGAAAACATGAGATCAATGAATAGGTCTACCTGAACATCTGGGAATGCTTAAGAATTTTTTTCCTCTCAACAACAAAAAGGACAGTGGAAAATATTTCAATCATCACCCTTATTCTGTTTCATGCAAGGGGATTGGAAAGAGTTGATAAACTGCACTATTCAAGTCTGAAATAGATTTTATGAGAGTATATTTGATATACTATCAAGAAATTATTTGTTTGCTCTCAGAGAGGAAGAGTAAGAATGGCTTGTACTCTGGAAGTCAATGATGAAACTAGAAGAGATATACAGAGAACAAGTTTGCAACACCATTCTTTGCTTTGTTGTCCTTTTCTCAGTTCCAGGCTAGATGATGTCTCAGAATCATGGAACCATTTAAGTTGGAAAAGACCTTTAGGATCATTGAGTCCAACTGTGACATCAGCACTGCCAAGTTCACCACTAAACCATGTCCCTAAGTGCCACGTCCATGGGACTTCAAATACCTCTCGGGATGGTGACACTATCACTTCCCTGGGCAGCCTGTTACATTGCTTGGCAATTCACCTTTCTGTGAGGAAGTTTTTTCTTAATGTCCAAACTAAACTTCACCTGCTGCAACTTGAGGCCTCCTGTCACTTGCTACTTGGGAGAAGAGATCAACTCTCACTTTGCTACAATTTCCTTTCAAGTAGGTGTAAAGAGACATAAGATCCCTCTTGAGCCTCCTTTTCTCCAGGATAAACACTTGTAACTCATTCAGCTGCTCCTCTTCAGACTTGTGTTCCTTACCATTCACCAGCTCCATTGCCCTTCCCTAGAAAAAGCTCCAGCACCTCAGTGTCTTTCTTGTAGTGAGGGACCCAGAACTGGGCATAGGATTTGAGGTGCAGCCTCAGCACAGGGGGTCAATCACTGCCTTGATCCTGCTGGACACGCTATTTCTGATACAAGCCAGGATGCCATTGACCTTCTTGGCCACCTGGGCACACTACTGGCTCATGTTCAGCTATCTATTGACCAGCCCTCCCAGGTCCTGTTTTGCCAATCAGCTTTCCAGCCACTCTTCCCCAAATCTGGAAAACTGCTTGAGTCTGTGATCCAAGTGCAGGACTTGGCCTTGTTGAACCTCATACAATTGGCTCTGGTCCATTGATCCAGCCTGTTCCTACCCTCCAAAGATCCACACTCCTGCCCAACTTGGTGTTGTCTGCAAAATGAGTGGGGGTGCCCTCAATCCCCTTGTCCATGTCATTGATAAAGATATTAGACAGAACTGGCCCCAAGACTGAGCCCTGTGGAACAGCACCAGTGACCAGACATGAGCTGGATGTAGCTCCATTCCTCACCACTCTCTGGGCCTGGATGTCCAGACAGTTTTTACCCAGCAAAATATGCAACCTGATAACATAGTTTAGCTTTCAAATTTCATTATATTTATTAATTAAGGCCTGAAATTTTCTTTCATGGAACTTTGGTTTATAAATGTCAGTGCTCAATGGAAGTATTTATTCTTAACTTATATAGACCAGATAATGAGATATTTTTACCACTGAGAACGTGCAGCATTTTAGCGTCTGATAAATACTGTACTACAAAGTGGGTTTTTTTGTTTGTTTGGTTGGTTGGTTGGTTTGTTTTGTTGTTTTGGTTTGGTTTTTGTTTGTTTGTTTTGGGTGGGGGTTTTTTGTTTTTTTTTATATTTGAGGTCAAACTCATTGTTTAGCAGTTAAATAATTATTCATGGAACATAAGCTTTGTGTAATGAGTTTTATTGGACACCGCAGGATTATCTCTTTTTTTAACAGTTCAGAAAAAAAGCCAGAAACATCATCATAGCAGACGAAATAGCCCACAAGTCCAGGCTGCCTATCAACCTTCTTTTCATAATGTACAGATTCATGTCACAGATTAGTGTCTGGTCCTTAGGAAAGATGACAAAGCACAGATTATTCTTGGTCAGTAACTGCATTGTTATAGGAAAAGCCTAAAGCTCTTTTACACAGTACTTTGTATATGGCATTTTCAACCATCCCTCTCACCCACGGGTGTGCAGTGGGCTGTTTTTTCTTCAAAGTTTGGAAAGATTTTGGATATCTGTTCTTCCCTCCTCTGTGCAGCTCTTGAGGTGCTTCATCTCCCTTGTGAGCCAAAAACTTTCCAAAGTTTCCAAAGTGATAAACTCCAGTTTATCGCTCTCTGCACAGGGCTCACGAATAAGGGCTACATTCACCAAACAGGCTGTGTGGACACCGTCTCCTTCTTCAGCTGGCCTGCTGAAGGAGCAATTAAGCAAAGTGCCAATGGGAAATTAAACCTATGAAACCGTAGACTGAAATCTGGCCCTGGATGTTGGAGTCGGGGAAAAAAAGCAGTGTTGCAGTCAATGTAAAGAGAATGACACCCTCTAACAGTGGAGTGTAGCTGCCCATTGGTAAGCCTTACAGCAAGGTTTAACATCCCCTTATAGCAGAAGAGCCTAACTCAAGATAAATTCACTTCTCTTAGAAGCTCTCTCTCCAGCCTTGTACTGTGAAAGGGAGATAAGGAGCAGAGGATGGAAAAGGGTGGAAAATGAGGCACATGTAAGAATCCAGTGAGCATCTTTTATCAAGAATGATTGATGTCAGCTTTGAAATGCTAGAAAAGGTGATAGAAGTAGTCTAGTGTGTAAAAATACAGAATAAAGCTTAAAGTGATCCACCTTTCTTAGTAGGATTCTGTGGGTGGGGTTGACAAACTCTCAGTTTAGCATCAGGAACAAATTCACACAAATTGCACCTTTGAACTCATATGATTTCTGCAGATTCACCTACAAATTTCAATGTATACATTTCATACATTTCTCCTATCAATATTGATGCAAGGTGGTGTATGTAATTGACTTAACTACTCCAAATATAAGAAGAAACTGTTCTCATTTGAAACATGCACAACCTAAGCTCATGTTTACAGGACCTTCATTTGCATAGCAAGGCAGTAACAGACTCCTTCAGGCTCTTAAATATTCAAATTTGCTATTTTAAAGAATTCAGGGATTCCAGCTTTATTATTATTAGAATAGTCACAGTAACAAAACGTGTTTTTCCTTTCATAATACAAATTTCCCTAACTAAAATTGTAAAATCTTCAATTCTATAAAAGTTTTCTGACTAAAAGTTTCAATAAAGAAAAAAGGAGAAAGTACTTCTTAACATCCATGACCCTCTGGAGTACAATAACAATTCCACTGTTTTAAGATACAAGTGGAGCTAGATGCAAAAAGCACAGAAAACTTTTATGTTCCCTCAGTTAGTCAGAGTACTATAGGGTGAGTTAATGGATTATGTTTTTGTTTTCACAAACATCACGGCATTTCCAAGAAAAGCAAGCAAAATTGGAAGTAAGTTAAACATTTAGGTTGGTGAGGGTTTTTAAATATTAGCAGTATCATGAATGCCTAGTATTAACCATATGTAGTCTTTGCTTTATATTAGAACTCATTTAAGTCAAAATATAAGTGCCAATGTAAATAAGGATTTCAGTGGCAGTGATAATAATAAATTAAACATTCCTTTAAGTTTTGCTCCATGTTTTCTAAGTCAATTCTATTGATATTTCTACCAAATATGTACTTTGTAATTATACTAAATTACCTACTCAATATTTGAAAAAGTATACACATTAACTTTGTGCTGTTGAGCAGGCATCTTTATGCTCCCACACAAATAGTCAGCCAACAAAAAACTGCGAAAACTCTGTACCCTCATAAACTCTACACTTTCACATGCTGTCTTTGGTTGTGTTTCTGTGTGCATACACATTTAAATCTGAAAGTTGTATTGCTCGATAGAGTTTGTTTGGTGGTTTGTGTTTTTTTTAAAGAGCAGAACTGGTTAAACATTCTAAGCAGTCTAATTACTTATGTGTCACCTTTATAGGTTAATGTAGTTACTTTCTTTACAACTCTGCACATATTCACCTCATCCTCTCTCCATAAGCCTCTACAGCTTCATCTAACCTGGTCTTCACTTATTGTTGGCTTCATGGCAACACCTGCTATTGTAGCACAATGCTTAGGAGTCAAAGCATCTTCTGCTCTGCTTCCAACATCTGGATGGTCTTTCACTGGGTAATATTCTCAGGTTGCCCAAATTTTCTTCCATTCCCCTTGAAGTGACCTCTGAGAAGTCAAAATAACATTTTCCAGTTTGTCAAAGTCAGTAGCTTGAGGAAATAAATGAAAAAGGGTGAAAGACAGAAACAGGTACAAAGTGTATTAGTGTTCTGAAAAGGAAAACTAAACTCTTTTTCAGCTGTCAAGTAGGACATACACTATATTCTATGGAAACCCCTCTTACTTTTTGGCACATGGTTCCTCTCCTACATTTGTATCCAACCAGTAAGCCCATAGGGAGTTAAGGAAGCACCTTATTAAGTGGTAATGATTCACCTGAAGTGATCCATCTTCCTACCTTTAAGTCAAACCCTGCACCTCTCTGACAAGTGATGACAATTACATTGTTATTACATGCCATCGGAGAGGGGAAATAATATATATATGATTTTGATTGAGTACTGGTATTAGGTACTAGTCAGCTATTTTGCAAGGCAAATCAAATACCAAATACAAAGCCTGGACATTAGATAGTCAGGACTTTTATGACATATCTAGAAGGTCTTTTCAGAATAACCATAATGCCACCTCCTCCACCCTCTAAATGGAGGCCAACATTGCTTACTTGAATGTCAGCTTAGCCAGAAATGCAGCCACCCTTGGCAGAGTGAGTGAGTAAGCTAATATACCTTGACTTTCAATTCAGAGTAGGTTTTCATCTGGCTGGTGGAGGCTATGAGCAAAGCAAGTCTACATCTGCCTGGATATGTAAAAGAGTACAGAAAATGGTGGTACTGATATGAGATGGAGCTGTTATTTCTAGACTCTGGAGTAGGATAGGATATGCCAGGCACAAGATTCTCTGTTTTCTCACTTGCAACCTGATAATTTTGTGCTGCCCTTTAAATCCATATTATTACTTCTTTCCTTTTGATTTCTTTTGCAAGTCTTATTCTCCATGCTCTTCTAAGGTTAGGTGTCCCCATCTAGACTTGCAGGCTAATCCACATTTGCCCTACTTCAGACCTTCTGTGAGCCATATGCTACACTTCCACGGTGCAAATTATCGAGGAATTTTTTGCATTCTTTTGTGGTGTCCTTGCTGCTAGAAAGAGCTTTCACAAAGCTATGTTAATATTATCCTTCAAAATCCTCCTTAAAAGTCTCCTTTATTATGATGCTATGATGAAATTTGGAAAATAGATTGCTAGTAAGTGAAAACTGCTGGTTGTAATTCCATCACATCATTTTCCCTTGCATTCTTCCATAGGCCTATGACAATCTGTTGCCTCTTATCTGAAACATGTATTACAGACTTAAGATCACATCTGTGAGTGTTGTAGTCTGCCATGATAATAGTCTGCTACATGGCTGAGATTCATAGATATTATGGTAATGTCAATTGTCATCATTTCTCAGAGCCCAGAGATAATGATTTTTTCCCTTGCACTTACAGCTAAAATCTAGAAAGTATAAAATGATAATACTGTTTTATATAATGTTTTATGGTTTCATCATTTAAGGTGAAAAGCTGTTTATAACATTTTTGAAAAGACAGCAGTGAGGAAATATCATGCCTCATCACAGTTGTTTCATTCTGAAATGTCCTGTGTAATGTGGGGGGTAGTTTCCTATTTCTGCTTTTAAAAAAAAATGCCCAACATGTGTATTTTTATTCATAGAGAGTATGAATACTTTAAAGATATATGAGGACAGAGACTGAATCAAACAGAAGCATGAAGATATATTTATATCTACATGCAAACCTAGAGTACCAGAGGTGGCTAGAATGCCATCCTTCCAAGTGAAAAAAAGAAAAAAAGAAATAAATTTAAAAAAAAATTAAAAGCTTCTGTTCTGATAAGGAAGTCTTTCATCACTAAATTTTGCAGTGGTTCTGTCATCTGATGAAAGATATCTTTTTTAAAGTGTTTGCTCTGTGACAAAATGAGGAAAATAATTTACAATCTTGGTTTCAGTGTTGTGAGAAAGCACTAATGTCCAAAAAGAGCTTTAAGAGCCTCAGGCAGAATATCCCAAAATCACAGGCAGTCAACCTTTTTAAAATACATATCTTAACAATAAATTATTTTAATAATTGCAAAAATATTGTTTTCTTTTTTATTTTATTATATTTTTCATGGCTATATAAATTGATTATAAGTACATATACTATATTCCAGAATGAACAAATTTTGTAACCCATCAGTAAGGAAACGTTTCCGTGTGTTTTAGAAAGTTCTCAATTTAAAATGATGTACAGAAAAGCCTGCAGCTATGTGCTTTTACACAGCGTATAGAAATCTAAGTTATGTATACAAAATCTTGGGAGGTATGAATTGTGTAGAGGAATTGGGTTTGCTTCTGTTTGTATTTCGGTAAGGTTTTCTAAAATTTGCCAGCAGAGTTCAATGAATATTGAGTACAGAAAAAGGCATGAACATGTTAAAACATTTTGTTAAAACAAAGGAACAAGGCATGAATACGTTAAAACACATTAAATACTTTTATATGTATTTTTCTTGTTATCTGCAAACTTTTCGTCATAGGCTTTGTTCATTTTCTTTCAAATATTTATTACAAAAAAGATGCTCTAATGTTTATGCACAGATAACTAATGTGAATGTTCAGGATGAAATATTTGTAAAATCTGTTTATATTTTGCTATCGGTTCATGCTTATAAATGTTTGCAATCAAATCAGCAATTCTGACTTTTCACTATTAATTCTAAACCAGAGAGATGTTAGAAGCTGCTAAAAGATAAAATCTACAAGAGAAATGATAGCTTAGAATGTCAAGTCCTATCGGTGTTGGTGAGTGCTTTCCCTGTGCCAGGGAGGTGTTTGGCCCCACAAGGAGCAAAGGCTGGGATCTATAAATGTCCTGGAGGGCATTAGGGAATGTGCTCTCTCCAGCTTCAGGATACTTCTTATACTCATTCTTCACACAGGGTGTTCAGCACATTTCTCACAGTGAAGAAGCCTCCACTTTCAGATAAATATAATAACCAGTTTTATTTACTGCTTAAACACTTGGGGGTTTTTGGAGCTAATAGTTGAAAAACAGCATATCAATTAGCATCTCTGATCAGGAAGAGGAACATAAACACATTGACTCAGATAATCAGCAAGATCTAAAGCAAATGAAATAAGCAGTAAGAGAATCAGACATTTGAGAAAACTCATAAACTGAAATCAAGTTTAATCAAAATGTGTAGGTTAGAACAATGGACATATCTGTGAAAGTTAATGCTGCATAACTGAAAAGGAATGGGAAATATTTATGAAATAAAATATCCATAATTACTTTAATTAAATGATAATTGGAATTTAAGAGAAGTTGAATTTTAGAAAATAAGATGTCAATCTTATGCTTCAGTCATCAAACCATTCATTCATTCATTCAAAAAAAAAAGATACAAAATAGATATATGACCAAAGATTTCTTACATAACTAATGTTTTGATAGTCTTTCCCTGAAGTAATTGGAGCAGGTTAGTGCTTACTAACCACTAATGAAATTTTTATATTTTTGGTTCAGAAAAACAACTGTGCATTTCTGAAACATATCCAAAAGACTAAAGAAAACACTTCCAAACTTTTATTCTTTTGAAAGATAGGTCAATCTCATGATAACCACAGTATCCATGTTTACATTCCTGTTGTAACCATCATCCAGAATGCAAGGCTTCCTGCATAAGAAAAAGTATTAGGGATTTATCATAAAACTATAGCATCCTCTGAAGAAAAACAGTTAGAGGAAAATTCATTTTCTTGCCTAATCCTAAATCATAAATTCCTTTAATTTCCCTATTCTTGCCTTTCAGGGAAATGAGAAAATTGCTTTTCACCTTTGTCATTGAGCATCTTCTGAGATAGATACTCCTGATTCTTTAGGATTTAGAAAGCGTTTCTTAGTGTTCATGATTATTCTCAAAGCCAGAATCATAACTTTAAGGAAGTTAAGTCTGAAGCCTATAAAACCTCCACCTCAGAATCCTCAGGCCAGGTGCTCAGCTCTACAATGTGGTTTTTAGGTCTCTTCCTGGGGTAAAATAAGGAATATTTGTATACAGTTTGAACCTCCGGCACCTAATCTCTCCAGAAGTGACTGTTATTGTATGTGAAGGAAAATTTTATTTATTTGCTTCTGTGCAGTACTCGTGTCAAATAAAAATATCCAACTGAACAGAAGCAGAGAACTACTTGTTACAACACTTTCTCCTTCAATATATAAACTCCGTGCTTCTTCAAAGAAAAAAAAAATTCCTTTAAAATGAAAAGCCATTACTTAGTCAGACTGGAAGAAAATAGCTTATCAATTATGCAAGTCCAAGAGATTTACCAAAGCCAAAAGCACTCTCAGGTAACTTTCTTTGAAGTGATTAACAATCCTCTTTCCACTTCCCCCTCCGCACGCAATCCCTGTGATATTACAGACTGTAGCCCTACACTGTGAAATACAGTGTTTTGATAGTAACACCAAGCATTTTTTTTTTCAACATCTGACTGTTATCAGCCATTGATAACATATTTTCTGTCTTCCTCACTGCTGACAGGTAGAACTGGTCCTTGGTTCCCCAGAGATGGGTTGGGAGCTGGGATTAATTCTTTACTCAGGTGTCTTATTTTTAAAGCAGCAAGTGGAACTCCTTTAGCAGCAGTTGCCCACAAAGGAGATCTGATTTAATATGAGAAAAAGAAATCACTGCAAAATTAATGAAGGATAGTTGTTAAACTTAAGAATGCCTTGTGTAGAACAACATGTAGAATAACTAGAGCAGCATCCAAGCTTTCTTTGCACCCCTGATGATCAGAAAGTTATCCTTATTTCATAAAGTTTAGATGTTAAGGTTGTGCACTGGGCCCTTTGTCATCTGTGGAAACACAGCCAGTGCCATTGATGGTCTGATTTGAGCCACACAAGTCTTGACAGAATATGAACAGTTCATGAGACTCATTAACTCATTCCCTACCAATGTTACATGGCAGTTTTATGTTCTTATAGATTACATGATGTGGTGGACAAAGAGATACCCTTTGGAATTGAATTTAAGGCAATTATTTTAGAAGATGTGTCCCTTTTTCTTTTTTTTTTTTCCCCCACTGTGGTATCGTTAACACCTCATATGACGCAAAAGCCACTTTATAAGGATGTAGCATGAAGTAGGTAGGATATTCTTATTCTTCAAGGAATGGTTAAAATAAGGATTTATATAATATTTTCATAGAGGTTTTTTATTATGGATTTTTATCTGGTTTTGTAATATTTTAATTAATAGTGAAGAAAGAAATTTTTAAATTGAATTCTCAGATAAACATATTTGTACAAATTAAACCAGTGTTTATTAGCATACATTCATTTTCAGATATTTTTCTTTTTATTTCTGTAAGAAAAAAAATTCATGAATCACATTAAAATACAACATAAAATTACTCACTTATGTCCGATTAAAAGTCTCTCTGGTGGCAAATTTTATGTCTAATATATTTTTCTTCCAACAGGGTTTACATTGCATGTTAACATTATGATTATTTTGAATTTTTCTACTGTTTTATGGTATTGATTATTTAGAAATGAAAATGGAAGAAAATGAAAAATTTTATGGTTAGAAATAACTTTCTTCTGTAAAAGTCAACAAGTTCTTGTAGCTTGGCACGTTTTTTGAGACATTCCTTACACTTACACTTAAATGCAATGAACACACTAAATGAAAAAGGCTGGTGTTTTTCTTACAGTTTCAGGAAGCTGTGATCATATACATACACATCTGTATATATATATGTATGTATACTTACATATGAGTTTGCGTGTATAAATACAAATATTTACAAGTAGGTATTAGTGGTAGTACAAATATTATAATTAATAATACATTAATAATAATAATAATGCTATATTTTGTATTCGTAAATAGAATTTTATCTAAAAATTTTCTCTTGGGAAAAGTATACATGATGTTTCTCCCATTCAAAAGTCTTTAAAAAGTCCTATTAAAAAAAAAAAATCAGTTTAGGAGCAGATTTAGGAAAGATTTTTCTTTTTAAGAAGACCCATATTGGAGCCAAAAAGAGACATACTGAAAACTCTAATATTGTCAGCCTAAAAAAGCTGAAATTCCCAGCTGGTATAAATCTGTGCAACCAGAGTAATTTAAGTATTTTTTATCTGCAGCCTGGTTTATAGTGGGGAGCAAAATTGTTTGGCTCCATTGTACAAAACTGATTATTGATATCCTGGTTAGATTTTATTGTGTCCCTGTTGGCATTAGGTTTGCAGCAGAAAAAATCCAAACTTCCCCTCTAAAATTGCCTCTCTTTCTGTATACAGAAGAGATGAATAGAGGCAAATTCTTTCAATGTGTTCCTTTTTCAAAAAGAATAATATACTGCATTTAATACAGATAAAGCAAAACTACTTGGAAAAGCTGTTTGAACTGTTGAAAATGTTCATAATTTTTATTTATTTCTAATTAAGATCTTATGCAGAATGACTTCTAGGATCACCCTGAGAAGATATTTCTTCCAGTTCTTACTCTCTCAATCTGTCAGCACAGAAGATTAACTGCAACGTAACCTGTGTATTAAAGATTGAACAGAAGGAAAACTAGTCTTATTACTGAACAAAACTAATACACAAAAACCCCCTTAAACAGTATTATCAGCTGTCAGCTTTGTTTTTCCCTGTGTCTAAGTTTAGAATTAATTCTCTGTCTGTTGGCTACAGGGGAAGAAGGCTAATTAGGTAATTGTCTCAAACTAACATGATGTCTTAGCTGAAATCAGGATGTAGTTCCTGAAATCAGAGTGCACACTTTGTACTTTTGCCAATTTAGAGCACACAGCCACCAAAACCTTCAGCTCTTTTTCAGCTCTCAGGCAAGAAATATAGTGTATTGCAGCCATAAGCTTCCTTTTTTGCAACTATATATATACTTTAAGCTTTGATGTTTTTATACTTAGTGGCCCAAAGATCACTGCTGGGCATAACAAGAGACTATAAAATTAGTGTTAAGGAGCCAATAATTAAGCCTGTGAAATCAGTGTTAGAAAATTTATTCTTACACACATTTTGAGGCAGGCTAAAACTCTTATTTTTTTTTTCTTCTTTTATGAACAGGATTCACTGGGAAAAGAGGTGATCAGGAAACTTAGGAAACAGAGATATTTTG